>CM028356.1:35230748-35590748 GCA_016618105.1 Dendrobium huoshanense | reverse complement strand
CTCACTGAGCAGTAAACTGCATTTTGGTTGACCTAGTTTGACCCCTAGTTGACCATGGGTCAAAATGACCAAAATACCCCTATGGGTTTCAAACATCGATTTCAAACCAAACGACCTCCCCAGACCATGGAACCACCTCCAGCAAGTTTCAAATATCAAACCAAACTTGTTGGACCCCTTTCCAAGCTTTGGGTCAACCTGGTTGACCAAGTCAACCTAGTTGACCTAAGTGACCCCTTAAGGGTCCAAATGGGTGTTTTGACCCAAATGACCTCTCCAGGCCATGGAACCACTTCCATTGGTCTCGAAACGTCATTTGAAACCTGTTGGACCCATTTTCAAGCCCTGGGTCAACCTGGTTGACCAAGTCAACTTAGTTGACCCAAGTGACCCCTTAAGGGTCCAAATGGGTGTTTTGACCCAAATGACCTCCCCAGACCATGGAACCACCTCCATTAGTCTTGGAATATCATTTGAAACCTGTTCGACCCAAACCCAGACCCTGGGTCAACCTGGTTGACCAAGTCAACCCAGGTTGACCAAACATGCCCTTAAGGGTCAAAACGAGCATTTTGACCGAATTGACCTACCCAGACATTGGGACCACCTCCGATGGTCTCCAAATATCACTTCAAATTGATTGAACCTATTTCTAGACCCTGGACCCACCCGGTTGACCAAGTCAACCAGGATCGACCTAATGAGCCCTTAGGAGTTCAGATGGGTCACTTCAACCCATTTGATCTTTCTAACCCATTCAAGCTCTCAAACCCATCTCAAAACTTAAATCAAATCCATTCAAACTTACTTAAAGTCAAATTACATTAAGTTTGACCAAGTCAACCACTTGAAATTTGGTCAAACTACCTTAAAATTTCCTTCATATGCTTAAGCTCTAACCCTTCACTTGCAAGCCTTCTTCAAATTATTTCAACCAGCAAACAATGTTCTCTCCATGTCCACCTAAGCCTAAGTTGACTGTTTGACCAGTCAAACAGTCAACAAGGTGTCTAAATGGCTTTAGGTGTGGTCAAACATGGTCAAAACACTTCAAGCTTCAATCCCTAGCTCCAAACCTAGCAACCAGCATTCAATACACTCTACTCCTTGCCACCTCACCAGTCCAAGTGGCATTGGACCAGTCAAACCGTCAAATCAAGGATTAAGAGGGGTCAAACTTGGTCAAAACCCCTCTTAAACCTAATCTATCCTAATCCAAAACTTTACAGCTGTTTAGGTGCACTCTAGAACCTTCTTAAAGACCCTTCCAGCCTTTGGATTAAGATCAAACAGCCCCCATTGCTCCCATGATCAAGTGGGGACCAAAGAGCTTTTCCAACTAGGATGTCCTTTCCCTCAGCTTTTCAACTGTCCTAGGGGACAAATGGCATCATCTGGGGAGCTGATGAAGCAATCCTAGCCGACCATTTGATCAAAGGAAGGTTCAATAGGGTAAAAAACCCTAATAGAGCCGTCATTCTCACTTAAGCTCTCTCTCACCACTCAGTCCCTCTCCAGACCAGAGCTAATTTCGTTTTAGCTCTTGGGGGTTACCTCTCCATCCCCCACATCAAAAACCGACGATTGACGGCGGCCGGCGGCGAGATTCCGGCCAAACCGAGCTTGAAGACCGTCCCAGGCCTGCAGCTCGAGATCCAGGCCTCTTCAGCTCTTGGAGTCTTCTGGAGAAATGATCTAGGAAGATCAACAAGTTCAACAAGCCCTCAAACGTCAAAAACCGTCCATAAACTAAGGTATAATCTCAAACCCTAGCATAGGAAGCACTAGATTAAATAGCTTGTTGAATAGTTCATTTTAAGTTAAGACTTTGAATCCCCAGAAATTCTGTTCACTCAAGCAATCCAGGTTTAAAATTTTATTTAATTTGATCGAGTATATTAAGAGAACGAGCTATTTTACTTGATTAGGGTTCGGTTTATACAGTTCTATAACTGTGTGATATCGGGACCGTTGATCTTGCGATCAACGGTCACGATTTAGCCCTCCCGCGGTCCGACTAAACCGCGCAGCGCCTCCGGCTGTTCAGGTTTCCATCCGGCGACATCACAGCCGTTCAATCTAAACAGCGGAGGATCGAACGGTTGCTGAGCGATGCTGACTCATTTAAGTGAAAAGCGCGTGGGCCCGCCGCCGGATCATTCATTGCCTATGATTGGCATACCGCGTCCGCGGTTTGATCCGTTGGTCCTGAGAATGCCACGTCGCCCAGCCTTTTCCGCGTTTCGATCAGACGGACACCGTTGGGCCACGTGTCACTCTGCAGCGCGTTTTGATCCCGCGAACCAGAGCACGCCACTTGTCCCAATGACAGCGGCCGGATTCGATTAAATGGTTTTAAATTAAATTTAAAACCATTTAATTGCAGAAAACTTCAAAAAAAATATTAAAAAATATTTATAAGTCCAAATTTTTAATATAACCTATCAAACTTCTCAGAAAATTAAGATCTTTAATTTAAAATTAAATTTAATTTAAAATATTATATATATTTTAAATAATTTGAATTACTAAATATTTATTATTAATTAAAAATTTATTGAAACATTTTGGAATATTCAAAATTTATTTTTTAAGTTACTTTTTTTTTAATATTCAGAGGATATATTTAAAATATTTAATCTGAATTAAAAATTAATTTGATATATTTTATATATTTTAAATAGTTTTGATTATATAAATTTTGAATATTTAAGTAATGTTTAATTATAATAATTTTTCAAAAATTCAAAGAATCCCTATTTTAAATCATTTTATATTATTAAAATATTTTCAAATATGTCTTAAAACTATTTTTGATATTTACTCAAAAAACTATTTTAAATTACTTTAAATTTTCTAGGATTTCTAAAACTAATTTACTTTCTAGATATTAAAGTTAATTTTAAAACTATATGTGTTAAACTTTGAGAACACTTGAGAGATCATTTGAAATGTTAAACATAGATTAAGCTTGAATGAATAGATTTGATGGGGATGTTTAGTGGATAATTGGTATTTGTTCACTAATCAAATTATTAAATATTCAAAACTATTATTTGATTTGCATGCTTAGGTTGTGCACACACCACATAGCCTAAGCTCTCCTAGTTTTAAGGACTTGATTGTGTTGTTATGCATTTTCTCTTATATGTTTTGTCAAGGGTTAGTCAAAACTTGATTTAAGCCTATTAAATTTAGCGACACCGTTAAGGACAATAATTAAGGACTTTGGTTAGACAACTTAGAAAATGCATTGTGGTTAGGATACACCTCATTTGAACTTGAAACTTGAACATTTCAAACATAGTGACATTCTCAGCCTTAGGAAAATCCCTACTGAATCTTGAGTTCATTAAACCCCTTAACCTACTTAATTAAGATTAACCCTTAATTAAGGCCTCAAAACTTCTAAAAAATGTAATAAATCCGTTTTAAATCCAAAAATTATGTTTAACCCCTCTAACTGACCATAATTAAACCCTTAACCCATGAAAATTAAAATCAAAATTATTTGACAGCATTCTTAACCTTAATCTAATTTTAAGTGAAAATCAATATTTAATTCATTTAATTAATTAAAAAATATTGAAAATTCCAAAAATTTCCAAAACACTTGGAAATCTCTCCTTAGGTCATTTCTGACTTTTGGAGTTGATTTCAAGGAGTTTGGGACTCATTTGGAGAAAAATCACAAAAAGACCCCTCTAATTAAGTAATTTTCAAAAATTCATTAAATAGTCAAAACTTTAAACCTTCATAACTAATTCCAGAAAAATCGAAATCACCCAAACTCACTTGCATTCAATTCCTAATAAATTCTAGTATTTATTAAAAATATTAAACTCCAGAAATCTGCAACATTTCAAAAAGTCAACAAACCGGTCAAATCTAGTTCAAATCTAGTTCAAAACTTCAAACCTTCGTAATAAAATGTAGAAAAATCCGATTTTAACGTACTTACCTTCTAACTGATCGTAGTAAGGTCTAGTATTTTAATAAAATACAAACATTCCAGAATTTGGACTTAATCAAAAAGTCAATTTTCAACCCCTTAATTAAATCATTAAAATATTCCAAAATTCATAAAAACTTGAAATTCATTTTAAAACTCCAGAATTCATTAATTAACTTCTAAAATCAGTAATCAACCAACCTTAATTAAAATTCATTAACTTTCAAATTTTAATCAAATCAAATCACTTAATTATATCGGGTACCACTGGGTAACCCAGGCCTACGAGGCTATTAACTTAGCCCCAAGGAAGGTGAAATAAACTTCACGGCCTCGGTGTGAAACAAAGGTGGTATTCAACAAATAATTAATAATCAATTTTAAAATTAACTTCAAGCCATTAATACTTAAACCAAAATTTAAACCCCTTAAGCCTTTCAACCAACCAGAACCTTAAGCAACTTCGATCTAATGATCCTATTTAGGATATATCCAAACCACACGACCTACCTCACACACTATAGATGGTTTGCTAGGACAACCAACTCTAGTTTTAGGCTAGGCCGGTGTTTACTTTTCTGTTGTGTGACGGGTTTTCGAGTTTTCACTGCATGCTGTTTGCTAGTTTAGAATTGATTGATTGTTTATTTATTTACTGCAATCTGTTGAGCACTTTAAATTTCAAATATATTTATTGCTTGAGATTCATATATCAACTGCTTGAGATCAAATATTAACTGCTTGGGATTGAATATACAACTGTTGATTATTAGGATAACCTTGCAGGATCGAGTCTAGATTTTCTTTTTTTTCTATCAATGTAAATTTAATTCATTTAAGGTTGTATTTCTTTAAAATGTTTTGAGATTGGGATATGAATATCCGATTTGAATTCCAAAGAGGTGAAGACATCCCTAAAGGGGAGAGTCTTCTTCCATTTGGAATTCAAATTAGGATACTTTGCAAGTATCCAGAGAGGAAAGATAACACCCCGATCAAGGGGGAGTTTCTTTCCATTTGGATATCCTGAACCGACGAATCGAGATGTTCGTGAGAAGATGAAGGATTGGACAACGAGAAGAATCCCAAGTCTCAAAATCATTTGATTTAGGATTAGAAATCCGGGTTGTAGTCAGTGGTGCCCGGCCACTTTAATTTATTGTAATTTTTGAGATGTAATAATAAGTGGCACTTGCCATATGGACATTCAAATTGATATATTTAATTGATTTTATTTAATTGATTTCGCATTAGAACTCCTGCTTTTCTAGTCTTTTTACTTGCATGCCGTATTTGATTTGACCTGGAATTCGAATTTAGGCTCTTAGGGGTCTGTCAAAATTTTTCTACTTTAATTAAATAAAATTTTTAAGATAAGATAGAAACTCTAAACGGTCCTAAGAAGTAAGCTCGGACTCGCCGAGGGTTTTTCATGCATTCATATTATACCTTCTCGACCTTGTTAGGCATCTCCCCGCCTGCGGGTTCTGGCAGGCCACCTGACCTATGAGGGTGCCGATCTGTCAAGGGGATGTTATGCAATCTCTAGGGAAAAACCTATTTTCTAAGCCAAAAATTTTTTAAACTGCTACATACAGATTTTGCATTCAATCGAGTCAATTAGCATGCATCGCATTAGCAACAAATTTAAAAGAGTCTAATATTTAATTGCATTACTTAGGCATCGAATACCCAACATGAGTCTAAGGGGCCAATTAGGATTCGCTCTAGATGTCGGCCCCGTTCTCAAAACATATCTTAAATAACGTCCCGATCACTCTACATAAAAAGACCGGACTCATATTTTTAAAATCGTTTAGGTGGTTTAGCTGGCTCCCCAATCCAGGCCGGGGTAAGACCAGACTCGCATTGCACTAGCTAGGTTCGGGGTGCTAATTTTTAGTGCCCAATTTAGACTTAGGTTCTGAGGCAAGCTCGGGCTATAAGACCTTACCTTTCGGGAATTGAATCCCAAATTTCTAATAAAACGAATCACTTAAACTAAAAATCTTCTTTCAATCAAATACAAGCCTAACAATTAGACTTAGTTGGAGTGTTTTCTGAAGTAATTCAGAATCCCAAAACATTCCCTACTACTCTTCCTTTGACTCCAGAAATAACTGTTCAACATTGATCCAATCCCGATTGAAAATTCCAACCTCTTTCTACCTTTGATATCGATCTTTGAAAATCCAAAAATGAAACTTATACCGCCATTTTAATCGAGAGTTTTCGTAGGGAAATTCCAATTTTTTCTACGATGTAATTAACTACGAGGGCTTGCGCTCGTAGGAGATTTAGAAACCCAGAATTGATTTTCAAAATCAAAATCTTTCAAAATTTCTAATTAATTATTTTTGGGAAATTTAAAATACAACGATCATTATCGTCATTTTCAAACGATCGATAATGATTAATATCTCCTTTCTTTGGAAAGGTATATTAATTATTATCGTGGATTTGATTATGAAATTAATGATTTTTGGATTTGATTTCAAATTTTGATTTTGAAATTTGAACCAATTAGTGAATGATATTCTCCCATTTGGGATGATATACCGTTCCTAATGTTGTGTTAGATTTCAAAATTAAAATTCAAGATTTAATCTTCCCAAAGATAATTAAATATTTTCAAAACTATATATACTTATATATTTTTTTTTTAATCAAAACAAAAATGGCGACTCCGCTGGGGACAATCTCACTCTCCATCTTTAATAGCGGTATAAATTTTATTGCATCGGTAGTTTTGACTACCTTTCTCTCCGTTGGTCCCTCTACCCATTTCTTCCTTGGGTGAGTGTGGCCAACTCAATTAAGACATGTTAATAGAGAGGTGAGTGTAGGAAACCTCCCTTTAAGTCGGGCTTTGACATTTTGCCTCCAACTTGATTGGTAGAGCGAAAGAGTCAAGCCTAAATTCTTCTGTATATGTTGCAAACTCGCATGCGAACAAATATATAGCATGCTAAGTTTCACAATTTATAGAAAATACTTCAATTTCAAAATCTAATCTTAATCCTTTAAGCAAAATTCAATCTCTTTCAAAACCTTTCAAATCAATTTTAATCGTCGTTGTCATGTGTCTTCTATGACATTCTGTTGTAGTTGAACACATACAACACAAACCGAAATTTTCAATCAGTTCTGGGCTTTAACATTTTACCCCCAAATCACTTGCTGAGGTGAAAGAGTTGAGCCTATTCTCTTTGGATCTTCAGGTTACTTTTGTAAACATGCACATTCGAATAAAAAATCAGTGTCTAGAGTTTCAAAGTTTGAAGAAGATCTCTTTGATTCCAACCTCAAATTCAAATTCAATCTTAAGTCCAAATTCAAATTCAACTTTAAGATTAAATTCAATCTCAATCTTAAAATCAAGTTTGATTTCAACTTTAAATTCAACCTCAAATTTGATTGCAAATTCAAATTTGAACTTTGACATTTTGCCCCAAATCAATTGGTGTAGCAAAAGAGTCAGTTCAACTCTTAACTTCAATTCGTCAATTTTATGAACCACCGTGTTCAGTGTAAACTGAATATGATTGAGTTATAAAATTTTGAATAAAGTTAATCAAACTTAAAATTCAAATTCAACTTCAAATTACTAATTCAAATCACTTTCTTAATTCCAGGAAATCAAACACTCAAATGGCTGGGAAACTCGTCTTTTCACTGAACAGATATGTGCCCGTAGAAGAAATTCTTAGTGGCAATTCAATTCAGTACGAGATGGAATTTCAGAACCTCAAGATTTCAGTTAATGGGGAAACACTGATTGATCTGTCTTCCGCGATACTAGGAAAGTCTCCTTTAGTTGAGATTACTTTAGGGTCAAGAGTTGACTCCCCCATCTCTAAGATGGAGGTCGTTGTCGCCCCTGTACCCACTGTATTCTCTACTCCGGAGGATCAAAATCAGAAGTCAATAATGACAAAAGAGCTACCATCTCATTCTGAGATTGGGTCAAGTTCTAGCACCCCTGTCGTCGGTAGGAACAAGATGAAGAATTACCTTCGAAGAGCCAGGAAAAGGAATCTTAAGGCTAGAAAGACTGTTGAATTGGAAGCCTTAGAGAAGACCGACTTCGAGGCCAATCGAGAGTTCGTTGCTCCTTCTACGTACCCTCTCCTTGCACAAAGGAGGGAGGTTGTAGATACGAGAGTGCGATCTTCAATACACCTGCTTGACTACTATACAGAAAGACTTGAGCAAGAAAGAATTGAGCGATCACCAGCAATAGGCCAAAGGCCCCCAGCTGAGGGTTATGATCCGTCCACTCTACTAGAAGATGTTAAGGCGCGTTACTACACGTGTCCCACTACTTCATCTATAGAGGAGGAGGAGTAGGAACCACTCGGGGTCCCACTCTCTTAACTACTAGTCTAGTAGTAATGAGAGGGCGAAATAATCTAAGATTGTGTCAGATAGTGATACCGTCAAAATTTAACTTTTAGCGGGGTCATATCGCGATAAATCTTTTGATTATAATGATGCCGCGTTATCTAGGGATAGTGCAGACCCTTTAATAGTCTCTCCATTCAAAGAGATTGTAGGAATTCAATTCCAAGTTGACTAGGGTCTTGCCACCTAGACTTGCAACCATTAAGGAAAGCTTCCGATTTTTCAAGTGTACTGATTTTGAATCTGCAAGATAGTCGATTCTTCTTTTTAATCGAAATTGACCTCTACCTTAAGTTTTAATTTGGAGATCGAGAGAGTTGTAGTTGACTCCATCAAATGTTTGAATACCCCTCCCTCCCACCGCTTCTGTGGGTTGAATTAACTTTTGAATTAAAATCTATTTCAAGATCAAGTTGACCTTAGAAATGAAAATTTTATCAATCTTCTAGCAATCTTCTATCTTAATAGGAGATTCAGGCATGCTTTGAATCTATTCAAAGATTTCCCTAGTCAAGTCGACATTCTTGTCAAAAAGATTGAATGTGCTTTGAGGATTATTCTTCCTTGTATAAGAGAACGAACTTTCTTCTCTAATATCTGAGATATAATCCCAACATTCAAAATAAAAAGATTAATTAATTTAAGGTATTCGAAGAAAGTGGAGCCTCTTCTCGAATTCAATTAAAATTAAAAGATGCGTGAATACGCCAAAAATCAAGAAGTGTACGAAGTGCACAAAAAGTCAAAAGATACGCAAAATGCGTCACTAGAAAAAGAGAAGAAGAGTAAGAGGCCTTCCTTCTTTTGAATCCTTAAATCTCAAAATAAAACACCCAATCAACTTTAAATACTTGACTTTGAAAATCCTGAATTCAGATTCTTCAACATGTATGAATTTTCTATCAGATAGAAGAACATATGCAAGAGAATTGAAAAGATTGAATTTCTCTCTTCAACTTAAACACTTTGAAATAAATTTTTAATTCAAAATCTATACAAGGGAGACCCCAGTTTAGTTTCTACGAGACTTGGTCTGGGTAACAAAACTGAAATTCTCTCAAATTAGTCGGAGTCGACTCTTCTCACTCTAATTGATAAATTTGTTCCCACGTGTCGTTCCGACAGGGTCCAAATAGTTAGAGGAATTTTTTTTAATAAAAAGTTTGAATCTTCTACTCCTGATAAAAATTCAAGTCTTGTCCTTGAGAGAGGTATTTAAGTCCTTGCATAGAGGCATCTCTTCCTTTAAGGCCTTTTCAACAAAATTACACTCTATATTGGGTCCTAGATTAACCCCACTAGAGGAGTATTTTGTAATGTTGGGAATTGCCGTTCAAGTTTAAGCCACGACTGAGCAGAGTGTCCGTCTCCAATTTAAGGAGCTCGAGGCCTTGCAGAGCTTCGTCTTTAAGGCTCAATAAAACTCAAAATCATTCGATGCCTGATTGGTTAAAGTTTGTGATAAGATAGAGCAACTTAAAACCTTCCAAGGAGGAGACTTGGTCTAGGTTCTTTGGATGCATATCTTAGCCTATCGATAGATCAGTGGAGGAGTTTGAACCAATACAAGAGTGTCCTCCTGTCGTAGAGACGATCTTTGAGAAAATTTCAAACATTAATTGATCAACCCTGGAGAATGCCACCAGATATTTTTAAATGTTGGGGAGGCTCTTCAGGAAGTACCATGCCAGATGAGTGTCAAAATTTAAAATCAAATAAAAAAAAAAAAAAAAAAAACTCTTCAAGTTCAAACAAATTAAAATTCAATCAAATCAAATTCTCCAAATTCCAAATCAAATTCAAACATCTTTTGAATTCAAAAATCAAATCAAAATCCAGATTCAAAAAAAAATCTTCAGAATTAAATTCATCAAATCAAATTTCAAATTAAAACATTTTTCAAAATCAAATTCAAAATCGACTTTCAAATTCAAACACATTCAAAATTCAAATCAAATCAATTTAAATCTTAAATTCCAAATTTCAAATCGATCCTCTGTGTGAAGCAAGTTTCCTTCACATACGATCATTCCAGATCTGATCCGCTGTGTAGAGCAAGTTTCCTCTACATACGATCATCCAGACTCGATCCTCTGTGTGAAGCAGGTTTCCTTCACATACGATCATTCCAGATCTGATCCGCTGTGTAGAGCAAGTTTCCTCTACATACGATCATCCAGACTCGATCCTCTATGTGAAGCAAGTTTCCTTCACATACGATCATTCCAGATCCGATCCTCTATATAGAGCAAGTTTCCTCTATATACGATCATTCAAACCTGATCATCTGTGTAAAACAAGTTTCCTTTGCACATGATCAATCCTGACCCGATCATCCGTAGAGCAAGTTTCCTCTACCCATGATTATTCCAGACCTGATTTTATATAGAGCAAGTTTCCTCTATATATGATCATTTCAAATCTCGATCCTCTGTGTAGAGCAAGTTTCCTCTACACATGATCATTCCAGACTCGATCCTCTATATGGAGCAAGTTTCCTCCGTATACGATCATTCCAGACTCGATCCTCTATGTGGAGCAAGTTTCCTCCACATATGATCATCCAGACACGATTCTTTGTGTAGAGCAAGTTTCCTCTCCATATGATCGTCCTTTAGTGATGGAGTATGCCCTCAGCGGCACCGTCCTACATTCAATTTCCAGATCTGATCTTTTGTGGGAAGCAATGCTTCCTTCCCACAAGATCATCTAGTTTTCTTTTCCTTAAGGTTAGATGTGAGTCCTCGTGCTTTCTCTCCTTAGGACTAGATCTGCTAGTGGTAGAGTACGCCCTTAATGGCACTACCCTAGTATCAAATTCAAGATCCAATTCTCTAGGGTTAGGTCTTCCCTTTCCTTAGAACCAATTCAAAACTCAATCCTCTAGGGATAGGTCTTCCCTTCCCTTAGAATCTATTCCAAATTCAAACTCAGAGGTTAGGCCACCCTTTCCTTTAGATTCAAAACTCAAATCCGATCCTTTATATTTAGGAATTCTCTCTTCCTATAGGATCACCTAGTCTTCCTTTTCCTTTAGGGATAGAACCTTTTCTTCCCTTAGGATTCGACTCGCTAGTGGTAGAGTACGCCCTTTGTGGCACTACCCTGGTATCAATTCAAACATCGATTCCCCAGAGGTGAACTTTTCATTCCCTTAGGATCAAAACTCCGGACTTGACCTTTTTCGGTCAACGCCAATATGTGCAATAGAATTTCATTCTATTACACATATTGGGGGTCCATTTGTTGACCTCATTTTTGTATGAGGTCACTAAGGATCTATCCAGACTCCAGATCAATCTAAAAATCTAGGATTCTCCAAAATCCAGACCTTAGGATCCATTCTAGATCCTAGGACCCTTCTAGATTCCGGACCCTAGGATCTACTCTAGACCCTAGGATTCTTCCAGACCAGTCCAGATATTAGGATCTATTCTAGACCCTAGGAGATGTCCAGACCTTGGTTCAATTCAAATTCCAATCAAATCCAGTTCAAATCCAGGATCCAGACCCAAATCCAATGCTAAAAGGGTAAGTCCTAAAAGCCTTTTTCAGCAAATTTTCAAACACTTCAAAATCAATCAATTGACCTCCGATTCAGAGTCTGTCAGTTGCATACTGATGGGACATGTCTCTGGAGGCAACCCTCCAAATTTGAGCTCATTCCGAGGTCTCTAACCCCAGAAACTTAATCAAAGTCCAAAGGCTGTAAAACCTTCAAATATTTACAGCCTATGCCACTGGACTTGCCATTAGAAGGATTTTGACCTTAGGGCTCTCTTCAAAGCCTCTAATTACTTCCAGGCCTTTAATTATGACTCACTGAGCAGTAAACTGCATTTTGGTTGACCTAGTTTGACCCCTAGTTGACCATGGGTCAAAATGACCAAAATACCCCTATGGGTTTCAAACATCGATTTCAAACCAAACGACCTCCCCAGACCATGGAACCACCTCCAGCAAGTTTCAAATATCAAACCAAACTTGTTGGACCCCTTTCCAAGCTTTGGGTCAACCTGGTTGACCAAGTCAACCTAGTTGACCTAAGTGACCCCTTAAGGGTCCAAATGGGTGTTTTGACCCAAATGACCTCTCCAGGCCATGGAACCACTTCCATTGGTCTCGAAACGTCATTTGAAACCTGTTGGACCCATTTTCAAGCCCTGGGTCAACCTGGTTGACCAAGTCAACTTAGTTGACCCAAGTGACCCCTTAAGGGTCCAAATGGGTGTTTTGACCCAAATGACCTCCCCAGACCATGGAACCACCTCCATTAGTCTTGGAATATCATTTGAAACCTGTTCGACCCAAACCCAGACCCTGGGTCAACCTGGTTGACCAAGTCAACCCAGGTTGACCAAACATGCCCTTAAGGGTCAAAACGAGCATTTTGACCGAATTGACCTACCCAGACATTGGGACCACCTCCGATGGTCTCCAAATATCACTTCAAATTGATTGAACCTATTTCTAGACCCTGGACCCACCCGGTTGACCAAGTCAACCAGGATCGACCTAATGAGCCCTTAGGAGTTCAGATGGGTCACTTCAACCCATTTGATCTTTCTAACCCATTCAAGCTCTCAAACCCATCTCAAAACTTAAATCAAATCCATTCAAACTTACTTAAAGTCAAATTACATTAAGTTTGACCAAGTCAACCACTTGAAATTTGGTCAAACTACCTTAAAATTTCCTTCATATGCTTAAGCTCTAACCCTTCACTTGCAAGCCTTCTTCAAATTATTTCAACCAGCAAACAATGTTCTCTCCATGTCCACCTAAGCCTAAGTTGACTGTTTGACCAGTCAAACAGTCAACAAGGTGTCTAAATGGCTTTAGGTGTGGTCAAACATGGTCAAAACACTTCAAGCTTCAATCCCTAGCTCCAAACCTAGCAACCAGCATTCAATACACTCTACTCCTTGCCACCTCACCAGTCCAAGTGGCATTGGACCAGTCAAACCGTCAAATCAAGGATTAAGAGGGGTCAAACTTGGTCAAAACCCCTCTTAAACCTAATCTATCCTAATCCAAAACTTTACAGCTGTTTAGGTGCACTCTAGAACCTTCTTAAAGACCCTTCCAGCCTTTGGATTAAGATCAAACAGCCCCCATTGCTCCCATGATCAAGTGGGGACCAAAGAGCTTTTCCAACTAGGATGTCCTTTCCCTCAGCTTTTCAACTGTCCTAGGGGACAAATGGCATCATCTGGGGAGCTGATGAAGCAATCCTAGCCGACCATTTGATCAAAGGAAGGTTCAATAGGGTAAAAAACCCTAATAGAGCCGTCATTCTCACTTAAGCTCTCTCTCACCACTCAGTCCCTCTCCAGACCAGAGCTAATTTCGTTTTAGCTCTTGGGGGTTACCTCTCCATCCCCCACATCAAAAACCGACGATTGACGGCGGCCGGCGGCGAGATTCCGGCCAAACCGAGCTTGAAGACCGTCCCAGGCCTGCAGCTCGAGATCCAGGCCTCTTCAGCTCTTGGAGTCTTCTGGAGAAATGATCTAGGAAGATCAACAAGTTCAACAAGCCCTCAAACGTCAAAAACCGTCCATAAACTAAGGTATAATCTCAAACCCTAGCATAGGAAGCACTAGATTAAATAGCTTGTTGAATAGTTCATTTTAAGTTAAGACTTTGAATCCCCAGAAATTCTGTTCACTCAAGCAATCCAGGTTTAAAATTTTATTTAATTTGATCGAGTATATTAAGAGAACGAGCTATTTTACTTGATTAGGGTTCGATTTATACAGTTCTATAACTGTGTGATATCGGGACCGTTGATCTTGCGATCAACGGTCACGATTTAGCCCTCCCGCGGTCCGACTAAACCGCGCAGCGCCTCCGGCTGTTCAGGTTTCCATCCGGCGACATCACAGCCGTTCAATCTAAACAGCGGAGGATCGAACGGTTGCTGAGCGATGCTGACTCATTTAAGTGAAAAGCGCGTGGGCCCGCCGCCGGATCATTCATTGCCTATGATTGGCATACCGCGTCCGCGGTTTGATCCGTTGGTCCTGAGAATGCCACGTCGCCCAGCCTTTTCCGCGTTTCGATCAGACGGACACCGTTGGGCCACGTGTCACTCTGCAGCGCGTTTTGATCCCGCGAACCAGAGCACGCCACTTGTCCCAATGACAGCGGCCGGATTCGATTAAATGGTTTTAAATTAAATTTAAAACCATTTAATTGCAGAAAACTTCAAAAAAAATATTAAAAAATATTTATAAGTCCAAATTTTTAATATAACCTATCAAACTTCTCAGAAAATTAAGATCTTTAATTTAAAATTAAATTTAATTTAAAATATTATATATATTTTAAATAATTTGAATTACTAAATATTTATTATTAATTAAAAATTTATTGAAACATTTTGGAATATTCAAAATTTATTTTTTAAGTTACTTTTTTTTTAATATTCAGAGGATATATTTAAAATATTTAATCTGAATTAAAAATTAATTTGATATATTTTATATATTTTAAATAGTTTTGATTATATAAATTTTGAATATTTAAGTAATGTTTAATTATAATAATTTTTCAAAAATTCAAAGAATCCCTATTTTAAATCATTTTATATTATTAAAATATTTTCAAATATGTCTTAAAACTATTTTTGATATTTACTCAAAAAACTATTTTAAATTACTTTAAATTTTCTAGGATTTCTAAAACTAATTTACTTTCTAGATATTAAAGTTAATTTTAAAACTATATGTGTTAAACTTTGAGAACACTTGAGAGATCATTTGAAATGTTAAACATAGATTAAGCTTGAATGAATAGATTTGATGGGGATGTTTAGTGGATAATTGGTATTTGTTCACTAATCAAATTATTAAATATTCAAAACTATTATTTGATTTGCATGCTTAGGTTGTGCACACACCACATAGCCTAAGCTCTCCTAGTTTTAAGGACTTGATTGTGTTGTTATGCATTTTCTCTTATATGTTTAGTCAAGGGTTAGTCAAAACTTGATTTAAGCCTATTAAATTTAGCGACACCGTTAAGGACAATAATTAAGGACTTTGGTTAGACAACTTAGAAAATGCATTGTGGTTAGGATACACCTCATTTGAACTTGAAACTTGAACATTTCAAACATAGTGACATTCTCAGCCTTAGGAAAATCCCTACTGAATCTTGAGTTCATTAAACCCCTTAACCTACTTAATTAAGATTAACCCTTAATTAAGGCCTCAAAACTTCTAAAAAATGTAATAAATCCGTTTTAAATCCAAAAATTATGTTTAACCCCTCTAACTGACCATAATTAAACCCTTAACCCATGAAAATTAAAATCAAAATTATTTGACAGCATTCTTAACCTTAATCTAATTTTAAGTGAAAATCAATATTTAATTCATTTAATTAATTAAAAAATATTGAAAATTCCAAAAATTTCCAAAACACTTGGAAATCTCTCCTTAGGTCATTTCTGACTTTTGGAGTTGATTTCAAGGAGTTTGGGACTCATTTGGAGAAAAATCACAAAAAGACCCCTCTAATTAAGTAATTTTCAAAAATTCATTAAATAGTCAAAACTTTAAACCTTCATAACTAATTCCAGAAAAATCGAAATCACCCAAACTCACTTGCATTCAATTCCTAATAAATTCTAGTATTTATTAAAAATATTAAACTCCAGAAATCTGCAACATTTCAAAAAGTCAACAAACCGGTCAAATCTAGTTCAAATCTAGTTCAAAACTTCAAACCTTCGTAATAAAATGTAGAAAAATCCGATTTTAACGTACTTACCTTCTAACTGATCGTAGTAAGGTCTAGTATTTTAATAAAATACAAACATTCCAGAATTTGGACTTAATCAAAAAGTCAATTTTCAACCCCTTAATTAAATCATTAAAATATTCCAAAATTCATAAAAACTTGAAATTCATTTTAAAACTCCAGAATTCATTAATTAACTTCTAAAATCAGTAATCAACCAACCTTAATTAAAATTCATTAACTTTCAAATTTTAATCAAATCAAATCACTTAATTATATCGGGTACCACTGGGTAACCCAGGCCTACGAGGCTATTAACTTAGCCCCAAGGAAGGTGAAATAAACTTCACGGCCTCGGTGTGAAACAAAGGTGGTATTCAACAAATAATTAATAATCAATTTTAAAATTAACTTCAAGCCATTAATACTTAAACCAAAATTTAAACCCCTTAAGCCTTTCAACCAACCAGAACCTTAAGCAACTTCGATCTAATGATCCTATTTAGGATATATCCAAACCACACGACCTACCTCACACACTATAGATGGTTTGCTAGGACAACCAACTCTAGTTTTAGGCTAGGCCGGTGTTTACTTTTCTGTTGTGTGACGGGTTTTCGAGTTTTCACTGCATGCTGTTTGCTAGTTTAGAATTGATTGATTGTTTATTTATTTACTGCAATCTGTTGAGCACTTTAAATTTCAAATATATTTATTGCTTGAGATTCATATATCAACTGCTTGAGATCAAATATTAACTGCTTGGGATTGAATATACAACTGTTGATTATTAGGATAACCTTGCAGGATCGAGTCTAGATTTTCTTTTTTTTCTATCAATGTAAATTTAATTCATTTAAGGTTGTATTTCTTTAAAATGTTTTGAGATTGGGATATGAATATCCGATTTGAATTCCAAAGAGGTGAAGACATCCCTAAAGGGGAGAGTCTTCTTCCATTTGGAATTCAAATTAGGATACTTTGCAAGTATCCAGAGAGGAAAGATAACACCCCGATCAAGGGGGAGTTTCTTTCCATTTGGATATCCTGAACCGACGAATCGAGATGTTCGTGAGAAGATGAAGGATTGGACAACGAGAAGAATCCCAAGTCTCAAAATCATTTGATTTAGGATTAGAAATCCGGGTTGTAGTCAGTGGTGCCCGGCCACTTTAATTTATTGTAATTTTTGAGATGTAATAATAAGTGGCACTTGCCATATGGACATTCAAATTGATATATTTAATTGATTTTATTTAATTGATTTCGCATTAGAACTCCTGCTTTTCTAGTCTTTTTACTTGCATGCCGTATTTGATTTGACCTGGAATTCAAATTTAGGCTCTTAGGGGTCTGTCAAAATTTTTCTACTTTAATTAAATAAAATTTTTAAGATAAGATAGAAACTCTAAACGGTCCTAAGAAGTAAGCTCGGACTCGCCGAGGGTTTTTCATGCATTCATATTATACCTTCTCGACCTTGTTAGGCATCTCCCCGCCTGCGGGTTCTGGCAGGCCACCTGACCTATGAGGGTGCCGATCTGTCAAGGGGATGTTATGCAATCTCTAGGGAAAAACCTATTTTCTAAGCCAAAAATTTTTTAAACTGCTACATACAGATTTTGCATTCAATCGAGTCAATTAGCATGCATCGCATTAGCAACAAATTTAAAAGAGTCTAATATTTAATTGCATTACTTAGGCATCGAATACCCAACATGAGTCTAAGGGGCCAATTAGGATTCGCTCTAGATGTCGGCCCCGTTCTCAAAACATATCTTAAATAACGTCCCGATCACTCTACATAAAAAGACCGGACTCATATTTTTAAAATCGTTTAGGTGGTTTAGCTGGCTCCCCAATCCAGGCCGGGGTAAGACCAGACTCGCATTGCACTAGCTAGGTTCGGGGTGCTAATTTTTAGTGCCCAATTTAGACTTAGGTTCTGAGGCAAGCTCGGGCTATAAGACCTTACCTTTCGGGAATTGAATCCCAAATTTCTAATAAAACGAATCACTTAAACTAAAAATCTTCTTTCAATCAAATACAAGCCTAACAATTAGACTTAGTTGGAGTGTTTTCTGAAGTAATTCAGAATCCCAAAACATTCCCTACTACTCTTCCTTTGACTCCAGAAATAACTGTTCAACATTGATCCAATCCCGATTGAAAATTCCAACCTCTTTCTACCTTTGATATCGATCTTTGAAAATCCAAAAATGAAACTTATACCGCCATTTTAATCGAGAGTTTTCGTAGGGAAATTCCAATTTTTTCTACGATGTAATTAACTACGAGGGCTTGCGCTCGTAGGAGATTTAGAAACCCAGAATTGATTTTCAAAATCAAAATCTTTCAAAATTTCTAATTAATTATTTTTGGGAAATTTAAAATACAACGATCATTATCGTCATTTTCAAACGATCGATAATGATTAATATCTCCTTTCTTTGGAAAGGTATATTAATTATTATCGTGGATTTGATTATGAAATTAATGATTTTTGGATTTGATTTCAAATTTTGATTTTGAAATTTGAACCAATTAGTGAATGATATTCTCCCATTTGGGATGATATACCGTTCCTAATGTTGTGTTAGATTTCAAAATTAAAATTCAAGATTTAATCTTCCCAAAGATAATTAAATATTTTCAAAACTATATATACTTATATATTTTTTTTTTAATCAAAACAAAAATGGCGACTCCGCTGGGGACAATCTCACTCTCCATCTTTAATAGCGGTATAAATTTTATTGCATCGGTAGTTTTGACTACCTTTCTCTCCGTTGGTCCCTCTACCCATTTCTTCCTTGGGTGAGTGTGGCCAACTCAATTAAGACATGTTAATAGAGAGGTGAGTGTAGGAAACCTCCCTTTAAGTCGGGCTTTGACATTTTGCCTCCAACTTGATTGGTAGAGCGAAAGAGTCAAGCCTAAATTCTTCTGTATATGTTGCAAACTCGCATGCGAACAAATATATAGCATGCTAAGTTTCACAATTTATAGAAAATACTTCAATTTCAAAATCTAATCTTAATCCTTTAAGCAAAATTCAATCTCTTTCAAAACCTTTCAAATCAATTTTAATCGTCGTTGTCATGTGTCTTCTATGACATTCTGTTGTAGTTGAACACATACAACACAAACCGAAATTTTCAATCAGTTCTGGGCTTTAACATTTTACCCCCAAATCACTTGCTGAGGTGAAAGAGTTGAGCCTATTCTCTTTGGATCTTCAGGTTACTTTTGTAAACATGCACATTCGAATAAAAAATCAGTGTCTAGAGTTTCAAAGTTTGAAGAAGATCTCTTTGATTCCAACCTCAAATTCAAATTCAATCTTAAGTCCAAATTCAAATTCAACTTTAAGATTAAATTCAATCTCAATCTTAAAATCAAGTTTGATTTCAACTTTAAATTCAACCTCAAATTTGATTGCAAATTCAAATTTGAACTTTGACATTTTGCCCCAAATCAATTGGTGTAGCAAAAGAGTCAGTTCAACTCTTAACTTCAATTCGTCAATTTTATGAACCACCGTGTTCAGTGTAAACTGAATATGATTGAGTTATAAAATTTTGAATAAAGTTAATCAAACTTAAAATTCAAATTCAACTTCAAATTACTAATTCAAATCACTTTCTTAATTCCAGGAAATCAAACACTCAAATGGCTGGGAAACTCGTCTTTTCACTGAACAGATATGTGCCCGTAGAAGAAATTCTTAGTGGCAATTCAATTCAGTACGAGATGGAATTTCAGAACCTCAAGATTTCAGTTAATGGGGAAACACTGATTGATCTGTCTTCCGCGATACTAGGAAAGTCTCCTTTAGTTGAGATTACTTTAGGGTCAAGAGTTGACTCCCCCATCTCTAAGATGGAGGTCGTTGTCGCCCCTGTACCCACTGTATTCTCTACTCCGGAGGATCAAAATCAGAAGTCAATAATGACAAAAGAGCTACCATCTCATTCTGAGATTGGGTCAAGTTCTAGCACCCCTGTCGTCGGTAGGAACAAGATGAAGAATTACCTTCGAAGAGCCAGGAAAAGGAATCTTAAGGCTAGAAAGACTGTTGAATTGGAAGCCTTAGAGAAGACCGACTTCGAGGCCAATCGAGAGTTCGTTGCTCCTTCTACGTACCCTCTCCTTGCACAAAGGAGGGAGGTTGTAGATACGAGAGTGCGATCTTCAATACACCTGCTTGACTACTATACAGAAAGACTTGAGCAAGAAAGAATTGAGCGATCACCAGCAATAGGCCAAAGGCCCCCAGCTGAGGGTTATGATCCGTCCACTCTACTAGAAGATGTTAAGGCGCGTTACTACACGTGTCCCACTACTTCATCTATAGAGGAGGAGGAGTAGGAACCACTCGGGGTCCCACTCTCTTAACTACTAGTCTAGTAGTAATGAGAGGGCGAAATAATCTAAGATTGTGTCAGATAGTGATACCGTCAAAATTTAACTTTTAGCGGGGTCATATCGCGATAAATCTTTTGATTATAATGATGCCGCGTTATCTAGGGATAGTGCAGACCCTTTAATAGTCTCTCCATTCAAAGAGATTGTAGGAATTCAATTCCAAGTTGACTAGGGTCTTGCCACCTAGACTTGCAACCATTAAGGAAAGCTTCCGATTTTTCAAGTGTACTGATTTTGAATCTGCAAGATAGTCGATTCTTCTTTTTAATCGAAATTGACCTCTACCTTAAGTTTTAATTTGGAGATCGAGAGAGTTGTAGTTGACTCCATCAAATGTTTGAATACCCCTCCCTCCCACCGCTTCTGTGGGTTGAATTAACTTTTGAATTAAAATCTATTTCAAGATCAAGTTGACCTTAGAAATGAAAATTTTATCAATCTTCTAGCAATCTTCTATCTTAATAGGAGATTCAGGCATGCTTTGAATCTATTCAAAGATTTCCCTAGTCAAGTCGACATTCTTGTCAAAAAGATTGAATGTGCTTTGAGGATTATTCTTCCTTGTATAAGAGAACGAACTTTCTTCTCTAATATCTGAGATATAATCCCAACATTCAAAATAAAAAGATTAATTAATTTAAGGTATTCGAAGAAAGTGGAGCCTCTTCTCGAATTCAATTAAAATTAAAAGATGCGTGAATACGCCAAAAATCAAGAAGTGTACGAAGTGCACAAAAAGTCAAAAGATACGCAAAATGCGTCACTAGAAAAAGAGAAGAAGAGTAAGAGGCCTTCCTTCTTTTGAATCCTTAAATCTCAAAATAAAACACCCAATCAACTTTAAATACTTGACTTTGAAAATCCTGAATTCAGATTCTTCAACATGTATGAATTTTCTATCAGATAGAAGAACATATGCAAGAGAATTGAAAAGATTGAATTTCTCTCTTCAACTTAAACACTTTGAAATAAATTTTTAATTCAAAATCTATACAAGGGAGACCCCAGTTTAGTTTCTACGAGACTTGGTCTGGGTAACAAAACTGAAATTCTCTCAAATTAGTCGGAGTCGACTCTTCTCACTCTAATTGATAAATTTGTTCCCACGTGTCGTTCCGACAGGGTCCAAATAGTTAGAGGAATTTTTTTTAATAAAAAGTTTGAATCTTCTACTCCTGATAAAAATTCAAGTCTTGTCCTTGAGAGAGGTATTTAAGTCCTTGCATAGAGGCATCTCTTCCTTTAAGGCCTTTTCAACAAAATTACACTCTATATTGGGTCCTAGATTAACCCCACTAGAGGAGTATTTTGTAATGTTGGGAATTGTCGTTCAAGTTTAAGCCACGACTGAGCAGAGTGTCCGTCTCCAATTTAAGGAGCTCGAGGCCTTGCAGAGCTTCGTCTTTAAGGCTCAATAAAACTCAAAATCATTCGATGCCTGATTGGTTAAAGTTTGTGATAAGATAGAGCAACTTAAAACCTTCCAAGGAGGAGACTTGGTCTAGGTTCTTTGGATGCATATCTTAGCCTATCGATAGATCAGTGGAGGAGTTTGAACCAATACAAGAGTGTCCTCCTGTCGTAGAGACGATCTTTGAGAAAATTTCAAACATTAATTGATCAACCCTGGAGAATGCCACCAGATATTTTTAAATGTTGGGGAGGCTCTTCAGGAAGTACCATGCCAGATGAGTGTCAAAATTTAAAATCAAATAAAAAAAAAAAAAAAACTCTTCAAGTTCAAACAAATTAAAATTCAATCAAATCAAATTCTCCAAATTCCAAATCAAATTCAAACATCTTTTGAATTCAAAAATCAAATCAAAATCCAGATTCAAAAAAAAATCTTCAGAATTAAATTCATCAAATCAAATTTCAAATTAAAACATTTTTCAAAATCAAATTCAAAATCGACTTTCAAATTCAAACACATTCAAAATTCAAATCAAATCAATTTAAATCTTAAATTCCAAATTTCAAATCGATCCTCTGTGTGAAGCAAGTTTCCTTCACATACGATCATTCCAGATCTGATCCGCTGTGTAGAGCAAGTTTCCTCTACATACGATCATCCAGACTCGATCCTCTGTGTGAAGCAGGTTTCCTTCACATACGATCATTCCAGATCTGATCCGCTGTGTAGAGCAAGTTTCCTCTACATACGATCATCCAGACTCGATCCTCTATGTGAAGCAAGTTTCCTTCACATACGATCATTCCAGATCCGATCCTCTATATAGAGCAAGTTTCCTCTATATACGATCATTCAAACCTGATCATCTGTGTAAAACAAGTTTCCTTTGCACATGATCAATCCTGACCCGATCATCCGTAGAGCAAGTTTCCTCTACCCATGATTATTCCAGACCTGATTTTATATAGAGCAAGTTTCCTCTATATATGATCATTTCAAATCTCGATCCTCTGTGTAGAGCAAGTTTCCTCTACACATGATCATTCCAGACTTGATCCTCTATATGGAGCAAGTTTCCTCCGTATACGATCATTCCAGACTCGATCCTCTATGTGGAGCAAGTTTCCTCCACATATGATCATCCAGACACGATTCTTTGTGTAGAGCAAGTTTCCTCTCCATATGATCGTCCTTTAGTGATGGAGTATGCCCTCAGCGGCACCGTCCTACATTCAATTTCCAGATCTGATCTTTTGTGGGAAGCAATGCTTCCTTCCCACAAGATCATCTAGTTTTCTTTTCCTTAAGGTTAGATGTGAGTCCTCATGCTTTCTCTCCTTAGGACTAGATCTGCTAGTGGTAGAGTACGCCCTTAATGGCACTACCCTAGTATCAAATTCAAGATCCAATTCTCTAGGGTTAGGTCTTCCCTTTCCTTAGAACCAATTCAAAACTCAATCCTCTAGGGATAGGTCTTCCCTTCCCTTAGAATCTATTCCAAATTCAAACTCAGAGGTTAGGCCACCCTTTCCTTTAGATTCAAAACTCAAATCCGATCCTTTATATTTAGGAATTCTCTCTTCCTATAGGATCACCTAGTCTTCCTTTTCCTTTAGGGATAGAACCTTTTCTTCCCTTAGGATTCGACTCGCTAGTGGTAGAGTACGCCCTTTGTGGCACTACCCTGGTATCAATTCAAACATCGATTCCCCAGAGGTGAACTTTTCATTCCCTTAGGATCAAAACTCCGGACTTGACCTTTTTCGGTCAACGCCAATATGTGCAATAGAATTTCATTCTATTACACATATTGGGGGTCCATTTGTTGACCTCATTTTTGTATGAGGTCACTAAGGATCTATCCAGACTCCAGATCAATCTAAAAATCTAGGATTCTCCAAAATCCAGACCTTAGGATCCATTCTAGATCCTAGGACCCTTCTAGATTCCGGACCCTAGGATCTACTCTAGACCCTAGGATTCTTCCAGACCAGTCCAGATATTAGGATCTATTCTAGACCCTAGGAGATGTCCAGACCTTGGTTCAATTCAAATTCCAATCAAATCCAGTTCAAATCTAGGATCCAGACCCAAATCCAATGCTAAAAGGGTAAGTCCTAAAAGCCTTTTTCAGCAAATTTTCAAACACTTCAAAATCAATCAATTGACCTCCGATTCAGAGTCTGTCAGTTGCATACTGATGGGACATGTCTCTGGAGGCAACCCTCCAAATTTGAGCTCATTCCGAGGTCTCTAACCCCAGAAACTTAATCAAAGTCCAAAGGCTGTAAAACCTTCAAATATTTACAGCCTATGCCACTGGACTTGCCATTAGAAGGATTTTGACCTTAGGGCTCTCTTCAAAGCCTCTAATTACTTCCAGGCCTTTAATTATGACTCACTGAGCAGTAAACTGCATTTTGGTTGACCTAGTTTGACCCCTAGTTGACCATGGGTCAAAATGACCAAAATACCCCTATGGGTTTCAAACATCGATTTCAAACCAAACGACCTCCCCAGACCATGGAACCACCTCCAGCAAGTTTCAAATATCAAACCAAACTTGTTGGACCCCTTTCCAAGCTTTGGGTCAACCTGGTTGACCAAGTCAACCTAGTTGACCTAAGTGACCCCTTAAGGGTCCAAATGGGTGTTTTGACCCAAATGACCTCTCCAGGCCATGGAACCACTTCCATTGGTCTCGAAACGTCATTTGAAACCTGTTGGACCCATTTTCAAGCCCTGGGTCAACCTGGTTGACCAAGTCAACTTAGTTGACCCAAGTGACCCCTTAAGGGTCCAAATGGGTGTTTTGACCCAAATGACCTCCCCAGACCATGGAACCACCTCCATTAGTCTTGGAATATCATTTGAAACCTGTTCGACCCAAACCCAGACCCTGGGTCAACCTGGTTGACCAAGTCAACCCAGGTTGACCAAACATGCCCTTAAGGGTCAAAACGAGCATTTTGACCGAATTGACCTACCCAGACATTGGGACCACCTCCGATGGTCTCCAAATATCACTTCAAATTGATTGAACCTATTTCTAGACCCTGGACCCACCCGGTTGACCAAGTCAACCAGGATCGACCTAATGAGCCCTTAGGAGTTCAGATGGGTCACTTCAACCCATTTGATCTTTCTAACCCATTCAAGCTCTCAAACCCATCTCAAAACTTAAATCAAATCCATTCAAACTTACTTAAAGTCAAATTACATTAAGTTTGACCAAGTCAACCACTTGAAATTTGGTCAAACTACCTTAAAATTTCCTTCATATGCTTAAGCTCTAACCCTTCACTTGCAAGCCTTCTTCAAATTATTTCAACCAGCAAACAATGTTCTCTCCATGTCCACCTAAGCCTAAGTTGACTGTTTGACCAGTCAAACAGTCAACAAGGTGTCTAAATGGCTTTAGGTGTGGTCAAACATGGTCAAAACACTTCAAGCTTCAATCCCTAGCTCCAAACCTAGCAACCAGCATTCAATACACTCTACTCCTTGCCACCTCACCAGTCCAAGTGGCATTGGACCAGTCAAACCGTCAAATCAAGGATTAAGAGGGGTCAAACTTGGTCAAAACCCCTCTTAAACCTAATCTATCCTAATCCAAAACTTTACAGCTGTTTAGGTGCACTCTAGAACCTTCTTAAAGACCCTTCCAGCCTTTGGATTAAGATCAAACAGCCCCATTGCTCCCATGATCAAGTGGGGACCAAAGAGCTTTTCCAACTAGGATGTCCTTTCCCTCAGCTTTTCAACTGTCCTAGGGGACAAATGGCATCATCTGGGGAGCTGATGAAGCAATCCTAGCCGACCATTTGATCAAAGGAAGGTTCAATAGGGTAAAAAACCCTAATAGAGCCGTCATTCTCACTTAAGCTCTCTCTCACCACTCAGTCCCTCTCCAGACCAGAGCTAATTTCGTTTTAGCTCTTGGGGGTTACCTCTCCATCCCCCACATCAAAAACCGACGATTGACGGCGGCCGGCGACGAGATTCCGGCCAAACCGAGCTTGAAGACCGTCCCAGGCCTGCAGCTCGAGATCCAGGCCTCTTCAGCTCTTGGAGTCTTCTGGAGAAATGATCTAGGAAGATCAACAAGTTCAACAAGCCCTCAAACGTCAAAAACCGTCCATAAACTAAGGTATAATCTCAAACCCTAGCATAGGAAGCACTAGATTAAATAGCTTGTTGAATAGTTCATTTTAAGTTAAGACTTTGAATCCCCAGAAATTCTGTTCACTCAAGCAATCCAGGTTTAAAATTTTATTTAATTTGATCGAGTATATTAAGAGAACGAGCTATTTTACTTGATTAGGGTTCGGTTTATACAGTTCTATAACTGTGTGATATCGGGACCGTTGATCTTGCGATCAACGGTCACGATTTAGCCCTCCCGCGGTCCGACTAAACCGCGCAGCGCCTCCGGCTGTTCAGGTTTCCATCCGGCGACATCACAGCCGTTCAATCTAAACAGCGGAGGATCGAACGGTTGCTGAGCGATGCTGACTCATTTAAGTGAAAAGCGCGTGGGCCCGCCGCCGGATCATTCATTGCCTATGATTGGCATACCGCGTCCGCGGTTTGATCCGTTGGTCCTGAGAATGCCACGTCGCCCAGCCTTTTCCGCGTTTCGATCAGACGGACACCGTTGGGCCACGTGTCACTCTGCAGCGCGTTTTGATCCCGCGAACCAGAGCACGCCACTTGTCCAATGACAGCGGCCGGATTCGATTAAATGGTTTTAAATTAAATTTAAAACCATTTAATTGCAGAAAACTTCAAAAAAAAATATTAAAAAATATTTATAAGTCCAAATTTTTAATATAACCTATCAAACTTCTCAGAAAATTAAGATCTTTAATTTAAAATTAAATTTAATTTAAAATATTATATATATTTTAAATAATTTGAATTACTAAATATTTATTATTAATTAAAAATTTATTGAAACATTTTGGAATATTCAAAATTTATTTTTTAAGTTACTTTTTTTTTAATATTCAGAGGATATATTTAAAATATTTAATCTGAATTAAAAATTAATTTGATATATTTTATATATTTTAAATAGTTTTGATTATATAAATTTTGAATATTTAAGTAATGTTTAATTATAATAATTTTTCAAAAATTCAAAGAATCCCTATTTTAAATCATTTTATATTATTAAAATATTTTCAAATATGTCTTAAAACTATTTTTGATATTTACTCAAAAAACTATTTTAAATTACTTTAAATTTTCTAGGATTTCTAAAACTAATTTACTTTCTAGATATTAAAGTTAATTTTAAAACTATATGTGTTAAACTTTGAGAACACTTGAGAGATCATTTGAAATGTTAAACATAGATTAAGCTTGAATGAATAGATTTGATGGGGATGTTTAGTGGATAATTGGTATTTGTTCACTAATCAAATTATTAAATATTCAAAACTATTATTTGATTTGCATGCTTAGGTTGTGCACACACCACATAGCCTAAGCTCTCCTAGTTTTAAGGACTTGATTGTGTTGTTATGCATTTTCTCTTATATGTTTAGTCAAGGGTTAGTCAAAACTTGATTTAAGCCTATTAAATTTAGCGACACCGTTAAGGACAATAATTAAGGACTTTGGTTAGACAACTTAGAAAATGCATTGTGGTTAGGATACACCTCATTTGAACTTGAAACTTGAACATTTCAAACATAGTGACATTCTCAGCCTTAGGAAAATCCCTACTGAATCTTGAGTTCATTAAACCCCTTAACCTACTTAATTAAGATTAACCCTTAATTAAGGCCTCAAAACTTCTAAAAAATGTAATAAATCCGTTTTAAATCCAAAAATTATGTTTAACCCCTCTAACTGACCATAATTAAACCCTTAACCCATGAAAATTAAAATCAAAATTATTTGACAGCATTCTTAACCTTAATCTAATTTTAAGTGAAAATCAATATTTAATTCATTTAATTAATTAAAAAATATTGAAAATTCCAAAAATTTCCAAAACACTTGGAAATCTCTCCTTAGGTCATTTCTGACTTTTGGAGTTGATTTCAAGGAGTTTGGGACTCATTTGGAGAAAAATCACAAAAAGACCCCTCTAATTAAGTAATTTTCAAAAATTCATTAAATAGTCAAAACTTTAAACCTTCATAACTAATTCCAGAAAAATCGAAATCACCCAAACTCACTTGCATTCAATTCCTAATAAATTCTAGTATTTATTAAAAATATTAAACTCCAGAAATCTGCAACATTTCAAAAAGTCAACAAACCGGTCAAATCTAGTTCAAATCTAGTTCAAAACTTCAAACCTTCGTAATAAAATGTAGAAAAATCCGATTTTAACGTAATTACCTTCTAACTGATCGTAGTAAGGTCTAGTATTTTAATAAAATACAAACATTCCAGAATTTGGACTTAATCAAAAAGTCAATTTTCAACCCCTTAATTAAATCATTAAAATATTCCAAAATTCATAAAAACTTGAAATTCATTTTAAAACTCCAGAATTCATTAATTAACTTCTAAAATCAGTAATCAACCAACCTTAATTAAAATTCATTAACTTTCAAATTTTAATCAAATCAAATCACTTAATTATATCGGGTACCACTGGGTAACCCAGGCCTACGAGGCTATTAACTTAGCCCCAAGGAAGGTGAAATAAACTTCACGGCCTCGGTGTGAAACAAAGGTGGTATTCAACAAATAATTAATAATCAATTTTAAAATTAACTTCAAGCCATTAATACTTAAACCAAAATTTAAACCCCTTAAGCCTTTCAACCAACCAGAACCTTAAGCAACTTCGATCTAATGATCCTATTTAGGATATATCCAAACCACACGACCTACCTCACACACTATAGATGGTTTGCTAGGACAACCAACTCTAGTTTTAGGCTAGGCCGGTGTTTACTTTTCTGTTGTGTGACGGGTTTTCGAGTTTTCACTGCATGCTGTTTGCTAGTTTAGAATTGATTGATTGTTTATTTATTTACTGCAATCTGTTGAGCACTTTAAATTTCAAATATATTTATTGCTTGAGATTCATATATCAACTGCTTGAGATCAAATATTAACTGCTTGGGATTGAATATACAACTGTTGATTATTAGGATAACCTTGCAGGATCGAGTCTAGATTTTCTTTTTTTCTATCAATGTAAATTTAATTCATTTAAGGTTGTATTTCTTTAAAATGTTTTGAGATTGGGATATGAATATCCGATTTGAATTCCAAAGAGGTGAAGACATCCCTAAAGGGGAGAGTCTTCTTCCATTTGGAATTCAAATTAGGATACTTTGCAAGTATCCAGAGAGGAAAGATAACACCCCGATCAAGGGGGAGTTTCTTTCCATTTGGATATCCTGAACCGACGAATCGAGATGTTCGTGAGAAGATGAAGGATTGGACAACGAGAAGAATCCCAAGTCTCAAAATCATTTGATTTAGGATTAGAAATCCGGGTTGTAGTCAGTGGTGCCCGGCCACTTTAATTTATTGTAATTTTTGAGATGTAATAATAAGTGGCACTTGCCATATGGACATTCAAATTGATATATTTAATTGATTTTATTTAATTGATTTCGCATTAGAACTCCTGCTTTTCTAGTCTTTTTACTTGCATGCCGTATTTGATTTGACCTGGAATTCGAATTTAGGCTCTTAGGGGTCTGTCAAAATTTTTCTACTTTAATTAAATAAAATTTTTAAGATAAGATAGAAACTCTAAACGGTCCTAAGAAGTAAGCTCGGACTCGCCGAGGGTTTTTCATGCATTCATATTATACCTTCTCGACCTTGTTAGGCATCTCCCCGCCTGCGGGTTCTGGCAGGCCACCTGACCTATGAGGGTGCCGATCTGTCAAGGGGATGTTATGCAATCTCTAGGGAAAAACCTATTTTCTAAGCCAAAAATTTTTTAAACTGCTACATACAGATTTTGCATTCAATCGAGTCAATTAGCATGCATCGCATTAGCAACAAATTTAAAAGAGTCTAATATTTAATTGCATTACTTAGGCATCGAATACCCAACATGAGTCTAAGGGGCCAATTAGGATTCGCTCTAGATGTCGGCCCCGTTCTCAAAACATATCTTAAATAACGTCCCGATCACTCTACATAAAAAGACCGGACTCATATTTTTAAAATCGTTTAGGTGGTTTAGCTGGCTCCCCAATCCAGGCCGGGGTAAGACCAGACTCGCATTGCACTAGCTAGGTTCGGGGTGCTAATTTTTAGTGCCCAATTTAGACTTAGGTTCTGAGGCAAGCTCGGGCTATAAGACCTTACCTTTCGGGAATTGAATCCCAAATTTCTAATAAAACGAATCACTTAAACTAAAAATCTTCTTTCAATCAAATACAAGCCTAACAATTAGACTTAGTTGGAGTGTTTTCTGAAGTAATTCAGAATCCCAAAACATTCCCTACTACTCTTCCTTTGACTCCAGAAATAACTGTTCAACATTGATCCAATCCCGATTGAAAATTCCAACCTCTTTCTACCTTTGATATCGATCTTTGAAAATCCAAAAATGAAACTTATACCGCCATTTTAATCGAGAGTTTTCGTAGGGAAATTCCAATTTTTTCTACGATGTAATTAACTACGAGGGCTTGCGCTCGTAGGAGATTTAGAAACCCAGAATTGATTTTCAAAATCAAAATCTTTCAAAATTTCTAATTAATTATTTTTGGGAAATTTAAAATACAACGATCATTATCGTCATTTTCAAACGATCGATAATGATTAATATCTCCTTTCTTTGGAAAGGTATATTAATTATTATCGTGGATTTGATTATGAAATTAATGATTTTTGGATTTGATTTCAAATTTTGATTTTGAAATTTGAACCAATTAGTGAATGATATTCTCCCATTTGGGATGATATACCGTTCCTAATGTTGTGTTAGATTTCAAAATTAAAATTCAAGATTTAATCTTCCCAAAGATAATTAAATATTTTCAAAACTATATATACTTATATATTTTTTTTTTAATCAAAACACCTACATATGAATATCCTAAGCAAACACCTTCATCAGATTTAGGGTCGAAATTTTCTTAAAGGAGAATTTTAATTTATTAGAATGAACACCTTACAACCAAAGCCAAAAAGGCGAGAGAGAGTGGGTGTCCTACCTTTGAGAAACTCATAGGGTATCTTATAGAGTTTGGATATAATATTAACCTTATTAAGAATATAACAAGGATTCCATTCTTTCTTTTAGCAAACTCGTTATGCCAAGGGGTTTTAGGAGCTAAAAATTTATGTTATATCCCAAACTCTTTACAAAATTATTCAAACCTAACATTTTTAAATGTTTCACCATAATCATTATGAATAGTTAAAATTTCACACTCTAATTTCTTTTGAATCAATGTGGAGAATATATTAAATTCCTCAAATGATTCACTCTTATAATATAGAAATTTAACACATGTAAATATATAGTAATCATCAACAATCATAAATGCATAAGTTTTCCCACCTAAGCTGGTAGTGCTAACAAGTCCAAATAGGTCCATATGAAAGATTTTTAAAGGTCTACAAGAAGTCATTTCCTTGACGAGATGAAATGAAGATTTGATTTATTTTCCTAGTTAGCATGCATCACAAATGTGATCCTTAGAAAGTTCTAGTTTGAGTATGCCTCTAACTAGGTCATTTTAGATTATCTTCTAAGTATGTTTATGCTGGCATAACATAGTCTCTTATGACATAGCTAGGATTCATCAACAATAATTTTTAGACATAAAGAGTTTGAATATTCAATATAATTTAAATCAACCATGTAAAAATTATTAATTCATTTACCCTCTAAAATAAGTTTATCATTTAAGCTAATCAAGCATCTAGTATATAAAAACTTAATATCAGATCATTTGTCACACAATTGGCTAATGCTAAGTAAGTTATATTTTAGTACATCTACTAGTAAAACATTCTTAATAATAAAATTTTTGGAATTACCAATCATACATGAACCAACTATTTTTCTAGTAGTATTGTCTCCCAATGCAACTTTGCTCCTGCCCTGGTCTCCAGCAAGATGAATTGCTTCATATCTCCAGTTATATGTCGTGAGCATCAATTGTCCAGGTACCACATATGCTTTCACTAGGTCTTTTGTGAGAGCACCCCAATGATGTTAATCAAATATTAGATTTAGGAACCCAAGTGAGTTTGGGTTCCACTTTATGTTTAAATGAATGATATGCTTGTGTGCTATGTTGTGATGCAAATGATTTTGGCCTTCATGCTAGATGTATTCTATGATGTATTGTGCGCGTGTGGGCTATGTGGCCTAAAATGCCCCAAGAATAGCACCTAACACATAGGAATGGATTTACCAATCTATGTGGGGCATTATGCCTCTTCTTAGGGGTATGAGATGATGCATGCTATATTTTGGGATTAGTTCATTATGTTAGTGTAGGGAGTGATCTATTATTTTAAAGTGAATGAATTTTTGTTGTCAAGAACTCATTAGCACTTTCAAAACTTTTAACTTCACGTTTTAATGCATGCTTATTTTTATCTAGTTCAAATGCAAGTGCTTCTAACTATTTATATAAATCTTCTAATTCAAGATGCTTGGATTTCAAGGATTCATGTGCTTGGACTAACTTAAGATGCTTCTTGTTTAATGAATTAAATTCATTAAAGTAAAGACACATGTTCATTATCTAATGCATTGTGTTCCACTCTAAGGATATCATGCTCTTTTTACAAACTTGAAAATTCAAAATTTAAATTAGCATAAATTTTCTTAAGCTTTCTATATTCATTGTGAATTTTTTCAGAAACTTCAAATATTTTATCATATGAAATCTCCCATACCTCCTCTTGATCAGAATGATCAAGACTATTATCAGCCATAAGGCACAGATCGATTACTTCCTCCTCTTATGGTTCCAATGAGTTCGAAGCGAAATCTATCCAAAATGCCTTCTACATCTTTTGCTTCCCCTTTTTGACTTTAGTCTTCTCCTCACCCTTCTCATTGATTAGGTGAGCTATTAAATTGGGACAATCTATTCTCAAGTGGCATGGTTTCCTGTATTTAAAGAAAATAGCATCAAATGATGCTTTGAAATTTCTATTTGCGTTACTTTTATTCCAATACTAATGATGCTTTTGTTTTCTTTTCAATTTTTTTTTTGAATTGACGTGTCATCGGTGCTACGTCATCACCTTCATCAACTGCAGAGCTGTCACATCCTAATTCATTTGCTTTCAATGCCACCACTTTATCCTTTCTCTTGTCTCATACATCCTGCAATATCGGACTCACACCTTGCTCGTAGGCAATAAGTGAGCCTACTAAGTTATCTATAGAATAAACACTAAGATCTTTTGATTTATAAATAACAATAACCTTAGCATCATAATTATTAGCTAGACAACAAAGAATTTTGTTAACCATTTTAAAATTTGAAAGTTCTTTATCTAAAACATGCAGGAATGTCAATATCTGGGTGAACTTAGTAGTGTACATGTCTGATATACTCTCATTAGGTTTCATGTGAAAAAGTTCATAGTTATGCAATAAAATATTCAATCTAGATTATTTCAACTCACTAGTATCCTCGTATGTGATGCAAAATCTATCTCAAATTTTTTTTACAGTAATAAATGTGGATATTCTCCTATAGTTTTCAAATTTTAGAGCACAAAAAAAAACTTTAAACAGGTAGCATTCAATTATACATATTATATATCCTCATTGTTCCATTCAGTAAAGGGTATTTTAATTTTGATGCCATTAATTAATCTAAACAGTGTATCATACCCTTCCTTTACCATCAACCACATGTGAAAATCAATTAACTGAAGAAAAGTTGACATGTGAATTTTTCAAAAAATCAAATTGTATATTGTCAAGTAATGGGGGATGGGTTATAGAATAACCCTCTGCGATATTCCAATTGACAAATTGTGCCATTTAATCTTTTTTTGAATATTTTTAAATCTACAATTCAAGACATGCTCCGATACCAATTGAAAATTTAATGGAGGGTGTTAAACCTCATTGAACTTCTCATAACACATCAAGAGAGGGGGTGAATTGGGGTTTAAAAAAAACTTTTAACAAAGAAAAAATCTTTTTATATTTTCAGAGAAATTAAATCACCCAATGTGGAAGCTAATAAACATAATAACAGTCACAATGATGATGTTAATAAAATCGAATCAACCTACTACAAACCATAACATTCTCAATATGAATCTTTCCAGATTTTTTGTTAATTAATATGTAAAAATAAAAGTATGCAGAAGAAAAGTAGAATAAGCACACTAGAATTTTATAGTGGTTCATTCAATCTTGACCTACGTCCACTCCCCAAAATTCTCCTCTCTGAGTATTGCACTAAAACTATAGTGTCTCTTATTTAGCCCCTACAGCTAGGAAGATAAACCCTTATAATCTTTTCACCAATTCGGTGCGGTAGAGAACATAACACTTCTTTTTCATCATCCTGGTGAAGGCAAAAAACCTTGACGATCTTTGGCTTTGAAGTTCTTCTTTCTAGAGCCACACAAGAAACCAAACAAGATAGAAGCTTGCCCGGAACAACCGTGTGGAATCCCCTCACACTCCACCCTCACGCACAACCTCTCCTTTCTCCCTCCTAAAGCTCTCCAAGATCTCTCTCAAAGCTCTCTCTCTCTAAAATGCAACAACCAAAGACTCTCAAGGAGTTTATTAAGAAAGTATTTAAAGAAGGCTTAACAAAACCTATTTTTTTTAATTTAGCTGTCATTGTTCGTACAGTATGATCAAGGATCGTATAGTATGATTAGTTCAAAATTGGGTTTGTTCAGTACGATAGAATAGTCATTGCACAAACTATTCAATTTCTATGTACTGATCGTATAGTATGATATGAAGATTGTACAATATGATTAATTTAATTTCCTTATGTTCGTACAAGACAATCATTGGGATGATTGTAAATCATCTTTATAAATTGGTCAGTACGATTGATATTATATTATATGATTAGTTCAAAACTCAAGATTTTGTCAAGTATGATATTCGGGATGATCAAATTTTATCTATGTAGATTGTCCAGTAATTTATATCATACAATATGATTTATTATATTTATTAAATCTTGATTTGATTGACTAATCACTGAGATTAATTTAAATAAGTTTTCAAATATTATATTGTACAAATGAGATCATATAGTATGATTAGTTCAAAAACCAAAACTTTAAAAACTTACTTAATTTTGATTGATGGCTAGGGTTTCTGCTTTGAACATATTGCATAGTACAATCTTTATCGTATAGTATATTGGTTCAAAGAAAATTAATTAAAAATTAGCTATTTTATGTCATTTCAAAAACTGTTGATCATGCAATACGATTAGTTCAAAAATATAAAAAATTATTTTTTCACTCCCATATGTGTGTGTTTACGGTCACTAAGTTTAACATCCACCTTAAACAATTCTTTGACTAAAAAAAAATATAATAAAAAAATTAAGTGAATGAAAAATACAAAATCTTAAGAAAATATAAATATATTCTACCCAGTCTTGAGTTGATCACTTTGTATGGTGTACGACAGACCTGAAATGTTAGTGTGCGAAAATAAATACCCAATAATAATAACAGGAGAAAACATGATAGATAAACTAATAATATTTGATATCATCAAAATCACGAGACCAAGTTCTAGAATTGCAATATAAGATTTCCTGACCATCATCATCCGACTATACTCCTTTATTATAGTCTCCTAACTTTATTGCCAAATTAAGATCCTCTGACTTCTATTATCTGACTAAAGTCCTTTAACCATTATTGTCTAATTATGATTGTCAGACCACTATCACCTGACTATAATCCTTCAACTACTATCACCCGACTACAATCCTTCAACCACTATCACCTAACTATAGTCCATCAATCATCGTTGCTCGACTATTCTCTGCTAACCACCACTACTCAATTAAGGCCCTCCAAACTTTATAACCTGATTAAGGTCCTCTAAACTCTATCGTTTGAGTATGATTCTTTGACCATCATCATCCAAGTACTGTTCTCTAAACACCATCATCCAACTATAATTCTATGACCATTGACACCTGACTATGGTCTACTGACCACCATCGTTCAGCTACATTCCTCTAATCTCCATTACTTGACCATGGTCCACTGACTACTATTACATGACTATAATCCTCTGACCATTATCACTTGACTATGTTCCTTTAACTATTATCAACTAGCTACATCGTTGGCCACTGATTTCAAAACTTATCAACGCTAATAATGTCAGCACACACCATCAACTATAAGATTAATGCATACTATCGATATCAACTTTTACTCCCAAAATTACCACCAAGATTTATTTTAGACTCTATGGTCTCTAGTCTCCCCTCTCAAAGGATTATAACCAAACATATCATAAACAATCTCTTGAAAATAACTCTTATACAACAAGATCACTTCCAACGTCCATTACAAAATTTGATATGTATAGCTTATTTATATTATATTGTATCAACACCTTTCCAACCACAGGAAAGGATATCATTTATAACAAATAGCAAACATTAGTGGAACCATTATAGCTGGGCTAGGCCCCATATTTTCCATTTTAGAGATTTCCATGTAAAAATTTTGATGTCGCTTATAACCTTTTCTTATTTGTGGGCTAGATCTTTATATAAAACTAAGATATTAAACTCTCTATCTTGCTAGTACAATGATGCGCCATCTTTGAGAAATAATTTTAAAATGGGGGAAACACATGCTATAACCATGAAAGGTCATTCACATTAATGTCCAATTCATGATTATAATAGGCCAGTTATTTTGTCTTATACAATTAAATTAGTTTTAAAAAAGGAGTAAAACATGGGGAAACTTCAATTATAACATCAAATGGATAACATACTATACATGTTGTAATTAAAAAAGACCTCCCTCTTATCATTTATTATTGTATCAATTTCACAAAAATTAGACCAGGATTGGTGGGCAATCTCTCAAAGAGATATTCATGGGTGTGTTTATAGTTAAGCAAGTCATTCATCTAATATTTTATATATATCCAAGGCAACCTTGATAACAACCATCTTTCTAAGAGCTTCCTATATATGAGACAATTTTTTAAAAATAAATCTCAAGTGGATATTAAACTCTACACATAATCCCCAGCTAGACCTTTACTCCCTGGGCAAGGTCAAAGCCATGACCTGGAAAGGAAAATAATAGTCTAAATACATACCAATTTTTACCTTCGATTTAAAATACGTATGGCTTTCACCCCCTCCCAATCAATGTACAATTAATCCCATTCGGATTCATTTAACCACTTCTATATATGTTAAGGTCATCAAATAACACTAATAAATAACCTTGAACATGTCAAACATCCTTGGTAGATTACTCTTGATCTCTTTCACACGTATTAACATCATTGAGCAACACCCTTACGAATAATCTTAAATAGGTCAAACATCTTTCATGGATTTCTCTCAACCTCTCTTTTCATAGGATAACACCATCATATAATACCAAACAATCTTAGATAGGTCAAACATCCTTAGTGCATTTCTCTCAATCTATTTCATGGAAGTTAACATCATCGAACAACACTGTAACAACCAATTTTGAATATTTCAAGCATCCATGATAAATTTCTCTTAAAATCTTTTATAAATGTTAATGTCATTGATCAATACTTTGTCAATAGTCATGAATGAATTTCTCACGACCTCCTTACAGGTTGACTTAATCAAGCAACACTCTAACAAATAATCTCATATAAATCAAATATCCTTGATGAATTTATCTCAATCTCATCCACATAAGTTAACATCATTAATCAATATTATGACAAACAATCTTAAATAAGTCAAACATCCTTGATAGAATTTTCATTATCTAGTGCCACAGCTCAAGGTTTAGGAAGACAACTCATACTAATGACCTAAGGAAAATAATATTTATAAAAGAATTATTCATGAGCCTCCTTAGCACAAAAAAGGAACTTGGATAAAAATTATATTATCAATGAAGATTTACACTATCATGGTTGAACATCAATCATGCTTATATACGAAAGAAAAGAGGTGTAAGCATCCAAGAAGGCTAGGACCCTTCATAGGACGATTTCTCAAAGTATTTGATCATCACCATGTAAAAGATTGAGATTATACCAATTCTCATCATAACTTCCAACCACTTGATTGTAGGGGCGAAACCAGCTTCAATTTTGAGGGGGGGGGGGCAAATACAACACAAAAATAATTAAATATTAAAAAAATATTATTATATATCTATATATTACGACAAGTTTTTTTTTAAAAAAACGAAGCAAGAAAAATAAAGAAAAAAATGTAATTAAACACTCATGAAAAGCATGAAAGAGAATATTAGAATTAAATGTGAAGAAATATATAGATATTTTAGGGCAAGATAGGATAAAAGAGTATTTTAGGGGGGGCAAAAAAAAATTTTAGGAGGGGCAAAAAAATTTTTTTGCTCTCCTATAATTTTTTTTTTTACTCTTATAAATTTTTTTTTTTTTTTTGAGGGGGCCAATTGCCCCCCCTAAGCTGGTAGTGGTTCCGCCCTTGCTTGATTGTAAACATCAGCTAAGCTTGTATATTATATGAAGAGATATATTATTCACAGGCTATACAAATAAGAATTTCTATTTCAAGGATGTATACAGAAATGCTGATTATCGATGATATCAATGCATGCTTTATCAATATTAAATGAGATTTTATGAAGTCCTACATAGCCATCAAACTCCCACATTAATTTCTAACTAGTAGTCTCTTCCTCTTTGATGTTTATAACCAGGATATAGAATTGACCTCGATCGTAGCTTATCTTAACTAATTCTAAGCTTGGATAAATTTGGCCTAATTTTGAAGATCTATCCAGATAATGAGTTTTAAGTGAAGTAAATAGCTAACAAGGACAATGAAATATTAGCCTAGGATGTAAACTTATGATATATAGTAGTGGTTAAGTTTTATGGAGTATTATGTGTGGAGGACTAGGGAACAATACTAAGTTTTAATCTTACCTAGTTGGCCAAGAGCTATAGTTGGGGTTTTGGAGTGGTCTTGAGGCTTGTGTTAGGTGATGATTGATCTTAAAGGAGGCTTAGGATGTGAAAAAATATGTTAGAAGGATTTGGAATAGATATTTAAGAGAGGTGACCAATTAAACTTGAACACAAATGATAACCGCCTTATCTTACAAAAAAAAAAACTCTTAGAGCCATAAAGTCATAAGCAAAAGAGAAGGGCTAATCTTCACTCAAATGATTTCATTCAACACTGCAAATTTCATCGCATTTCAACTAGTATTTATAGGCAACAACCCTCATTTCAAATAAAAAGTAGACAAAATTATGGGGAAGAGGAGGGCGGACCAATTAAAAGAGAAGGAGAATGTCAATACAAATTTCTTTTCATTTTTTATGCTCTCCATTTAGGTGGCCTACTAAACATATTTACAATGACGAAAAAAAAAAAAAAGAACATGACATTAAATTTAAATAATGGGCCTTATCATAAGATTTTGAAATAGGCTCTTGTTCATAAACTTTTACCTTGGGCCTTTGTTTTTTCTTTTGTAATAAGTCTAATGAGCTAAAATAATTGGAATAAGATTAATTATGATGGTAATGATAATAAAGAAAAGAACCTCCATCTTTTGAAAATATCAAGAAGCAGATGCAATCATCGGCAATTCCTCTTCAATGAAATATTTTACATCTTCTCCCTTTGAATGACCATAAGTTGCTACTCCAATATCTGCACAATATCCTTCTACCTTCATGTGTTTAGCTAGCCATCTCAACCCAACATATATATCCTTAATCTCTGGATGAAGAAGTTCCCCTACAACAAAAACATGAACCCTACTCTTGATTTCTATCCAACTACATCCTGGTTCCTTGTTCACCCCTCGAAGCTTCATCAATCTTCTAACACGCTCCACATCATCCCAACGGTTCCATGAAGCATATATATTCGACAACAAAATGTAAGCAGAAGAATCCTTTGAGCCCAACTCCATCAACCTTTCCCCTGCATAGGCTCCATAAAGAAAATTCTTCTTATTTCGACAAGATCCCAACACAATGCGCCACAGAGATGTCCCATGATCTATAGGAACTGATTCAATAAAGTCTGTAGCTTCCTCAAACTTCCCTGCACGGGTAAGCATGTCTACCATGCAAGAATAATGGTCAATTTTAGGTAACAAACCATACTCATTTTGCATTGATCTAAAATAACTCCAACCTTTCTCCACTAAGCCAATGTGGCTACAAGCACAGAGGGCATTAATGAAAGTGACATGGTCTGGTTTTGTGCCTTCCGACTGCATCTCTTCAAAGAGGTTGAGGGCCTCAATTCCCCGTCCGTTCTGAGAATAACCTGATATGATTGAATTCCAGGCAATAACGTCTCTTTCAGGCATCCTTCTAAAGATGAGGTTACAGTCTTCAAGGTTCCCACACTTGGCGTACATTGTAGAGAGAGCACTGCCAATTGGTATACCAATACCAAAACCATGTTTAAGAGTACGAGCATGGATTTGTTTTCCCTGCTCAAAAGCCACGAGGCTTGAACATGCTCGAAGAGCACTCGCCATGGTAAGATTGTTAGGTAAAATTCCTCCGCTTTCCATTCTGCTGTACATTGTAAGCGCTTCTTCATGCTCTCCATTCTGCACATATGCTGATATCATCGTTGTCCACAGAACAATATCAACCTCTTGCAACATATCAAACGCTCTTCTTGCATCTTTAATGCAGAAGCATTTTGCATACATATCAACCAAAGCACTTTTAACATAAATTTGAGATTCAAAACCCAGTTTTAGTACATAACAATGAGCTTCAATTCCCTCAACTAAAGATGAGTGATCGCTGCAAGCATTGAGGACACCAACAAACGTGAACTCACTAGGTCTTAATCCCTCAGAATGCATACTTCCAAACAACTCTAAAGCCTTCCAAGACTCTCCATTCTGTGCATAACCGGTGATCATTGCAGACCAGGTGATCGGGCTCTTATTTCCTGATGACATAAATATCACCAATGCTTCATCCAAGCACTGGCACTTCGTGTACAATGTGATAAGAGAATTGTTGACAGAGACAAAAGACTGCAATCCGTTTTTAATTATCAGACCATGAATCTGTCGTCCCATCTCGAGAAATTCTGGTTGGACTGAAGCACTCAAGATACTGGTAACAACAAACTCATTCACATTGCAGTCATCCTCCACCAGCATCAGCCTAAAAAGCTTAAAAGCCTCGATGCCATTCCTATCAGCAGCATAACCAGAAATCATGGCCGCCCAAGAAACAGAATTCCTGTGAGGCATTCTGTCGAACACCTTCCTGGCATCAGAAAGAAGTTCTAGTTTACAGTACATGTTAAGCAGAGAACTGCCAACGAAGACGTCAGTAGAATTAGCCGTCTTGATGGCAATGCAATGTGCCTCCATACCGTATCCGGCCATGTCTAGAGAGTGCGAAGCGGCGGTGAATAATCCCGCAAAGGTGAAAGCGTTGGGATGTAAGAGGCCGCCGCAGCCATCCCCGAAGGTCCGCATCTGCCGGAAGAGATTAAAGGCCGCAGAAGAGCCCGCCTGACCCTGCTGGGAGTAGCTGTTGATAAGGCAGTTCCAGGAGACGACGTCCCAGCCCCCAGCTCTCATGTCATCGAAGGCGGCAGTGGCCTCGGCGAGACGGCCGCATCTGGCGTACATGTTGACGACGTTATTTCCGACGAAGCTATCTTCCAAAGAACCTATTTTTATAGAAAAGGCGTGGACGGAGCGCCCAGCTTCGATTATTCGCTGGTCCGTGCAGCGGAGGAGAAGGCTGAATAGTGATTGAAGAGTGGAAGGCCGCATCAAACTGGCCTGAAAAGAGTGAAAGGAGAGAGAAAGAGTTCGAGCGAAGAGAGACAGAACACTGCATCGTTATTAGTCGATTCCTCCGCCGCCGTCAGCCGCGCAGGGGGTGAAGGAGGCGGGGATGGCTTTTTAAAATGTTTATTTGTTATAATATCTGTTTATTTCTTATTGCTTCCCGCAGTCGCGGGCGCGCGGATTCAGGTCTCTCGCAATAACGAATGCATCAGTTAATCCAACGGCTTGGATCTAATTCGCAGCTCTGCTTCCGAGGGTGATCATGGTCCGTTAGAGTTAGGTATTTAACTTGAACTACTATTAAGCTGATATTTGATTGGCTTAAAAAAGATGTAATGTAAAAAAATATTTTTGAGTTATTTGAATGAATGTAACTTAACTGTAACTAAATTATTATTTTTTATTTAATTTTAAATAATGAATGTAATGTAAAATTTAAAAATGATGGCGGCATGCAGGTCATTTATCCAAGTTTCCCCATTTGGGTCCCTTAGCAACAAAATATTCTGCTATTTATATCGTCGGTCTTTTTGCTTATATCGTCGATCTTTTTGCACATAAGCCTAAGCCCTAAATGATAGTGTTCGACAGGGATAGTATCTTTCTAAGTAACTTTTGGTGACATCTTTTCACTTTAAGCAGTACTACATGACATTTTATTACGTCATATCACCCACAAACAGATGGTTCAATAGAGGTTCTAAATCACTTCTTAGAACAATATATTCGTACATGTATATCATTTATTTATTGAGTGGAATTGTGTTATAACATATCCTATCATATTATTATTAAAATGTTAGCATTTCAGACTCTATATGGAAGACTCCCACCTTCCATCCCTTCCTATATTTGTGGTACTTTTGACCATCATGCGATCAATGCACACTTAACAGATTGGGATACCCTTCTCCAAACACTCCGACAAAACATACAACAAGCCCAAAATTGAATGAAAATCATGCAAATCATAATTGAAGAGATTTGCACTGTTCAATGGGTGATTTAGTTATAGTCAAATTAAAATCATTTAGACAAAATTTTATCATTAATAATACCTATTCTCAATTAGCAAAGTGATATTTTGGCCTTTTATAATTCAAGACGTGATTAGCCCATTAGCCTACCACCTACTCTTTCCTTTTGATAATAGAATTCATTTGATTTTTCATATATCTCTTCTAAAACCATTTAACGGTTCCCCTCTACTAACCTCTTCACAACTACCAACTTTCAGTTATAGTAACTTATTATACTTGTAAATTTGGTGGACCATTCTACCCTTTATGACCTAACCAGATTCAAGATAATTCATTAATTTTTTTTTTTTTTTTTTTTTTTTTTTTTGAACATTTCTGCATGTGTTTGAAAATGCTCTGAGTGCATGTGGAGTCTGCATGTGATTTGAAATGGATCTCGGAGGTCTGTTTGCATATTTGGAGAAGTACAATTTTTTTTCGGGCGCTGCAGCGCTAGGATTGGAAGAGCTCTAGTGCTAGTGCTCTAAATTTTTTTTGGAAAATAATTCAACGCGACGACACTAAAGATGGCGCTGCAAAGCTATGGGCTCTTTGGGGAGCGTCATGTCAGGCACTGTGGCGCTAGGCCGAATTTTAATATTTAAAATATCCAAATCTATTATTTATGCCATTTCATTCTCCTAAGGGCTTTCGACTAGTGAGAGAGAGATGAATTTCTAGAGAGAAAAAATCCATTTGAGCCACTTCATGTCTTTTCACATGACGACCAAGTTCTAAAAGTTTTTCTGCTCAAGATAAGTCACATTTTGTCTAACTCAATTTTTAATAATTTGATAGTTTTAAATTTTTTCTGATTAAAAATATAAATTTATGGTATTTGAACTGAGATAACTTGTAAACGGGAAAACTTTCATCACGTAACTTTTTATATGTCATAAAGAACGTAGTTTTGAATATTTAGGTATTTTTTTTGTAAAATTTCCACCAGGTATTTTTGAAACACTACTTCTCTTAAATTATAGGAAAATATCTAGGCACCAAAAAATAGCAATGTAGAACAATTAAGTCTCTGAAATATAGTCTTGTATAAACTTTGGTAATTTCATAGAATTCTAAGCCAGTAAACTTTTGTTACAAGTCATTAGGTTGTATTGTTAAAATACTGCCTTCTCTGAAATTTTGTAAATAGCCCAATTTAGGTTTAATTATTTAGTTGTAATGTTATGTGTTATGATTATGTATTGTGCATCTCTCGATGATATTATGTCTACATCTGAGAAGTTCGGTGAGAGTTCTAATTGAAGTTTTTTTATAAATATATATTTATAGGGTTTTGTTGTGAAAATTCTAAAAGTGTTGAGAGTTTGAGGGTTAGAAATTCTAAATGGGAGGTATAAGGATTTTGGAGTTATGAATGGCAGACATAAGTGCTGGAGTTCTATTACTTTTCATTCAACATATTATACTCTGAATTCGGTAAAACACTTAGTGTTTGCAAAACCCCTATAATGTTATAACACCACTCTATTGTAAGTCTACTATTAAGCTTGGAATAATTGCTTTATTTTAAGTTTTTAACTTTGAAATTATTAAGAAATGATTTAGGTAATGTTGGGCTATGTTAGCTCATTATGTGTTCTGCATTTTATTTTCAAGTCAGGGCAAGGGTAAAAGATTCATTGAGTAGATAGGGCTACTTTTTTAAGTCTAGTTGGTGAGTAGGTACTTTTTTCTTATTTTTAGTATTAGATTTTTAAACAATCTTGACATTTTTTGTATTTCTTGCCCCATGTCTATCTGTTGTTGAGGATTATGATAGCAAAAATCTATAATATATACTTTTGCGAATCAATTTTAAAAAAAAAATTGTGAATGAGTAACTTTATATATAGTAGAAAAATCAAAAGTTATGATGTCTAACATTTGAAAAGAAATATGATTTTTCTTCAATTAAAAAATTTTGGTCTATGCAAGTCCGCCTTTATAGACCTGTATCTATGAGTCATATTAGATTAGATTGTCATATCAAATTGGATTGTGACACAACCAACCTCTTCATTTATTGCATGTTATTTTAACTTCACGCATTATTCAACTCCGTTGTCAATCTCACAGATAGGTCTTGTTACAATAAAAATTAAATCTAACAAAGAAAATATTGCAACATTCATCTTTTTCTTCCCTCAGCCTCATTTGAGGCGGCTTTCTTACTACATCTTAAAGAAGCTTTTTAATACAAAAAATTAAAAATTTTATACTAAAAATATGCTTTTAATAGTAAAAACACTATCCCAAACAAAACCTCAATCTTCAAGACTAGTATTTTTGAAGGAGACAGGAGTGCTAAACAACAACATATTTTATTGAATCAAAAAATTGTACAATCCAAATGCAAAATATGAGCTATAAATATAACAAAATAACTCAACTATAAAAGTCTACCAAAGAAGTAACAAACACATTACACAACTCACAAGTAACAACAACATTTTGACAAAATATACTATAAATTTAAGGGCATTTTCCCAATGCGTCCACATATGTAATATATCACTAGTTTACTCTTTCTTTTATTTGTTTTAAGCAAACAAATTTTTTAGTACCATGTTGACCTACCTAAGTATCATAAATACTCCTTTAAATGTGAAGATTTAATATGGAATAAAAAATTTCTAATTTTCCTTTCTTCTCCAACTTCTCTTTCTCTTTCTTTGGGAGTTTACACCTACTCTACAGGTTTCCCATCTTCTTGACTCTTCAGGAAGCCTACCACTTCATTTGGTTAATAAAAAAAGGCTCATCTACAAAACCTGAAATAATGTACCACAATGGACCCGTTATTAGTACGGCTAAAAGATTATAATGACGAAACTAGTGTTACAGTTCATCCTGATACAGTCTGTACAGAGAAACAATTGCTTGACCCTTGCAAAGAAGCAAGCACAGATCATTTTCAAGACTTGGAATTTTCCAGCATTTTTTCAACAATATGCCTGCTCTTTTCCTCAAGATTCCGTCTCTTTTCTTCTATCTTTTCCCCAACTTTCTTTCCTAGATCCATCATTCTAGCTCGCCTGCCCACCCTTTTTGGCTTTGCATCCTCTTCAGGAAAGGTTGATGGGTTCTCCATTGTCGACCCAGGTGATGCTGTCCTAGAAGAATCCACCCTGCCCTCCTGTGTCCCATCCATTCTCAGTAATGGAGCCAACAATTCCTCGCTGGTGCTCGTGTCCGATCGCGTATCGCCATGATATGCGCTGCTCGAAGAAACCGATGTCGATTTGCCGGCTTCAGTTTGGGAAGAGGCAGACTTCAGAGCATCATCATCAGATGCCTTATGTACATAAACTACATCCTTTACTTTTTCACTTTTATCATCAGAGTAACTAGTTTTAGTTCCACTGGGCTTTGTTTTTAGATCATTTGAATCAGCTCTAGGCATACTCATATTCATGGCTTCCTGGCTTATCCGAACGAAAGGAGCAACTTTTTGAGGAACCCAATCATCCTTTTCTGCCAACATCCAGGGAATGCATATGCTTTCACAATTTGGAAGTACCAAACTGTCACGAACTGCAGCCTGTCATAAGAAAAAGGAAAAAAAAAATTGATTCAAGTATTGATACTTTATCAACAATCATGCATTCTTTGAAAGAGCAATTGGTATAATATATAAGAGCAAGTATTTGGTACCTTAAACCGATTTCCCATGAGCAAAGCAATATGAGTACTGGTGATTTTTCGTTCTCCAATGGAAGACTCCAAGTGCCAATCTATATCAGGCATTGATGTGAATCCAAACCATAACTGGTCAGAAGGTGGTGGTCGTATATGCAAGCGTAGTGTTCCTCGGAGGGATGCAATTCTTATGGCTAAGGAAAGGGGCACCTTACATGTCAAAGAGAAGGAACAAACAAAACGGGAAAAATTCAGAGTGAGAAGCTCACATTAAGGCTTCGTTTGGGGTGGCTTTTTTACTGCTTCTCAAAGTAACTTTCTAGTTCAAAAAATAAAAATTTTGTACTAAAAAGCTGCTTTATGAAGCAGTAAGAAAGCTGTCCCAAACAAAACCTAAATTTATTCAACAATAAATAAAATTAAAGAAGTTCAAGCATAATAAAATGAGAAGGCATTACAGAAGATGTAGGAACAAGAAATAGAATGTCGGTATGCTGTTTCAGCAAGTCAATAAGTCCATACTCCATAGTAAAGAGAATCAAATGGTGGCATCATCACTAAAGGATAAAATTAGATGATTTAACTACCAGAAGGAAGCTGCTCCACCAAACAGCAAAATTAATACTTCTTGTGCATGATACACCGCGGTATTGACAGAACAAGTTTACATTCCCTAATCAAAACCATCATCATTATTGACATAGAACAATTTACTATTTATATGATACTAAAGAGCAGCATTTACATCCTAGAGAGCTTAATTAAATACTAATAGGCATGATCTAGACTCATCCTTATGGTAATAAAGTAACAGAATAAAATTTCAAGGGAAGCCATTTCACTTCTGAATGCAAGCATCGCCATCAAAGTTTAGTTCCATGTTTCAATAAAAAAAAAGGTTGCTAATTCCATGCGACAAACTAACACCTTAAAGATAGATATAGGGTGACGAGAATCGTTCACAATCTCTGATTCCATCATCACCATAGGTCAGCAGTTACCTATATAGCTTAACCAAATACTATTACGCCTGTTGTAGAAGATTTAGAAAGTCAAATCTACAGATAGATCATGAACAATTGAGAATATATGTTGGTGCAAGGACTATCTAGGTCTAGGAATTGCATATGAAAATGCAATGTAATGTACACAGAGAACTAGAATGAGGATTTTCTTGTGTTCTGATGCAAGAAAAAAAAACATGAATTAACATATAAAGATCGTCTGGAAGCAAGCTAACACAGATACGTGTTTACTACTATGATGTAAACTAAAGAATAAAGAATCAATATCACATGAAATTGGTGAAGGATTCATCACACAGGAAATTTATGATCATAAAAACAGAATGGGTACTACAGACTTTATGCAATCGTGAAGGTTTGAATAAAGCTAAAACATACAATCCCAATCAATAAGTAAGAAAATAGAAAATATAGTAAATTGGGAGATGGAAATGAATCCAAGGAAATAAGAACCGATTAGATAACACTATTCCATCAATTCCTCTTAAAGCTCCAGACTTGAAATAAAGCAGAGTACTTCAAAACCAAAATAATTTTTTTACTAGATAATCATTCCATGATCCAAATATAAAAAGAATGTCTACTTTTAATAGATATTACCCTGCTTAATATTATCCAAGAAACTAACAAACTCTGTATTGGAGGATAATTTTTGAAACTGGGGAACTTCTAAGAAGGGACCTCACAATCTAGGAAAATACTGTTAGACAGTATTGTACATTATTTCCAGTAATAGACCATATAATTCAAGACAAAGACCAATGGTGTATAACATATCATATGATATACATTGGCATGCTTAAGTTATCTTAAACTCAGGGTAAGGTAACCTTAAATTTATATCATTAATCACGTATAGAGCATATCACATTGTGAAAAATGCTGCAAGTTCACCTAACATTCAGCCCACTAAAATCAAAATAAAGTCCATCTTTGTCATCATACTATACGTGATTTGTTAATGGTGTGGAACAAGTTATGACATGCTCGTATAGACTTGCCTTATGGTCCAACGAACATAAGGTAAGGTGAACTACATTATAGTCTTCTAATTGTGATATGCTCTACATTATCACGTAATAAATTTATAAGGACGCATCACAACTAATTTGCATTGTTGACGATTGTAGACTTTGAGCACCATGTCACCTCTCGTTGGTTTGGATGCATTTAACTTTGGTGAATAATGTTACTGATTGCCATTCAATATGTTTGGACAAAGTTCTTGTAGCTCTGCCAAGCAACCCAAGAATCATTAGAGGTCTTCCCGTCCGATGAGATGATGTATTCATCATCATTCCTAATTTGGGTTTATAATCTAAACATTTAAAATTATCTTAGATTAAATATAAGGAATTGAAATCCAGAAAAGATGGTTAAGAAAAATTCAGGTCATCACAGGTGAATTATGAATATAAAGTTCCATAAGCCAACATTAAATATTGGACTATCCCATGGAATATCACCACTCGATAATATAACTCTGTTTATAAGCTTTCTATTTATAAATTTTATATAACTCAAGCCACTATAATAATGATTTAGATGTGCTCCTTAGATGAATTTGTCCTAGGGGTGGAACTCAATTGCACAGCACAAATGAAAGTTGGCTAGGAGAGGAATAGAATATTATGATATGATTCTGCATTTGTGAAAGAGTTTTAACAAAGTTTTATATCAAGCATACACATCAACGAACTTCCAGAGTTTTCGCTAAAATGCAAGAAACCAGCTCAAAACTTCTTCTTTTTTTGTCAAGCCCGGGTTTCAGCTGAAATAAATCTGTAACTATAAAATATGAAAACAATAGTGCAAACTAATTAGACAATGATTAAGAGGTAACTCAACAAAGTCTCCAGGATTTTTAGCATATGATAACCACCGACAATCTCAACAGGAATCATGTTAGTTGATCAGTTGACAAAAGAATTATACGCAAACTAATACATGGATAATATACAATCTTAACTAAACACTATCTAAAGACAAACAAAATATACCTCTTCAAGTCGTATTTATTTCCTCAATCAACAATTCATTCGACGAGAATCATTGTAACATTTGAGTGGCCCATGCAAATCAAGTTGAGCATGCAAAGTTTCTTTCAAGATCTTTGATTTGGATAAATAGGAAAGCATGATATCAACACTTGCAACTAGTTGAAGATGTTGACAAAATGATAGTGCCAATAATACCATAATCAAAATGTCCACCACGCAGAGTGCACAAAAGCATCATGGGAAACATGTGATGGTGTTGAAGAAGAGTGGAAATAGGTGAGGTTTATGCCTCCAATGGCGCTTTCAATATTGATAGGACCATAAAAATGCCAGTGAAATATAAAATAATTCTGGATGAAGAGCAGATCTATCTTCTCAATGAAAGTTTAAAGATCAATTGCCAAGATCCTGTCATGGAAACAATTTGATGCAACATTTTACGGTGCCAATCAATTGGCTTCAAGTTTAGTGTGGTTACTAATCAATTTCTTCAGATAAATGCCTACAAAATGAAGGCAATTCAGGTTCACACGTGCTAAGAAGAAGAATAAGACAGAATATATATATATATATATATATATATATATATATATATATATATATATATATATATATATATATATATATATATATATATATATATATATATATATATATATATATATATATTTGAGGGGAACAACAACTTACCAAGTTGATATCAGATAAAAAGATATCCATAATTGTTGTAGGATAAAGTACAGTTTAGGAAAATCTCTCCAATCAGAGCTCTTTCAAATTTACAACTGAATTTAATTGGACCAACTAATCAAATAAATTCATCTTAAAGTTTTCAGAAATATGTACTTTCTTACTCGATACTTTTCACTTTCATACCACTATAAAAGGAGGAAACTTTTTCCATGAAACATTGCGGGAAAGACGAGATCAGCAGATGCAAACATAATTTTTCTCCAATTTACATTAATCTTTTAGATGCAGCTTGTCTTCCGGTCAGAATTATCACTATCGTAGTAAAGAATCAATATACAGTTCATATGGATGGTTAATAACTAATAAATGAGTCAAAAAAAATATTTAGTTACTAAATTTATAAGAACTAGAAAACAAGGCTAGCTTTTACTTGTCACCCAAGAAGTACAACTTGAATTTTTCTTTTCTATATGTACTAGACCTCGATGTTCCTTACACAAGTGAAATCTTCACATTTTCTTCAAGCCTTTATAAAGTTTTTATGGAGATCTATAAGTTTACACTCGTTGAAACTGCCAGCAAATAACAGATCTTAATAACGTTGCAGTCAGTTCAGTATTTCAAGTTTTATTTTTTAGCTTTTCATTTAATGTCATTTAGTTCAATCATGTATGTAATCCTGCACATGAGAACGGGAAGTGCTCTCTTAACTTTTGGATTCTCTGGCTTGGGTTTAAATGCTGGATAGTTCAATCATTGATTCATTGGCTTGCAATAGGGTTCACTAGTTCCATTTTCAAGAGGGTTCATTGGTTCTATCCTAAGTGCTAGGTTTTTATAATGTTAGATTGACTATTGTAACATGGTTCCTATAGAAAATTTTGATATTCTCGTGCTTGGCTTAATCTGTGGTCACTATTTCCCATGATATCATATATGTTCAATGGTTAAGTCATGAGTCATTCCACTTTTCCACGGCCATACTTATCTGGTTTATTGTGGAGTTCTAAGGTCTTTAGTTAAACTCGATCTCATATGGCTTGTGACGTCTGAACAAGGAGGTAACATACACAGAGAATTAAAGTTAAAATATATCAAAACAGAAGGTACGTAACAAAGAATTTTGGTTTAATAAAATTTCAATTTTCTGTTAATTTTTGGCAGAGTTCAATTTGTCCTTTGAGCGCAATGCAAGTGGGACTAAATTTTCAACATAAGACATTTCCCTGTACAAGCATGAAGGAATCTAATCTTACTGAAGAAAAATGTAATTAATAAATATTCTCAAGATGATGAACCAGATACAAAATATTATTTGCAATTATAATATGAACATATGATATTATTGAATCTAAATTTGCACCTACATTAGACAATGTTCAAGGACTTGAACCTATGCTTAAAAAAGAGTAAAAAATGGAGTTTGAAAGAACAACTGAATATTAGAGCATGAACATCCCCTGAAAATTTAACCTATGCCTAACTATTGAACTAAATCAATTATGTATATTACAGTTAATGAATCAAATAAGCAATCTAAAAATACAACTCTTTAAGAAAAAAATTTAATTAGTAATCTTTTAGAATTTTTAATTTCCAATTCGAATTTTGCACTTTTATGAAATACGCCATCTAGTTGAATAGGAATCCTAAACCTGAATGTACTTGCATCATTTTTAGCTTCTAAACATACTATCTAATAATATCTCAAGCTGCACAGATCAATTCAGTCACAAAAATCTAACTAAAACATTCATTACTAGATAGCTCAGCTACCCCTCACAGTTTCTTTATAATCAACTAAAATGGTTTATTTACATAGTATAACAAATTAAACATTTTCTGCAAAAAAAGCCCCAGTTATTACATACCTGTGAAACTTGTTCAGCAATAGTATGTAGAATAGTCTTCCATTTTGATTTGTTAACTAACGCAGGAGGAGTCGAGATCTTTGGTTGTTTCGAGCAATCTAAAAACAGAGAGAAATTAAGAAAAGGAAAATTCCCATAAATAGATTTAGCATGCAACAATGCATGTTAATGCCTTCTACTTTGTCAAAAATGTAAGCTTCCATCATAAACTATTTCCCTTAATATTAAATCTAGTTTCAACTTTCAATTGCTGCAGATGGTGATTCAAGCAATCTAATACATGAGCGAGAAGGCTAAATCTCCATGTGTGGATTAACATTCAGATGTAAAGATTAAAACAAAAAATATACAAGCATACCTCTTAATTAGCAAATAAGCACGCACGTGTCATAAACTTTATTCTAAATAACAAAAACTTGTTTCTACTATTGAAAATGTTCTTCAGGAAAGATATTTGTGCAATCTTAGCATATATGTATAGAGAGAGAGAGAGAGAGTGAGTGAGTGAGAGAGATTGTAGTGCATTGAAAATAAGCACCTTTAATTTTGCCCAGCAATCTTATAGCATTGCCCCTTATTGCCTGAGAATAAAAAAAGAAAGATCAACAAAGGGAAAGGGAGCGAGAGGGGGGGAGAGAGAGACAAAGAGAGTAAGAATAAGGGAAATGGAAAGAGAAAGGGAAAGAGACAACTAGGAGAGGAAAGGTAGGCCAACATGCGAAGGGGTAAATGTGTGGTTCAGGAGAAGCTCAATGACTCCAACTTGTTAGTTGTAATTGATTCATTAAGACACTACTTCATTTTCTTTCATCTTTGCACACATAAAACAAAAAGCAAAAAAGTAAGATAGAACATAAGAGATTTGAGTAGAAGAGGGTGACATCAAATGAGAATGGGTAGTTGGGTGAGAGCATGAGGGTGGTTGAGGCGCTGAAAGGGTTAAAATGATTAAATTTTTTTAATTTGTTTGAATTTTAATGAGGGTTCATCTTGCTTAAAGATTTTGTTAGAGAATTTGTTGGATCTGAAAATTTTTTGGAAATGTTATTTCCATACAATTTTTACTATATTTATTTTTGCCTTTATAGTACTCATTTTATGTTAAGAAAGGTAGGGGTAGACCTAAAAAGACTTGATTATAAAATATTAGGAATGACCTTTCTTTATTAGATTTAAACGAGAATTTGACTTTTAATAGGACACAATGGAGAAAAAGGATTCATGTAGCCGACCCCACGTAGTGGGATAAAGGCTTGATGTTGTAGTACTCATTTTATGATAACTTTTGACATTTTATTTATCAGTTTTTATATCCTTGTCTTACTTTATATAAGATTCATGATTTCTTCATATTTTTCCCTTCCTAGAAGGGATTCATGCCAACACATTTCTTATTATAAAACACTATTCATCACTTGCTTAATGCGCAAACTTTTGTATGTTTGCCTTTTGCTAAATTTCTCATGCCTAACATGCCTTTTAAGTTAATTTTATGCTTAACTATAGAGACCCAATTTTAGCTTATTTTCTAAAATGAATGAGTTTTGGATGTTTTGTAGTTATTTGTTGATGTGAGCCTCAACAGTTGGATTAATTATTTTGTGTGGAAGCCGAACGTGGTCCGGAGACCAACCAGAATGCGCCACATCATCCCTTCGCTCGGTGCCGCAGCTCAGTACTGCTCAGTACAGCTGCTCAATACCGCTGATGTGGTGCATTCTTGTTAGCCTTCGGACGGCATTCTACGTCCGACCTCCGCACAGAATAATTTCTCCAACAGTTGACATAAATTTTCTTATTTTACGATCAATAACAATTTATGTTATTTCTTGTATATCATAATACGATAAAATGATACTAATGTTGTGGGTTCTACGTATATAGACACTTGTTATAGTTTTTTTAAATATCTTTCATGCTTTCATAATTTGTAACATATATGTCATTCAATTTAATTTACAGTCAACTTTGTCGAATAAGATTTATTATATTAAACTGTAAATGTTATTCCCACTACGCTTATGTCTTTTCGTTTAATAACTTAATTACATTTTGAAGTTAACTCTCTGAGTTACATTTTTACACATGTTACTTTAGATTTCCTCCTGCTATGATTTGAATGCAAGTACTCTTTTAACATCATTTTTACATATTCTTAACGTGAATGTTTACTATTTATATAACTTCTATCAGTTTTCAATTCTGTTAAAATTGATTTCGATAATAATAGTTCAGCCATCTCTCAATTCTGACCTTATTATTTATATGATTATTTATGAGTTGATTTCTTTTCACATGGCTATAGCCACAAGTTCTTTTTATTGGCAACTATGATAAAACCATTTTTATATGAACCTACATTAACAATAAATGAACTATATATAACAATGAAATTATAACATCCCTGAAAATCATACATATGTTGAGAGATTTGATGGAGGATCTATCTATGATATTTATTGATTTAAAGAAAATATTTGATAAAGTTTCAAGAGAAGTACTCTAAAGAGTTTTAGGGAAAAAAAAAAGAGTTAATAAAGTTTATATTCAAGTCATTAAAGATATGTGTATAAGAGTTGTTGTTTGTGTTCAAACACAATGTGATTTGACAAAGTACTTTCCTATTTCAATTGGATTACATCAAGGATCAATTTTAAGCCCATATCTTTTTGATTTAGTCATGTAAGTTCTTACTAGATATTTGCAAGAGGATAGACCTTGGTGTATGATTTTTGTTGATGATATTCATCTTGTTGATATGCCTATATATGGAGTTGATGAAAAACTTGAATTATGGAGGTCAACCTTAGAGTTTAAAGGTTTTCGCTCAAGTAGGTCTAAAATCAAATACATTGAGTGTGATTTTAGTACTAACAGATCTATTGGTGGGATTATGACATTGGGTGATCAAGTCATTGAAAAGAGTGCACATTGTTCAAAGCCATGATGAAATAGATGGGAATAATATTAGTAGAATTCAAGTTGGATGGTTAAAGTGGAGGAATGCAACATGCATGTTGTGTGACAGAACTGAAAAAATGATCAAAATGATCCCTTGATTTTTTTATAGACCAAAATAGCCCCCAATTATATTAAAGGATCATTTTGATCCCTCAAGTTTTAAAGAGGAATCAAATCAATTCTATCGTGGAACTATTTTGGTTCTTCTTTAAAGAATTGAAGGACCAAAATATTCCTTTAACATAGTTGGAAACTATTTGGTTTTTTATAGAGAGTCAATAAACCATTTTGGTCATTTTCTCTAGAGTAAATTTATGAATTTTTTTTACTAATGAGTAGACAAAACGACACCTCCAGAAATTGCGTTTTGTTTCCACAACATTTACTAATCCAGACATAACAAAAAAATTTCATGAATTAGGTGAACTGTAAATTGGGCTGTTGCAGCAAGCATAATTTTGTTAAGAAGGTTTGGTACTCAAAGTATATAGACGCCTAGTACCATAAACATATTTAAGTCTAAAAAGTATATTAAATATGTGATGCTAAACAGAATCTTGAGCCAATCATTATCAGGGAAGAAATTGTTGCTGAGTAAGAAAATCATAAGTTCAGAATAAATAAGGATAGCTATGAAGAACCTATTGGGCTAGCATGTCTTCAGCAGTAATATGATTATGCGTAGTAGAGGAGACTCGGAAAGCTGGCAAGACATACAGAATGCAAGGAGGCTCAGAGAGCTGATAAGATTTACAGGACAAAGGCATGTTTGTTTTTTTTCTAACGTCTGCAGCACAAAAGTTGGTTAACTGGCTGTGGGCATGACACTGAAACCCGTTTAGTCATATTTGGATGTATGTATTACAGAAAAAAAATATAAAAATTTATGGCTCTGCTACAGTTCTAATCCAAAAGAATTTCTTTTTACTGTATAATCGCTTAGTAGCAGTGTGAAATTTTTTTTCTGAGAGTGAAAGTGGGTGACAGGCTAAGTTTAGGTAACAAGCTAAATCAGAAGAGACTGAAATACCAGCTAAGTTTAGGTAACTACTACTACTGGAAAATTTTGTTTGGCAGCAGGCCAGTCTCAATGTCTTTTAAAGGAGCCAAATATGCAAGACGTGAACTGGACCCAAGAATATTGAGTGATCACAGTAACGATGATGAAGTGGTGATGGCCAGAAAATGGGATAAGACATGAGAAGAAAAAATATAGTTTATGGCTTCGATTTATATATTAAGCATAAACAATAAAAAGTTGTAGTGTTAGTTTAAAACTGTTCATATATCTCTGAAGTATCTAAGCTAGAAAGCTAAAAGATGAAATTAAAATCGTGCAAATTAATTATGTTGATGCGCTCATGTATCTTAACATACCTACTTCACCCTCTTCATCTTTTTCATCTAATTGATCAGATAAGCAGGCAGACGAATTTAATTGATTGCTGTAGTATTCAATGCCCTCAAGAAGACTGGATGTCTCTTCATTATAACTTGGTTCTGAGCTAGCATTGATGAACTCTTCCTGCAGCTCTGGTTCACAAACTTCAATCCTTGTTTCAATGTCCAAGAGTAAACCACCCAAATATTCGATGTCAAACTCCACTGCCCAAACCTCCGTCAAATCCATGGGAAGAACCCTAATTTTATGAATATAAGGTGGAAGATTTCCAAGATCTATGCTTGTACATGTAATTCCGCCAATGTAGCTAGGCGTTCGCATATTAGACAATGTTTTCTGCCAGAAGAACTAAGATGTAAGGGTTGAATTCTAGATTGAGAAGTAAAATGACTGGAAATAAAAAAGGCTACCTGGATGCGGGATTTCACTAAACTGTTCAGTTCAGCACTTCTTTTTGCATCAAAAAACAGCCGTGACAATAACAAATTCCAGCACAAAGTGCCATCATCACCAAAAAGCTTATCATCAAATGCTGCATCAGACATGATGGGACCCTTATTGCTTAAATGCACGTCTTGAAAGGAGCTGCTAGAATATTTGTCTTCTAAAGGGCTTTTTACAGATCCTTCAGATAATGTCACGTCATTCAGTGTGACTAACTTCTCAGCGGTCTTTCTGGTATCACGTGTAGATGATAAAACTGGATTTGCTCTACTTTCAACGCCACTCTTTGAAGCTTTCTTGGTTAGCTTTTTAAAAAAAAAGCGAGCCTTCGAATAAGTTGATGACCCATCAACCCTAATAGTTTTCTCTACAATCTCTCCATGCAAGGCAGAAGGTTTTAGAAATGAAGGGAATTCAGCACTAAATGATGCCAGATAGAAGTTGAACTCCTTGCTTATTTGAGCATACCAATTTATCAATTTATTGTCACGTGAGGAAGCTAGACGAAGAGCTTTGGACCAAGATTCTTTCTCCCAAGCAGTATCAAAATACAAGTAACATGTTTTGCTTCCATCATAGACTGTTGAACTCTTGCTTTCCAGCCTAATGGGATACCTTTTGGCCCTGTTGCAGAATTATTGAGCAATATTATATTTTCAAAAAAGTATTTCTTAGGATAATCAAGCTGCCCCTAAATACTTGTGATAAGGTTAATAATGATGATATGTTATGACTTTTTAGATTAAAGTCAATGATGTCAAGCACTTCTAAAATAATTTAAACAAACAGACAGATTTCAGAAAGCATAATAAGCATGAAATGAAATGTCTTCATCAACTACGACTACACAATTTAAAATTGATTATTTCTGTTTCATATGGAGTACAAATAATCCATATGCGCCCAGAGTTGATGGTTCAGAGTTCACAAGTACCAAATGAAATGTTCAAGAAGAAGGAAAAGTTAATGGTCTTAGTTGATGGAAACTTGTAAAGTTCACCTTCTGGCGTGCAATCTTTGCGAATAAGGATATATTTTGTTTGAGTTTGGTATTCAAACCCCCAAATTTCAATTTCTTTGCAAATATAATTAAATGCAAATACTATGATTGTTTTTAATTATCTTATTAACACTTTTCTATGCTACTTTTCCATACAATCCCTCCACCACTGCACCATCACGCTGATATTGAAACCTCTTGCCCATGAATTAGTACAGAGCTTGCAAATTGTAATAAGATTTCATTATCCTATGTACCATGCATGGCTCATATGGGATCTCCAACAAGATCCCTTGCGTGGGAAAATAACAGGTATTTGAATGGAATCCTACTGAGAAGGTAGTCCTTCCTAAGATCCTTGTCAATTGGTCGAGCGGAACTACTCAGTAGGTCGACCAAAAGTTTTGATGCCAACCAAAATACTCATGGTCAACCAAAATAATCTTTAATCTAACCAGACACATTTAACCTAGTAGAGATTCCTAGGCTGTGCCAAACTCGTGCAAAGATGACTAACATAATTTGGTTGGTTAGCCAACAACTTTCTAGTCAAACAAACACCCTTGGTTTAACTGAAGATTTTTTAGTTGGTCAACAGAAGAAACATTTGACTAGTAGAGATGTTTAGGTTGCACCAAACTCAAACAAAAATGATTAAGTTGCATCCAACTCAATAGTTTATGATCAGATATAGTGCAGACCAAACATCATTCCCTTATTTGCAACTCGAATATGATCGCTTAAGTTTGGTAGCAAACCAAGCACTCAAACTTAGTTTGGGTGCCATCCAAACATCCCTACTTAGCTTCAATGCAATCCTAACATCTTTGCTGAGGTTTGATGCAACCTAAGCATTTTAACAAGACTATTTGGGACTTCATTGGCCGAATATTTTTTTTGGACAAATTTTTATTTAAACAAAATAAATTTTTTTTATTACTCCCAGTAGTCAACCAAACGACTAACAGATGCCTTCAATATCCTACATAGGTTCCATGATCATTCATAATTCATAAAATGTTGCATCTGTCAAAGTGAAATATTGACGTCAGGTCCCTACATCAGAGTGATAGCACAATCGCAAAGGGATGCAAGGGAAAATAAGATGAATGATATAATTAAAAATAAACATAAAGACTTAAATAAGAAAAATTAAAACAATGTCCTTGTCAATTATATATTGGGGACGGTGAATAGGGATGGTTTGTAGGGTTTCCTTCCATAATAATCCATTATATAAATATTAAATTGATGAAAATGCTTCAATTTTTGTAGCTTACCATTTTTTTGAAGATAAATTTGAAGAAGATACAGCTAATATTGTACAATCAAAGAGCTTAATGGTCGCTTGAGAACCATCCAGATCAGATAAGATTAACAAATGGTCTTTGATTTTAGCATACTTCTTTACAGGCTGTACTTGAACAGTACTTTTCTTCAATTTCAGCTCCTTAGGTCCTCCAGTTTGAGATTCATTTAAACCAACCTTTGGAACATTTTCAGTGTCCAAAAACCAAACTATTCCCTGATTATGATAAACATGAATAAGCTTGAAAAATATAAGTTGAAAAAAAAAAACCGACATTCTGACATGTGAGATGAAGACTGCATCATCAAGGGAAAATAAAATTAAAAATTTCACAAAAATAAACTTGTAAGAAAATCTACCTCATAATATAGACAAAATCATATAATGAGATATGCAAACATTAGATAGGAGGATATTGGTATAAATGTGTGCCCATAACCCTATGAACATGCATACTTGTTCTTGTGAATCATCCATAGTGGTTATGTATGTATACACAAATTTTTATGCACCTTGAAGATGCCATTCAAATACAACAAATTAAGCAACAAACATTTAGAGTTCTACCAAGCTATTAAGGTTATCATTTAGGTAAAATACGAGATTTTTTTCAATCTCAAATTGGCTATTTGATAAAGAACATGAACAATATGACAGAAGATGTAATGCAAGAAAAATATAAGAGAAATGCTCTATCCACCCAATAAAGCCAACACATACTCAATAAAATTTTGTGAACTACAATAAATCATAAAAAATTTTAATGGTGACTCATCATCCCCTCGTATTATTTTGCTCATCTTATATCTAAGATGCTCCTATATATCTGAGATGCCACATAAAAAACATATTGAAATTTTGTTGTGTTTGTAAAAGTGAGACGCATTGCACAAAGAATAACGATGCATTAACTCGGATAAAACTGAACTTAATAACAAAATTGACTGTATAATTCAATTGCGTAGAACTATAAAATGGCAGACCGGCCAAAAGAGCCATTAACGCTATTCAAAGCCATATTAATTCTCAACTAATTATCAACAAATCTCACAAGAAAGTTCATAGTTTCCTTTTTTGCATCCTTACGGTTCCAAGAAATTGCTCAAAGAAACATTACGTAACAGCAAGTTAGGCCAAATGTATATATTTTTAAATTCCAGCACGTAATCACATAAACAATAAACATAATTCTAAACAAGCGCAAAATGACGAATGCCGATCACAAGGGTCGCAAAGACTGCACAGCCAAAATCCAGATCAATGTGCCGACGCTCACCTGCTTATTACTCGCGGAGGCGAGCCACTGCTCGGAGTAGAGATCACCAGGTTCCTGCTGCGGCTCGGGCCCTGCTAAAGCCTTCCGGCGAAGCCGAACGATGGCTAGGTACAACGCCAAGCCCTCTGCTGCTAGAACTAGCAGGGATCCAAGAAGGAAACCCAGAACAAGGGTGACGAAAGCCATCGCCGAGATGGCTGTAGAGTACAGGACCTATCAAAACCTCTCGCGAAGATATGTAGCGATCGCTGAGGCAGAGAAGGAATGGAACGAGTTAGGGTTACTTCAACGCAGCGATTGCGGAATCAGTCGAGAGAGGAATCAAAGGCACGTGATTTATTCGTTTTATCTTCTGCAGTACAGACGGGAAGGGTCGGGTAGAGTAGAGCGAAATTGTTCTGATACGATTCGACTTCCGTACTGGTTTCGTTCATCCAATTTCTCCTCGGCCGGCAGGTTGCTTCCTGGAGAAGGTTAGAAGCCAAAGTCCGTGTAGCCTCTATCAGTGTAGCCGTCCGTGCTCCGCTTAGCTGATTGGTTAGCATGTGGTGGACCGAATTGCAAACAGGTGAGGCAACAGCGACGGCTACATTTTATGCCTACAAAATTTTTTTTTTTTTTTTGAAACAATTCAACGACCTTGACTGTGGCTTGAAAGAAAAGGATGATAGCGTACGAATGAGAGAGACAGTTGATACTATGAGAGGAATATAATGAAAATATTTTTTCTATTTTTTTTTTTTTAAATTTTGGGGCATAAGAGCATGTATTAAACCAAAAAATGATTACAAGTAAGATATAAAACAAGAAGAAAAATAACAATAGAAAAAAGAAATCCCAAAGCCCCACCCTAAAACAGGAGGGGTAGGGATCAAAATGGACTCAGGAGGACATGTTAACTTAAAACCCAAAAAACATCAGCTAGATTCAGAACTATCGGGGCAAGAATAGTGATCACGAAGCCCAGGTTGCCACAGGCCTGCCAACAAAACTGATAGGCACTGGACCATCACAATGGGAGCAGGCAGCAACGAAAAATCCTGCCATGAGTTAACCCGTATCATCATCGTCCAGCAAAACCAAAACAGACAGTCAAAACGGCTAAAACAACCCAGCAAACTTCGATTTGAGCGTGTCTACATTTTTTCATCTCTTAACTTTAGCCAAAACAGCAGCTTTTATAGCCACAATGATAGACGTGGGACTGCACCAAGAATTAGAGAAATAACGATTGTTTCTTTCCCTCCATTGTTGATAGAATAGTGCGGTTCAAAAGAAAGAAACAAATTTGTTTCTCTAATATGTTGTAATGAGACATGCCATTAAGAAAATCAAAAGCAAGTAAGATGTTCGGTCTTACCAGAAAGGAACCGAAAGCTGAGAACAAACTAGTGAGCACTAGGAAGGAAAAATTGCAGTCAAAGAAAATGTGCTGATGGGATTCCAGAGACACACGACAAAAGGAGCACAACGGATTAATAGTAAGGCCCCTAGAAATGAGGTTATCGGCACATTTAAGCTTCCCCAAAATCGCCATCCAAGCGTAACAGGAAAACCTAAGAGAAAATTTCATGCGCCAAATGAATTTGTCCCAAGTAACCTTGCTTAAGTGATAGTAAAAAACTTTCAAGAACTGCTTAAGTGAAGGATAATTGGAGCCGTCCAAGGATAGCTCTGGATGCTCCAAAATGCTAACTTCATAAATAATTTATTGTAAAGAGTCAGGGACAAATTCAGAAAGGGACCAATGCCCATTTATAATAAACTCGCTGACAGGTGAAAGGGGCCAGCTCAGATCCATAGAGAAGTCAGCCAAAGAATGCCCATTACACCAAGGATCCCAAAACATAGAGAATTGGTAGTAAGGAGAAACAGAAAGTTTAACCACAAGTTTAATAGTGTGGGCAGTAGTGCAAAGCAGCTTCCAAATTTTAGAGGCAAAAAGAGGAGGGGTCTTCCAAGGTGAACCGTACTTAGCACAGACCCAAGAGCTGAAGAGGGTGTTGTTAATGAAAATGCGCCATATACAAGCACAGGAGACCCCAAAATACAGGGCTTCAATGGACGGGATATCAAGCCCCCCAAACTGCTTTGGCCTAGTAGTATAATTCCAGGAGATTAAGTGCATCTTTCTCTCATTGATGTTCTCGTGGTGAAGGAATTTGGCACAGAGCTTAGAAATAGAAGCTTGGTAGGCTTTAGGTATAATAGACCTCCTAATCTAGTAAGATATAATATTGGCCATAGTAAATTTCAGGTATTGGACCCATCTCGCAAAAAAAAAAAGGAACTTAACTTTTCAACCTTCAAGGAGTGCAGAAACTTTCCTCAAAAGGGGTTGAAAATGGGAAAATTTTAGCCTGTAAGGGGAAAAAGGAAGCCTTAGGTAGGTTAAAGAGGACTCAAGCTGGTGAATCCCAAGCATGGCCGAAATGTCCCCAACAAAGGTGACATTCCTATTAAAAATAATAGCACTATTATTGGGGTTAACATGCAGTCTAGAAGAATTTGCAAAAGTGTGGAGAGCTTCGTGAAGATTTTTGGCATTGGGAATGGAGGCAACCCCAAAAACAAGAATGTCGTCATCATATATTAAGTGGTTAATGGTGATCCCTTTACAGTAAATGCCCGAAAAGTAAGTAGGTTGGAGGCAACAAGACAGACCATCCATAGCAATACTAAATAGCAATAGAGAGAGGGGGCAACCCTGCCTAAGCCTAGAAGTGGACTTGAAAAAGCCTTCCAAAGAGCCATTAATACATATGAAAAAAAAAACATCAGTTATGCATCCTTTAATCCATTTGATGAATAAATCGGGAAAACCTTTCAATTTAAGTCTCTCTAAGAGGAATTCCCTTGAGGGGGAGTCAAAATCTTTCTTAATATCAAGTTTGGCACAAAATAAGTCCCTTCTTGATTTGAATTTCTTCAACATCTCAGTTGTCAATAGAATATTGTCAGTGGAAGATCTCTTCGAGATGAAGCCAGCTTGGCTATCATGGATGACAAAAGGTAAGACAGATTTGAGCCTGATGGTAAGTAACTTAGCCACAATTTTATAGAACACATTGCACAGAGAAATAGGTCTGAAATCCAAAATGTTAGAGGCATGAGAACACTTGGGGATAAGAGTGATAGCCGTGGCTTTAGCCCCTCTAGTAAGATAACTAGTATTAAAGAAGCTCTTGACTTCCTTGCAAACATCAGACCCAATAAGATGCCAAGAATGCTTGTAAAATTGAAAAGAAAACCCACCCATATCTAGTGTGGAGGAGGACTTCCCAACAAATATAATGTTTTTAATCTCCTCATTAGAAATGAGAGCTAACAGAGTGCTAAAAAGTGAGGAGGGAATCAAACTCCCAGCAGGAAGAGAAGAGTCATGCCTAAGAGTGGGATTAGTAGAATTGTAGATATCTTTAAAGTGAGCAATGATAGCAGAAGCAACCTCCTGATGAGAAGTAAAAAGATCTTGGGGAGTAGAGATAGCTTTAATTGAGTTGTTGATTTCCCTGGCCCTAATCTTGGCATAGAGAAAGTCCAAATCCTCTCCTTGAGAGAGCCAGGAAGCTTTAACTCTTTGAAAGACCCAAGAGGACCAAAAATTCTGGGAAGCCAACAAACCATTCACTTTTTTGAGAGAGGAGTTTAAGACAACATCCAAAGGATGGCCTTGAAGCTCACTAAGGAGGCTGTGTTGCAAAGATTTGAGCTCAAGGATTGAGCTAGTAAGATGGTTGGAGGAGGCCCAATTCACCCTTTTGAGGGAACCTTTGAGACTAGAAAAAAAAAACAGTAATAGGACTCCCACAAAAATTCTTGTTAAAGGTATTAAGAACTAAGTACCAAAAACCATTCATATTACTCCAAAAATTCTTATACCTAAACCTAATCGGAGGCTTTATGTTGTTGGAAGGGACAAAAATAATGGGAGAATGATCGGACCCCAAGGGAGGCTCAACCTTGTAGAAGGCTGAGTTATAACAGTCCAACAGAGCATAATTCAAAAGCATGCAATCCAATTTTATAATGGATAGGGAGATCCACCCTTTGATTGAACCAAGTAAAGAATAATTCAATAGAGGTCAGGTCCTGTAGCCTACAGTAAAAAATAAACTTATTAAATTTCTCCAGCCTACCCGAATGAATCGGGACTCCCCCTAATTTTTCATACTCAAATCTGAAACAATTGAAATCACCAAGAATAATCCAAGGGTGGCTAGGGTCAGAGGCCAAATCCCTAAGCTATTCCGAGAGGAACCTCCTATCTTCAGGAATGTTAGTAGCATAATAAATACCATGAACAACTTGAAAAGAAGAGAAAATATGAGAGAAGGACGCTTGGGAGGAATCCCATTTTATCCAAATCATACCAGTCGAAGAGAAATTAAAATTATTGCAGTTCATTTCGTTATAAAAAACAAGATGAGAATTAACAAACCACGAGTCCAACAGATCTTGCCTGAGAATTTTTGCTTCAAGAATACAAAGAAGCCTAATGCTATGATATTTGACCAGGTCCCTACACATACGAACCTTATTGGGGTTATTAAACCCCCTTATGTTTTAGCTGGCAAAAGAGGATGGAGACATTATTGTCTAGGACCTTTTGCATTCTTAACGGTTTTGGCTTTAAGCTTTTTAGACCTATGTTGGGGCTGAGAAGTGGGAGATGCTTGGTTGGAGGTAGAGGGGTTCTCCTTCAGAGAGGAAGGATCCCAAAGAAGGGTTTGAGGGGGTGGAGGACACCTTAGAAGAAGGTATGTTATCAGTGGGAAGAGGAATTGATTGAGATGTGGAAGGTAGCTCGGTAGTATCCAAGAAAGAAAACTTGTTGGTGAGGGGGGCAGTAGAGGGAGGAACAAAAATATGGGGAGGGCTAATCTCCAAGGGGGTGGGATCAATGGATGGAGAATTGAGGTTTGGTATGTCTATGAGGGGATAGGGAACAGAGTTGTCGAGAAGGACAATACCGGAGGAGGAAGGAGGCATACCTTCAGCCACATTAAGGGTAGTTACCGGTAGGGAATGTTCTACATCAGGCGAAGAAATAGTCGGCTTAAGAAGAGAGGGGTGGAGAGGTGGTTTGGAGTTCGAGGTCGTGGCACGAGCATTGGGTTTTGTGGAAGAACTTCTACCCTGAGTCCTGGGCGGAGGGGGATAGGTTTAGGATTGGGATTTGAGGGACAGGAAGCAAACGGGTGAATCAACAATCCACAACCTTTGCATGGGAAAGGTTTCCAATCTTAAAAAACTTTAAGATCCATGTCTTCTCCGTCAATTTGAATAGGAATATCTTCAGGTAGCGGGGAGTCCTTAGAGATTTGTACATAGACCCGTGCAAAGGTAAGCCTGGTCCTTTTAGCAATAAGGGAATTAATAGTTAGGGGAATTCCGATATAGCTAGCGATTCGAGAAATGCTAGTAGGCTTCCAAAGAGTAAGGGGAAGATCGATAATTTTAATCCAAATGAGGATAGAGGCGGATTCATCCCTTATCGATTTGAATTTAGGCAACCACCTCTGGAGAATGAACGGTTTACCAAGGAGGAACCAAGGTCCTCCTGTCCATACCATTTCCAGGTCTTCCAATGAGGTGAATTTCAGTAGGAAAAACCCATCTACAAGAGAGAGAAGGGAGACAGAACCTTTAAGGATCCAAACCTTCTTCATAGCAGCTAGCAACCTCTCATAATAAGACAGTTGTTCGATAGAGTAATCCACGAGCGAAAGGGCCCAGAGAGCAGATCCATCAGATAAATAATATCCCGAAAACAAAAGCTTTTGGCTGGGGGTGAAGAAGGAAATCGAAAAATCATTGGGTTTCAGGCTAGGGGAGGTGAGGTTGTCGGCATAAGAAGTGGACTTGGGCGATTTCAGCGAAGGGGAGTCCCCAGGATAGAGGCATTGGGAAGGGGAGGAAAATCTGCTAAGGAGAGTTCCATCCAGGGGGAAGGAACCCACCCAAACAGCTGTCGAGGGAGGAGCACTGTAGCAGCGAAGGAAAACCTAGAAATCATAGCTCAACTTCGAAATGCCAAACCAAGATAGGAAGTGTAACTGTTCATCCGTTGGTTCTGTTGCTCTTGGCCAAGTTACTATGATGAAAAGGCATCATTCTATTATATTTTAATTAAAATCAACCTTAAAATATTAAAATTATTTTATAAAAATATAATCTCCATAAAATCAATCAAAATTTTATACTATTTAAAATTAAAGTAAAAAATATTTAATAAATTTTAGATTTATTTTAATAAAAGTTGGTGTTAAATTTAATATAATCATTTGATTGTACATGTATTTTTTTGTTAGTTCTAAAAAAATTGAGTTAGTAAAGTATATTTTTCATATATTAGTAGTGTATATGGGTGTAAATGAGTCTAATAGAGTTAAGTATCTGACTATTCAAGCTAATCTTATTTAGTTGTTACTGAGCTCGAACTCTTTTATAAAGCTCAAGATTTAAACAATTCATAAGCTTGACCTCGTTTAGAAAGATCAAACTCAACTTGATTGTTGAGATTGATTTCTTAGTTTTAAATTAAAAAAAAATTAATTTTATTTAGAATTTTTAATTTTGATATAAAATTAATTTAAATTTATTAAAATATATTATAAAATACCAATTTAAATTAATAATTAATACATCTTAATTTAATCAAGCGGCACAACGAGCTTTCGAGCCAAGCCAGGCTTGAGCTCAAGCTCGACTCATGAGCTCGTTAACGAGTCTAGCTCGAGTCGTCTCGCGAGCTAGCTTGACTCACTTATATGAGTGGATTCCCTCATATGTGAGGGTGGGCATCTGGGCAAGGCAAATACCCTCCCTAAAAAAAAAAAATTAATGTATACGTGGGATAATTTTGAAATTATGCCCCCATCAAAAATAATTTTTTGCCCTAATATGACCCATTTCGCATTGTTTGCCCATCCATCTGAAGTTTAGAACATTTCCTCTTTGCGAATAAATGATAAAATTTTCCTCTTATAAATTTGATAGCATTATGTTGGTTAAATTTTTTTAAAATTTTATTTTATTATTGTTACTTAACATATTATTAACATGATTGAACCTAATAGGGACACGTATATACTTAAAATATTATTAACATGTAACTAAAATTCAATAAATATTTTTATCACATAATATATTTTTTACAGGTTTCACCCGACAAAACAACCAACGTATAAAATATCGGATATAATATGGAGCGGGTATGATACCCTTAAATATTTTGGAAGAAATTCTCAAAAGACGTGCGGTAAATATGGTTTAGAGAGTTTGAGGTTATTTATTATATAAATATGTTTTGTATTATATCTTCTTTATATAAGCTAACAAAAATATATATTCTATATTGTATGTTAGTAAATGCAGAAAGATTTTTATTGGCTGCCACAACACATGATATAATCATAAAAAATTTTGAGAAGCGTTGTTCGACTCGCATGGGAGACATGTCTACAAAAATTAGAAAGGCAGACAAGTGACTGCTATGGATTGGTAAGAGTGTGTGGGCTGGGTTCAATAGTGTTTTGGGTAGCCCAGAGTATAGAAGGATGAGGGACCAAAATATACATAATAAGGCTTCTGGTTTTGGGGGCATGGTTAGTTCCCTTCATACTGAACCTTTAGTTCCACATATTGAGCACAGATAATAAGAAATTTTAAAAGATTTACATAATTTACTTTAATATAAATTCTAATATATGCTTATTATAAAAAGAGATGCTAGGTAGAGAAACAACCCCTATTGAATTATATAGTCATGCCCACAAGCAGTAGGAGGATGACCAATGGGTTGATGAGTGAGGGAGGAAAGCCTATGTAAGTATATAAGTTTAATAATTTTGATGTAATGTCTAAAATGCTTAATTTTTATTAACTTTTATAGGAGGAGTATACTCTGTTTTGAGAGAGCTAGGCTACAAAAGGTGAAGGTTCTTCTGGTGGATCAGCAAAATATTATGAGTATCATACTTGGTCGCAAGCGGTAGGAGGAATGCATCATGACAGATTATACGGTTTAAGCTATACGAGGGGCAGCCATCTGGTGGCTCAAGCTTCTCAACAAATACCCATGAGACTTTATATAGCCAATCAGTAGGTGCCCTTACAGCTGAGCTAGAGCATGTTAGGAAGCACAAGCTGACTGGAAAATACAAATGCAACAGCAGATGGAGATGCAGTTCCAGCAAACTTAATTGTTAGAGAAAATACAAAAGATGAGGGAGCAATTAAATGGGCATAATACATCATCAATAGAGGAGGAAATTGAAATAGAGTAGATGTTTATTTTAATGATGTTGATGTATGTAATTTTGTATTTTTGGACATATTTATTGTTTGTTTTATGGACATATACACTTGTTTATAATTAGATATTTGTTGATGATATTATTCTTATTTTTATTATTGTGTATATATTTGGTGATATTTTTTATTAGAGTTGGATGTTTGAATGTATATAGTATTGTATTTTTTTTTCTATACATTTTGTATTATAGAAATCAGTTTTAAAAGTTAGGTGATTGTTTTTTTTTTTTACTACTAGTTTCTGGCAGTTTTTTCACTGGAAATACTGCCGACAACACGATAAAACTAAACTAAAGTGTCATTTCTAGCATACATTTACGTCGGAATTGCCAGCAAAAAATTTGCCAGTAATCTCCTTCGATAAAAGTGCGATGAACTAGAGAAGCAGATTATTCGCTAGAATTTCTGACATATAGTTTTTTCCAGAGATACAGAAATGCCAGAATTCGCTAACTGAAATGATGCTGTTTTCCTATATTTTTATGCTTGAATGCCACCTGAAACACTGCCGAAAACATTTCTAGCAGAAACTTTTTATCGATTTAGATTTTTTTTTTTATGCGTGAATTACAGTCAGAACAGTTTTCATCAAAATTTTGTCAGAAAGAGGAAATTTTCGTCAGGTTATAGTGTTACTGACGGATTTTGTCTGCTTGTAACAAAGCATTCTCCTGTAGTGCGCCGTTTTATCAACTAAAATTGAGATTTTATCTCAATTGCATATCTTTTGATTTTGAACTTTATTTGACGAACATTACACATCTTTTCAAGTTGGACCCATTTTGTGCCTCTTTTCAAATTTGACACTCTTTGTGCACCTTTTGACATTTTATTCTTTCCACAACTTAACTAAGCAAATCTTAGCTTGTGTTATTATCTTTTAAATAAAAGAAAAATTTTTTCATATAAAGAAGATTAAACCACAAAATAAAATCTAATAGATAACAATAAAATCAACACTTTGAATAAGAAAATAAAAGGAAAGTAAGTCACCTTTTTTGTAACAATTATAACTATAAGATAAATATCTATTAGAACATAAAGATGATCTTCTTATCTAAATTTAATTATAATTTAATTTAAAGTTTGAGAAAAAAAATTTAAGGAAATAATACTATAATGTATATAATTTAAAATTTTTATTCTTTAAATCAATATTTTAAATTAATTAATAATAACTCATAGAAAATTTGAGAGGGAATAAAAAATCAACAACAACCAAACCTCTTTTTTTTAATATATTTTTTTTGTAATAAAGTAACACATACTCAAACTCGAACATAAAGAAAATACAACAAATTCAAAACTAAAATATCTAATTTGAACATCATAAAAACTACAGTTAACCTAAAAACATCTAAAAATAAATATCACAACAAAACTAATTGCCAAGGGGATCTTGATCTGGAGGAGACTATGAAGGACTGAACTAGGTAAAGTAGATGTTGATGGTAGCTTCTTGAATATTAATTGAATCAACTTGTCCTCTCACCCAACTCATATCTTCATTATATCTAAAATCCTACTGGTCCAAGCGAGTCTCAATATGATCAAAATATTGATCAAAATGAGGATCAAGACGATCAAATCTCTGGAGCATTTCTTGATAGAATTGATGCTCATGTCCACTAGAAGGAGTAGGTGTAGGTGCTGGAGCATGTACATTTTCTTCACTAATTCCATCTCCCTCGTCCCCTTTATCCCGATGGAAAAGAATTTGAAATGAAGCATCAGTAAAATAGTTATGTAGATTATTTGGGGGATCAAGATGAATAAGATTGTATTTCTTCTCAAGAATATATACAATCATGTGTCCTAAATCCACATTCTTCTTCCTTATAGTGATAGGGATTCTAATGTAAGTAAGATTATTGATGTAGTCTATAATCAATCAGGCTTCATAAATCAGAGTGTTTGACATTATAAAGTATGTAACGATAGAAAGCAAAGGAGTGATATTGATTCGATCACCAGCTTTAGAAATAATAAAGGTTCTTAAGACATGCTGGATGATTCTGGCATTTTGATTCAAAGTATGAACAAGGGCCTAGTGTTGGATTGAAGGTAAACCCCTAAGAGTTTTTTTACTTCAACCTAAACAAATCACTTCTCGAAATCATCGAATGTGCCCTTACTCCTTTAGTTCTAAGAGGCAAAAATGTGCCCAAATCCTCCTTAGTGATTTCTACTTTTTAGTGGAAGACATAAGAGGACATTATAGTATGATTCTCTCTCATTCTCAAATTTGCAAGAAAATAGTAAAAGGTGTCATAGTGAAATGCATAAATCAAAGTGAGAATGAAGGAAAATTGTTTAGAGTCAAATAGGGGCATGATTGAAAAATTTATGTCTTCTTGAATGAGAAGACGAGGAGGAGTAATCTTTGTTTGAACAAACTGATCGTAGGCTTGTTTGTTTTCTCTTGAAAGAAAATTATCATTTCGTTCAGTATGAGATGAACTCCCTTTGGTCTAACAAACTCGCTTGCTGTAACTTGCCATTTGAGAAGGATTGAACACAAGGATTGAAAGCAATTAAATGTGCAATAGATTGTGACGAAATTCAAAGGAATGCACCCAATTTATAGAAATAGGATAATTTCCTACATTACAATATTGAATTCATATGTACTTTTTAAACTTTGAACATTACAAACTAAGGTTCATACAGACAAACATAAATTATCAAGAATAATTATTATAGGGAAATGAGTTTTCAAATAAACTTTGACCAACCCTGATCGTGCAGATGAACAATTCGACCAATATGATTGGTTAATAATGATTATACCTACCAATTGAATTTGTCTGCATGCAAATCGATAAGTGGATTGTATAGACGAATAGGTGTTCATCTTGGGAGATGTTTGAATAGTAACTATTCTCGGAATGCCATGCCCACCATGTTTGTATAGATAAATAATCGAAGGATCGTGCAGACGATGAGGTGTTCTTACTGTAAGATAACCATAAAAAATAAATTTTTTTCTCTGTCCAACTTAGAAAAGAAATCATGTAAAATCTGAAGAATTCATATAGTACGAAAGTGGTTCATACAGTACAAATGGACAAGAAATTTTATATTTGCACATGATGATCAATATACTTTTCTAAAATAAATCAAATAAGATTCATGAAAAATAAAAACAAAAATAATAATAATAAAGGAAAAATCAAACAAAAAATAGAGAAGTACAAACAAAACAAACCAAAAATAGAGAATAAAATACAATTATAAACAAAAAAGAAATACACCACAAATACAATTTATATAATTATAATTTTCAAGCATGAATATCAATAACACCCATTCCGATTCTTAAGGTGCTGAAAGTTTTAATAACCATTAGTTTTGTGAAAATATCTGCAAATTGATTTTTAGTAACTACATGATATAGCTCAATTTCTTCTTTAGTGACATGGTCTCTAATGAAGTGATGCCTTGTGTATATATACTTAGTCAACGAGTGTTAAATTAGATTCTTTGAAATGCTGATTGCACTTGTATTATCATATAAAATTTGAATAGTATTAATTGATAAACCTAAATTCATAAGTTATTGTTTTAACCATAGAACCTATATCACACAACTTCCTAAGGCTATATATTTTACTTCAACAATAGAAAGGGCTATTGAATTTTGTTTTTTGTTTGACCAAAGAATTGACAAGTTACAGGAGTACTTTTTCAATCAATCCTATATCCTACAAAATTTGAATTAGAATATCCAATGATTTTAAAAGAAGTGTTATTCCTATGATACCAAATCCCTAAGTGTTGAGTTCCCAAAAGACAACTCAGAATTCTTCTGACAACGATCAATTGTGATTCTTTTGGATCAACTTGAAATTTATCATAAAGATAAACATTATACATGATATAAGGTCTACTATCAATTAAAAAAAGTAATGATCCAATTATCTTTCTAAATTTCTTTTGATCATGCTGAACTCATTTTTGTATGAGGTCACTTTCAACCCCTTCCTGAGCTTTAGACCTTATGTTTCTTTGGACTCTAGATTCTAGGATCTTCCCAGTCCCCAGACCTTAGGCTCAATCTAGATTTTGATTCATTCCAAATTCAAAATCCTTGGGTTAAGGACTCGGGTCCTGAAGCCTTTTCTAGATGATTCTTTTATCACCTTAAAACCCAGTCAATTGGTACCTGATTCAGGGTCTATCAATTTCATATTGATATGACATATCTCTAGTGCCAACCCTCCAAATTTGAACCCATTTGAAGGACTTTAACACCATAAACTCAATCCAGTTCCAAACATTACAAAACCTTTAAATATTTACGACCCATGCCACTTGGCCTTTCACCTAGTGGAATTTGACCTTGGTGCCCCCTCCAAACCCTTTGATCACTCTCAATACCTTGATATTGACTTGTTAAGCAATAGTCTACATCTTTCTAGATCCAATTTGACCCAGAACTGATTCAAGGCCAAAGTGACCAAAATGCCCTTAAAGGGGATTTTTTTACTTCTGGCCTAAACCCAACTTGAATTGACTCATCAAACTTTAAAATTTTATCCAATCATTTCTAAATATTATTTTGAACTCGTTGAACCCGACTCTTACCTTTGGGTCAACCCGGTTGACCAAGTCAACCTATTTTGACCTAAAGGCCCCTTAAGGGTCAAAATGATCATTTTGACCAAAATGATCATTTTGACCAAAATGATCTCATTTTGCCTTGGAACCTATTCCAACACACTCAAAACATCATTCCACACTTGTTGACCCTAGTGATTAACCTTGGGTCAACCTGATTGACCAAGTCAACCTAGGTTGACCTAATAACCCATTAAGGGGCCTTAATAGGCCTTTTAACCCAAATGACCCCTCCACACCTTGATGTCTCATCCATTAGGTTCATATGATCTAATTGATTTCAATGCCTCTAACTCTTGGTCCTTGGTCAATTTGGTTGACCAAGTCAACCAAGTTTGACCAAATGACCCATACACATCCTTCAACCTAAACTATTTGACCAAGACCATTTTAATCTCATTTGAATCCAAGGGGTGACTCCTTGGGCTCCCAAGAGACCTCTCTTGGAGACCCAAGCCTTGGGCTCACTTGGGTTAGCCTTTTGGCTTGACCCAAGTGCCCAAAGAGAGGCCCCCTTTGAACCATTTCTCAACCTTAATCAAATTAAACCCAAACCAAGGTGCCATTGGGTGTCTCCTGACCCAATACACCTCCCTTAACCAGCCCAGCCATTGAGTCACCTTGGGTCAAGAGTTAGGCTAACTCAAAGTGGCCAAAAACACTTTGGATTGAGCTAATTCCTGTCCTAAGTTCAATTGAACTTGACCAACACCTCTATTAGGTGGCCCTAGGTCCAACACACCTCCCCCAGCAAGCCCAAGCTTTGAGTTGACTTGGGTCAACTTTTGGACTACCCAAAGCAGCCAAAACCACATGGACCCGAGCCATCTTTGAACCCAGATCAAATTAAACCCAATTGCCACTTGCATTGGGTGGACTAGACCCATACCCATCTCCAACATCAAGCCCAGGGTCTGGCCTAACCTGGGTAGAGCCCAATTCAACCCAAACCAAGCAGATTTGGACCAACCCAAATCATCTTTGAACCCAGATCAAATTGAACCCAATTGCCACTTACATTGGGTGGACCAGATTCAGACCCATCTCCCATATCAAGCCTAGGGTCTGACCTGACCTAGGCTGGGCCCAATTCAACCCAAACCGAGCAGGTTTGAGTCAAACCAAGCCACCTGATCAAATCAAACCTCCCCAGGCCAAATTGAGCTCACTTTCGAGTCCAGCACGTCCCCATCTTCCTTTCCAGGTCAACCTGATCCAGACTCCGGCCTACGGCGGCCGAGGCCAATGGAGAACAAGCTCTGGTGGTCCCCCCCATTCGATCCTGACCCAAAGCCTTCAAAAGGTTGTGGCTCACCGACTTGAGGCTCACGAGCCCTCTGGGACGATGTCCCCTTCCACCTGGCGCCCATCCGAGGCCCAGCCCAGTCAATCCCGACCGTCCAAGCTCGCAGGAGGTGGCTGAATTGGGCAGCTCGTCCTAGGAGCTCCCATTCGATTCCAGGCATTCAAAATCACTCCTCAGAGCTCTCTTGTCCTTCCAGTTCCATTTCCTAGCCTCCCAGGCCATCCCGTCGACCTGTTCGAGCAAACTCCGGTGAAAGCTTTCGGCACCACGCTCAAAGTTGTACCTCCGGCCATCCTTCGGTCCCGACGTCTAAAGGAGATCTGCTCGCCTTCATCCCCTAAAGCTCCCTGATAAAGAAGCTCATTCGTTGAGGCTTTCTCTACGGTGATATTTCGATCCTGAGCTCCTTAGCTAGGTAGTCCGGTCAAGTGTGAAGGAAACCTTCACCCCAGTGGATCTCCACCGTTGGATTGAAGGTTCCCATGCCCCTAATCCTCCCTATGAAATTTTATTAAAGTTTGCTGGCAGGATCGCTCGGATCACACCGGAAAAGCTTTACGGCTTTGGGTCTCTGCGGGAGGTCGAAGACAAAATCATGGCCATTGATTTCAATCAACGGCGCAGATTAGATCCTGTGGTCCCGAAGCATGTTCAATTGTGGCCGTTCGATCGTTCATCCAACGGCTACGGTTAATTCAACCATTATCCAGTCAGCCGCCAATGATTGGCCAGCCAATCGCAGCGCGCTGCGTGTAAAGTACCAGCTAATTGGGTAATTAAGGTATTTAATTTCACAAAAATTAGGGGAACTTCAAAAATCAATATCTCCCTGCACACTTAGCCGAATTAGGTGTTTTTATGCTCATTGGAAAGGTTTCAGGGAGACCTATAAAAGCCCTATGGTTCCAGGCTCTGATTGCATATGTATGAAGTTTAACTTCAATATTAGTGTTTTGTTAATTATTACATTTACTGTTTGAAATGAATTCACCAGGGCCTGGAATTTTGTGAGAATGAATTTGGGTATTTCCTTGACACGCCCAAATTTTTATCTCGCCTGTTTGAAGTGTTTAAGAGCATTAGCATGCCAATTTTGATTTAAGGGTCATGGGTTGACCCTTAAATCCAAACTGGAATTATGACATATCCAATGAGATTTAGGATCTGATTTTGAGTGTGCTGATGATGTGTAGCATAGGGAGTTTAGGGCCAGTGATTTAACCCCAATCCAACCTTAGTATAGCTCCCTAGAATTTTTTAAGGTGACTTAGGGATCACCTTAGGTGGCTTGGTTAGCCATCTTAGAGAAGTCCACTTTGGCTCAAATTTGGTGTGTTTAGGCCTTGGGATCAGGTGATCCCATGGTCTACATTTTAACAGATTTGGTGCCCATTTGGTCCACCAAATAGGAGCCAAAATATTCCTTCCCTATAATTGGCCTAAAAGCCTAATTAATTTACTAAAAATTCTTATTAATTCATAAAATTCCTTAAAACACCTTTAACTAACTCTAATTAATCCCCTAACATGTAGAAATTTAGGTCCCTTTAGTTTGACATTAAAATAGACTTTAATTTAATTTTAAGTTAAAATTAATATTTAATCAATTTTAATTAATTAAAAATAAATAAAAATCCCAAAAAATTTTAAACACTTGATGATCTCCCCTTAGATCATTTCTGATCTTTGGGGTTGATTTCAAGAGGTTTAGGACTCATTTGGGCTCAAATCACTAAAAAGGACCCATAATGAAAATAATTAAATAATTCCAATAAATACCAAAATTTACAAAATTCATAATTAATTGTAGAAAATTTCAAATCAATCAAACTCAGTGGTTAATTACTCCAATTAAAATCTAGTATTTTCTAAAAATGTCAAACCCCAAAATCTGGTCAAAGTCAAGAAGTTAACATTTTGGTCAACCTTAGGTTAAAATCGGGTTAAAACTTCTAAAAATCACAACTTTCTATAAAAAAAACTTCAAATTGAGTGTGTCACCTGTCTAACAACTCATATTAAGTCCTAGTATTTATTAAAAATTTGAAACTTATAAAATTTATTCTAATTCTAAATTTCAATTTTGACCCCTTAGTTAACATATATAGATAATCTCTTAAAACACATTAATTCTTTAAAACTCCATAATTTTCTAACTCGATTAATAAAATTCTCAACAAATTCTTTAAAATTAGTAACAAGCTCTTTTTATGTTAATCCACTCCTTAATTCCAACTAATTTAAATTAACTTAATCAACTCTGATTACTAATGGGTAACCCATACCTACGAGGCTATTAGCTTAACCCCAAGGAATGTGAAATAAACTTCACAACCTCGGTGTAAAATAAAAATAGTAATCAATTAACTCTTAAAATATATTTAACTAAAATTCTTAATATATTAATATTTAAACTTTAATCTAAATCCCCCTTTTAAGCCTTAATAAACTCAGAATTCTAGACAACTTTAATTGATTACCCAACTTAAGATCTACCCCAGCCACAAGCCCTTCTACACACACCTTAGATGGTTTGCTAGAATAACTAACTCTATATTTAGGTTAGGCCGGTGTTTACTTTACTGCTGTGTGCCCAATTTTTTGTGATTTTGTTACATGTTGTGGATAAAAGTGCCTTGCTGTGTATGCTTACTTTTTACTGTCCTGTATAAATGATTGATGTGTTTAGCGACTAGATTATCCTTAGGATATGAACGATCTGAATGTTCACATAATTTCTGCAGGTGGTCACACTCGTGTAGGGCATTAAAAAAAAGGTGGCTAAATAAAAAAAATTAATTATAATTATGCTTGCACATGTGCTTTAGCTGCTAAAGCCCCCAAAATAATAAAAGAGCGTGGTCAGGGTGTTTACTTTTTTTTCTGCACATTCATATATAACTGCTTGGGAATAAATATTTTTTTAAACTGCTTAGGATAATCCTATAGAAGAGTCTAGAATTTATTATTTTCATATAAATCTAATTTGTGCAAATGTAAAGTGTTGTGAAAGTGGAGTTTTGAATTGGGATACATAGGTGCAAAGCTTGGAATCCAAAGAGAAAAGGACACCCCTTATGGGAGTAGCCCTTTTCTATTTGGAGATCCAAATTTGGATCACTTCTTCCCTACCTAAAAAGGAAAGAGTGACCTTTCCCTTAAAGAAAGTGCCCTCTTATCCATTTTCCCCCTTTAGGGAGATAATATCGTTTGTCGATAAAATTTTGGATATGAACTAAACGATCATCTCGCCAGATTATCGTAACAAGATACTTGGTCGAACTCCATTTAACCTTTTGGGATCATATGAAGTTCTTCCTTAAATCCAGTTACAATATTCGAGGTAGAGTTTATGATTCTAAATTTGAACCCTATTTTGAAAGTTTATTTTCACCTCCCGAGGTGATATACCTTTTCGTATTGGTTGTATGATTTTAGAATTAAAATTTAACTTCAATTTTAAAATTCTCAAAGAAAGTCAAGCTTTTCAAAACATGTTTTTTCAAAATTCCACCAACAGATCAATAGGTTTGTCTTTAGAGTCCATAACTAACTGAACTAATAAACTCATTGGAGTACTTATTGGTTTAGTTTTATCCATTTCATATTTCTTAAGAATATCCTTAATATATTTTAACTGATCAAGAAATGTGTCATCCTCTTTCTGTTCTATGCTAAAACTAAGAAAATAACTTAAGTCTCCCTTCAAACTCATTTCAAATTCATTACTTATTATTTTTAAAAATTTATCACAAAGATTTTTATTAGTGGATCCAAACAAGATATCATCAATATATATTTGAATAATGAGAATATTATCTCCTAATCTTTTTAAGAAGAGAGTGGTGTACACATTCCATTTAACAAAAGATCTTTCTAATAGGAATATGCTTAGCCTTTCATACAGTACCCTAGGTGCCTGTTTTAGTCCATACATTACCTTATTCAATTTAAACACATGATTAAGAAACTGTAAATTTTCAAAACCTATAGGTTGATTTATATAAACATCCTCTTTTATTACCTCACTAAGAAAGGCACTTTTAAGATCCATTTGAAATAATTTAAATCCTTTAAAATAAGCAAAACTAGAAGCACCCTTATCGCTTCAAGTTCAATTATAGGGGCAAAAATTTTCTAAAAATTAATTTCTTCTATTTGATTGTACCCCTTGGCTATCAATCTTACCTTATTTCTAACTACTACACCAGAATCATTCATCTTATTTTAGAAAACCCACTTAGTTCTAATAATAATTTGATTTTTACGTCTTTTTACTAACTTCCAAACTTCATTTCTAACAAATTGATTCAACTCTTCTTGCATAGCTAGAATCATTAAAAGTTCTTGATTTATATTACTGGGTCTAATAATTGAAATAAATGTTGAGTGATTCACTTCTTTGCTAAGTCTATGCCTAGTTATAACCTCTTCACTCAGGCCTCTTAAAATTCATCCTTTTGGATGACTTTTAGAATATTTTCATTCTCTAAGAAATATATTTTTTGTTCAAACCTTTTCTTCAATATTTGCATTTTCAATTCCTTAGAAAACTTCTTAAACATGTTCTTCTTCCAACCTAGGCTCGCAATAAATATTTTATTCATAAAAAATTATATGAGTGGTTTCCTCTACTACTAATGTTCTTTTCTTAAAAACTCTATAGGATTTGCCAACACTTGAATATCCTAGAAAAATTCCCTTATCACATTTAGGATGAAATTTCATTAAAAGAGTTTTACCATTATTATGAATGAATACATTACATCCAAAGAAATATAGATGTGAGAGATTATGTGTCCTCTTAAGAAGTTCATAGGGTGTCTTATTCAACTTAGATCTAATATTCACCCTATTCAAAACATAACAAGTTGTATTAACTACCTCAGGTCAAAAATATTTAGGAAGTGAATATTCAACCAACATAGCTCTAGCAGCTTCTACCAAAGTTCTGTTCTTTCTCCAACCTATTCTAATGCTTTTTTATCAAATTATCCATCATGGTCAGTATGAATTACAAGAATTTAACAACCTAGTTTCCTCTAAATCCAAGTAGTAAAATTTTTAAAGTCATCAAATGATTCACTCTTATGTGATAAGAATGTAATTCAAGTGAATCTTGAATAATTATCAATAATTACATACCAAAATGTTGCGGATCTATGGTTTATGATTTTGATGATAGCAAACATTCCTTATTTCTCTACGATTGCCTTATGTGCTAACGTTTCAGGTTCCCACGATCGGACTGCAATTTGGAATCAGCTCAAGGTTGGGTAGACTAGGTCTGAGTCAGTTTGTAATCTTTTTCCTTTCTTGAGTCTGTTGTATTTGGTGTGGGACCAGTTGGATTGTAATTTAGAAGATCTCCTATTGTTCCCTATAAGTTTTCTATTTTTGGTAATATCGGCCGGGACGATATTTATATCGGCCTGGACGATATTTATATCGGCCTGGACGATCTGTCCAAAATCAGAAACCCTATTTAGGGCATCCTCATTAAGGCAGCCGTCAACAGATCGGCCTGGACGATACCTCTATCGGCCAGGACGATAATCTCAATTCAGAAAGAATCAGCCGCCATAATCAGTTTAGGAATTCTTTGTTTTAGGAAATCGGCCCGGACGATATTATTATCGTCCAGGACGATCTAACTCAATCATGCCTAAATTGATCTGGTATCTTTGGAAAGCATTAATGGTTGATTGATACGATCACATCGTCTGGGACGATCGAATGATCGGCCAGGACGATGGCCTGGATGATCTTCATCGGACAACTTGTATTCAGGGCTATGATCAGGACGATTGAAATCGGTTTTAAACTAATCGGCCAGGACGATCGTGAGATCGGCCTGGACGATATAACCAATTTTCTTCTGATCGTCTCAAATCGTCCCGGGCTAATGAGCTTAATTTGTACTGATCGGCCAGGACGATATGTCTATCGTCCTGGACGATAATGTCGGTAACTTGTATTAATGAGCTCGTTTTGAGAGCTTCTATTTAAGCTTTGGCATGACACTTTGTAAGTGTCTTTGGCAGCCATTGTAGCTTCGTTCTTGTGGGGGAAACTTGAAGAGAGAGCTTGAAAGGGAGAGAGGAAATGGTGGAGTTTGAGAGAGGGAGAAGATCCTGTGAGGGGGGACTCAAGGGAGTGTGGAGGGGGTTCCACACGGTTGCTCCGGCGAACTCGCACCTTAGTACAATCGGATTCAAGGCTTGTCTCGAGGTAAGTTCACCAAAGAAGAAGTCTCTTTGGTGTCAAAGGACCCGGCAACTCCGCCGCACCGGGAGAGGTGGAAGTGATTTTGTAAGGGCTTCTCCGCCTAGCCATGGGGGCTAAAGGAGAGTCACTTTGTGTTAGTGCAATACTTGGAGGGTGCCTCCAAGGAGTGGACGTAGGTCAAGGTTTGACCGAACCACTATAAATCCGGTGTGTTCTTTTCTTATTATCGCTTCTGCATTTATTTTTCTTCCGCTCTTTTAGTGGTGATTTTGGTTTAGGTTTTTGCCTTTGTTTAAAAGATTCTTCTTTTCCAAATCACCTCTCTCTTAATTAGCTTTGGGAATAAGTTCATAAGGGCTTAACATCCCCATCGAACTTTCACAAAAAACTTTTCATCCTTGACTTACAGTACTAATAGGTCCAAAATGATCCATGTGAAGGACTTTTAAAGGTTTTTTAATTCTAAGATCTTTAATTAAATGAAAGCAAAACTTAACTTTTTCCCTTAATTGACACTCTTCACACAGGTGATCCTTAGTGAAGTCTAATTTGGGTATGCCTCTTATCAATTCCTTTTAGGTAATCTTCCTAAGATTTTTTATGCTTGTATGATAAAGTCTTCTATGCCATAACTAAGATTCATCAGCAATAGTTTTTAGAAAAAAAAAAGCATTAGAAGATTTATCACAATTTAAATCAAGCATGTAAATATTATTTACCTTATCTCCATGTAACACATTAACTCCATTTTGATTTATAATGCAGCTTGTAGGTAAAAATTTTATGTTAAAATCATTATCACAAAGCTGACTAATACTTAACAAATTATATTTTAAGCCTTCTACCAATAAGACATTTTCAATCAAAAAATTTCTTCTTTTTACCAATCAAACCTGATCCTATGACTCTCCTAGTGGTGTTATCTGTAAGTGTCACTTTGCCTCAAATCCTAGCCTCCAGCAATATAAATTGATTTACATCTCCAATTATATATTTTGAATATCCACTATCTAAGTACCAAATGCTCTCGTGAGGGCTTGTATAAGAGTATTTCTATAAAATTATCAAACATTAAACATGTGAATCCAAATAAATTTGGGCTCACCTATTGACAATGATAATCTATATGCATATTTTATATGATGTGATTGATGCACCTTAGTTCCCCATAGTAAATATGTTCTATTATGAATAGTGCAAGTGTGATAAATATGCCCCAACATTCCACATGAAAAAAATTTAACACCAGAAAAATGATTTATAAATTTATATGAGTTATAATATCTATTCCTACATTTGAACTTGTATGCTTTTGTTAGGATTATAAAATTGTTCAATTGTGGAGCTATCTTAGGTCTCCATACTAAATATTTTCTATTATAAATAGTGCAAGTATGAGAAATATACCCCAACATTCCACATGAAAAAGATTTAACACCAGGAAAATGATTTATAAATTTATATGAGTTATAATATCTATTTCTACATTTTGAACTTGTTAGCTTTTGATTAAGATTGTAAAATTGTTCAATTGTGGGAGCTATCTTATTTTCCTCAAAAGATTTCAATTTTACTTGATGATATGAGTTTACATTTTCCAAAATCAAAATTTGAATCTTCAAATCATGTTCCCTTTGATCAGATTCAACCATAAACACTTTAAAATTATTTTCAAGCTCATTATAAGATGTTTTTAATAATTCATGCTTCTTATTAAAATCATCAAATTCATTTAGTAAAGCCATGTGATTGGTATCCATGTTTGCATAATCATTCATCAGATTTTCATTCTCTTTTTGTATATTTAAATACTCGATACTAAGGTTAGCATGCAATTTTTTTAGTTTCCTATATGCATTATAAAATTTCTTAGAAACTTTAAATAATTAATATAAGATATGTCACATACCATATTTTGATCTAAATAATCAAGTTTATCTACCATTAAGCACAAATTTGTAACCTCCTCTTCTACTTTTATTTTTGAAGAATTTGAAGCAGAGTGAGCCCAGAAAGCTCTTTACATTCTTTTTTGTCCTTCCTAATATTAGTTTTCTCCTCAACTTTCTCCTTGTTAGAATTAGCTTTAAGATTTATGCCCTCAGTCTTTATATGTCCAGGCTTTGTATATTCATAGCAATTAACTTCATTAGAAATTATTGGATTGTTATTAAACTTACCTTTGTTCCAATGCCAACGTCTTCGTTGCTTTCTCTTAATGAAACTTTTGAATTGCTTAGTCATTAGTGAAATATATTTTTCCTCCTCTGGCAATTTAATCACTCTTTGAATCATCAATTTTCAAAGCTATATTTTTCTCTTTCCATTCATCACCTGCATTAATCTGTCTTTGATTCACTCCTTACTCGTAAGCAATCAGTAATCCAAGTATATTATCAATATAATATACATTTAGATCTTTATACTCAATTATGATAGTTATCTTTACATCATAAATAATAGGTAAATAACGTAAGATTTTATTAACTTTTTCTGTAGTAGTAAGTTTTCTACCTAAAGCATACAATAAGGTAACAATATGAGTAAATATTGTATACATATCAGAAATTGACTCATTTTATTTCATATAAAATAGTTATAGTCATATAATAAAATGTTTATAGATTATTTTATCTTATTTATTCCTTCATAAGTTATGTAAAGTCTATCCCAAATTTCTTTTTTGGTTTTATATGTGAAAACACGCATATAATCCTCAGATTTCAAAGCAAAAAAAAACTGTTCAAACATTTGGCATTTAATTGTGCTAATTATTTTTATTCAAACGTTTATTTAGTAAATGATGTTCCAATTCTAATAGCATTAATAATTCTAGTAGGTCTAATGTAACCTTCGTGTACTAATATCCACATATGATAGTCAAGTGATTGCATAAAAATAGACAAACAAGTTTTCCAAAAATCAAAAGGAATGTTATCAAATAAAGGTGGTCTAGTAATTTAATATCTTTTAGGAATATTTCGGTTTCCAAAATTAGTCATGATCATTTTTTAAATAGACTAAACTTTAACTTTTGAAATTGGCTCTGATACCACTTAAAAGTTCGTGTTGGTCATTAGACCTTTTAGAATTGTCCCAAGTCTACAAAAGAAAAACATCAAATTTTATAATAGTTTGGTCAAACTTGACCTACATCCACTCCGTGAAGTCTCCTTTAGGTATTGCACTAAATAATAGTGACTCTCCTTTTACCCCCACAGCAAGGCAGAGAAACCCTTATAAACTCTCTTCTACCAACCCTTCACAGCAGAGAACTGTCGCCTTATTCATTGTTCAAGTGATGACAGCATATAATTACGTCCTTTTTTACACTCCTGATGAAGGCATAATACAGTCACATCCTTTTTTTCACACTCCTAGTGAAGATAGAGTACCATGATCTAATGCTAAAAATCTTTTCTCGAGAGCCTCTAAAGAAGATGGGCAAAAATTTGAAGAAGATAAAGAGATCCTCGCTTTAAGTAACTTTGTGAATCCCTCACAACTCCCCTTTACTAGATCTCTCTATCTCTCTGTTTACTCTAAAAAATTTCTCCCAAACACAATCTCTATGGTCCATCTCAAAAGAAATTTGCAGCTCAAAGATAGTGTGACATGTTTTATGACTCTTTATTTAGAAAACACATAAAAACTATCCAAAAATTGACATTTTAAAGTGAACCGAATTACATTCGTACTGCCTGATCGTTATGATCATACATTACGAACAGTTCAAAAATTTAGGGCTTTATTAGTATAAACTGGGATGAACTTAGTTTTCTACACACTCAGTCATCTATACAAATTCAGATGATACTGTATGAATAGTTCAAAAATAAATGTGTTCATTTGGTACAATCTTGTACGACCATAATTTCGTACTCTATCAATCATCTATATGACCTGACATCATACTGTACGATCAGTTTAAAAATGAATTAGTTTATTTGGTATGATCATATATGAAACAAATTTCATATTATATCAGTCATCTATACGACATGACATCGTATAGTATGAAAAGTTAAAAAAAAAAATTAAGACATGATTTGATTAACTACATTCTGAAGGAAAAAAAAACTATCAAATTGTACAATATAATAAGATATCATACAATACTGTCAGACTTAAAAAATTTATAACTCTCCTCTTGTGTGTGTGTACAGTTACCCAATTACAATCACTCTTGCTCATAGTCAAGAAATAAAAATAAAGATATATAGACTCTATTACATGAAATCCTAGCCTACCCTATCTTGAAGTCTTCAACAATCTAGAATATTATATGATTTTCCAGAAATGTTAGTACACAAAAAAATAGAAATATCCAATAAATGATATGAGAAATAATAAAATCATCATAATAATATTGTTTTTCTATCATCAAAAATCATAATCTCAATCTTGATTCATGAGTTGCAACACTTACAGCTAAGTAACCTTGCACAAATACACTCAAGGGAGTGAGTTAGTTAGTTAAAATTTTTTTACTTGTAAACTAATCATTCTTATGATTTTATATCATACTAGATGATCGGCTAATTAGAAAACCCTAATTAAGGTACCCTTTGTTAATTAAGATTTATTAAACTAATCATGGAGGATCCATATCGTACATGCAATTAATTATAATCATCAAAACAATCGCCAATCTTAGTTTAGGTATATTTTAAAATTTAAATTTTGTTTTAATTATACCATATAATATGCATCATATTATATGATATATGATAATCATACCTAAATTGATCATGTGATTAGGTGTTTAATTATAATTAAAATTATTCAAATCAGATCATACTGGACAATTGTACTAGACAACCCAATTACTGCTTGGGATGATAATTAAATGTTACCCCTTATACTAGGAGATTAGCTATGTATTTGTATTGATCATACAGGATGATTGTAGATGATCGTACATGTTGATCAGGATGATCATACCATATGACCCAATTTCTATATGGGATGATAATTAAATGCTGCCCATCATACTTTATGAATTGCTATGTGTTTGTACTAATAGTACAGGATGATGTGCCCATTCATACAAAACTATCAATATAAACATTTGAACTAATCATACAATGGGTTGCAGTTTGTACTGGCTAAAAGTGTTATTTTGAACTAATCGTACAGTACGATCTTGGATCATACTGAATAATCAGAAGTGCAATATTAAAATTTAGATCTTTTTTTGGAGGCTCTTTATGTAAAGTGTCTTATAATCTTATTTCAATGAGAGACTTTAGCTGCTAAGTACTTTGTGACGGGGTAAAGAGGTGCATAGGAGAGTTTTATGAGAGAGAAGAGGGAGCGATTTTTGTAAGGGAGATTTGTGAGGGATTCACAAGGTTATTCCAAGCATGGTTCTTTCTCATCTTCTTTATGTTTTTGCCTTGATCCTTTGGAGACTTCAGGAATATATTTTGCATCAGCAATTCCAGGTTCTTTGTCTTCTCCAGGAGGGAGAAAAAGGATTACAGGTTCTCTACCTTCACTATGAGGGTGAAAAATGATTATAGGTTCTCTGCCTTCACTAGGAGGATGAAAGAGGATTCAAGGTTCTCTTCCTTCACCATGCCTATATGAAATAGGATATGATCGAATTCGAACTACATTATTAGTGATCGTCATGGATGATTCCATCTTCATCCTGGATGATCCACATGGCAACAATGGTTGGACAATTTGAATTCGGTCGGTATGATCCATAATTTCCAATCATCCTCGATGATCCACTTATTCGTCTTGGATGATCTTTATAGTCAAAGATCGCACTGGCTAACTCCTCAAGATGATCGCCTGTGTCTAATTATCACAGACGATATTTAATCATCCTTGACGATGTTTGATCATCCTGGATAATATGCCCACCTTTTTTGACCAATCGTCTGGACGATATTATTGCTCTTGATCGTCCTAGATGATCCCCTAATCGTCTTGGATGATTTGTCCGACCCTATGTAAACAGCTGATTTAAACCATTTTCTTCACTACAAAATCCTCTAATTCTTCCTCCCTCTCACTCAAACTCTCAAGTCTTGCTAATGGCTGGCAGTAAAAGGTCTCGTGCACTTGCCTACACCTCTTGTAGGAGTGCTGTCGATCCTAGATTTACTGAAGTAGTGGATGAAGTTGCTTACACCCTCTACAAAGCTGCTGGCATCAACCCTTCCAAGATCATCAACCAATCCACTCTAAACTTTCAGGTACTACACCTTTTTGCCACATGACTCTTGGATTCATTCTGACTCTTACCTTCCCTTTCAACTCTGAACTACTATTCATATTCTTTACAAGCCTTTTCCTTAATTCTGATTTTACTGCTCTGCAATCCTATGTGAATAGAAGACCTATAGAGATAACCTATCAACACTTCTATGAATATCTTCACTTATACACCATTGGCAATAAACTTCACATCTTAGCTTCTGATCCTGATTTCAGTTGGACTCATGTTAACCATATTCTTAGGGAAACAAATGCTCACTATCATGATTCCACTGTCAATACCTTAGTCAAGGACACCCATACCATCCAACATATCCTTCATAACATAATTATTCCTAAAGCTAGGGACCAGATCCACATTACTCTTATCCTTTCACTCACCACCTACTATATTATGACCAACCTTCAATTTAATGCAGCTAATCTTTGTTGCAACCTATGACCCCGAGTTTGAGATTTTGATGATGACAAATAATGTCATTTGAATTATCTATTAATTGAATATTATTTTATTTGCTATTGTCCGTGAGTACTAATATTTCAGGAAGATCAAAAGCTACTCAGGATGACAGGAAGACTCAAGAATGGGTAGATTAGGAGTATGAGTCTGCAATGTATTTTGTTATTTATTTTATTTTTATTTTCTTGAGTCTGGCCACAAATTGCATAAAAGTCTGAGCAATCATGCACACACACAGGGAGAGAGTGTTTTTAAATGAAAAATGTAGAGTTTTTCTTTCTCTATAGATCATACTATACGATGTTATTTCGTATCATACGATCAGAGCTTTGTAGGAAGATTCTGTGAATAGATCGTACCGTACGAATGTAATCATACTGTACGATATGTTCAAATCCAAAACCCTATCCGTCATTTTAACTTAAGTAAGTTATTTTACGCCGTTCGTACTGTACGAACACATTCGTACTGTACAAACACGTTCGTACTGCACAATTTATTTTAAATAGTTACTTATTTTAATCTGTGATTAGTACAAGAAATCTAGGCTTAATTATAATTTGAACATCGTACTGTACGAACATATTCGTACAATACGATGAACAGAGAAGAATTATAATCGTCCCAAAGATCGTCCTGGACGATCTCTTGGGTTTTGTCTCATCGTACTGTACGATGTAAATTGTACCATACGATGAACATAGATGATGTTTGATCGTCCCGAATATCGTCCTGTACGAACAGTATTATTATGGATCGTACCGTACGATTTAAAATCGTACTGTACTAACATTTTTGAACTGTTCGTACCAGGATGAAGTCTGTTTATACATATCATACTGTACGATTAGAAACCGTATTGTACGATAGTAATGGCTACTTTTAAAATCTTAGGAATTTTGGAGCCCATTTTTATGTGTAAAATTTGTCATATTTTGAGGGTGTGAATCAGAGAGGAGAACGTGGTTAAAGAGGGATTCCGAGGGAGAGAACTCTTTAGAAGTTCTTTAGGGTTTGAGAGAGGAAGGAGAAGGTGAGTGTTGTGAGGGAGAAGAGGTGTGAGGTATATCACAAGGTTGCTCCGAACTTGCTGCATCTTGCTCCTCCTGTGGCCCTAAAAGAATTTGTGGGAGGATATCCAAGGGGAAAGAACCTTCTACATCCGTGACCTTGAGGTACTCTGTCTTCTCCAGGAGGGAGAAAAACGAGAAGGTTCTCTGCCGTCGCCAGGAGGGTGAAAATAGAGTTTGGCACTCTGCCATGCCGGGTTGGTGAAAGGGAGTATTGTAAGGGCTTCTCCTCCTTGTCAAGAGGGGCAAAAGAAGAGCTATTGCTTGTAGTGAAATACCCGAAGCGGAGGACTCCGGGGAGTGGACGTAGGTCATGGTTTGACTGAACCACTATAAAAATCTCGGTGTGTTTTTTCCTTATTGTCTTTTTATTATTGCGTGCATTTTATTTTATAATATTTGCTTGGGAAAATTTGTGAAAAAAAAAGCTGTTTAAATCTTTTTTTTCATATTAAAATTTTAAAAGCATCAAAAAAATTAGAACTCCTGGTTATGTTTTAATTATTGTCAAAAAGTTTTCACAATTCACCCCCCCCCCCCCCACCCTCTTGTCCATCTAGTAACTTCAATTGGTATCATAGCATGTTTTCAAAAATAGTGTTTTAGAAAACCTTGAAAAAATGATCATGTCACATTTTGGTAATCACAATACTGTGGAGGGTTATTCAATAACTCGTCCACCTCTTTTTGATAACATTCAATTTGATTTCTAGAAAATTAGAATGTCTACTTTTTTACAATCTATTGATTATCACATGTGGATGTTAGTGAATGATGGATATGTTGCACCGTTTAAAACTGTTAATGAATTGAAAACTCTTATACCTTTTAATGAATGGAGCAGTAAGGATATGGATTTAGCCCAACTGAATGCTAAATGTTTAAATTATTTTTTCTATGCATTGAAGTCTGAGGATTATATGAGAGTATCTACATGTGTCATTAGTAAGAAGATTTGGGATAGACTGTGCATTATATACAAAGGAACAAGTGAAGTAAAACAGTCTAGGCTTAATATTTTATTGCACGATTATGAACTCTTTCGCATGAAACCTAGCAAAACAATATCTGACATGTACACTAGGTTCACCCAAATCATGACATCCTTGCATGCATTAGGAAGAGAGATTTCAAATTCTGAGAAAGTAAATAAAATTCTTAGATGCTTACCTAGTTCCTATGATGCAAAGATAACTGCTATCACTAAATCTAATGACCTTAACGTTTACTCTATTAATAATCTCCTTGGGTCACTCATTGCATATGAGCAATGAGTGAGTCAAAGACAAAGTGATGCAGGTGAAAAGAAGGAGTGAATGGTGGCATTAAAAGCAAGCAACTCATAAAGTGAAATCTCTTCAGGGGAGAAAGAGGATGAGATAGCACTGATGACCCGACAATTCAAAAATTTCCTAAAAAGAAAACAGAAGCGTCATCAGAACAGCAGGAATAAAGGTAAGAGCTCAAGGTCCAATAAAGTTTCATCTGATACAATCTATTTTGAATGTAGGAAGTCAGGTCACCTTCGAGCCAATTGCCCCAATCTGAAGAGTCAACCAGCTAAGGAGAGAGGAGATGATAAAGCCAAATACAAGAAAGAAAAGATGAAGACACAAAAAACTTTTGGGACCGACTCTTCCTCAGAATCGTCAGAGAAAGAAGCAGAGGAGGAGGTAACAAATTTATATCTTATGGCTAATGATAACCTTGATCAATCGGATCAAAATGAGGTATGTCAACTTTCATATGAAGAGTTATTACTTATTTCTGAAATATCCATGACTAGTATAGGAAGTTGAAAAAGATGCATGCTAAGCTTAATGTTGAATTTAGTTCTTTACAATCTGAGCATGTTAACTTGTTTAAAGAAAATTCTGATTTAGATAGAGATCATATGCTACTTTTTGATGAGTATGATGCATTAAATAAGAAGCATATTGAACTAACTGAAGTGCATGAAACCTTGAAAACCAATCATGTTGAACTAGAAGAAGCTTTTGATAGACTAGACAAACTTCCAATAGAAGTAGATCATAGTGAGCACTTGCTATTAATAGAAGTTGATGGATTGACAGCTCAAAATAAAACTTTTAGTGAAAAGAATAAAAGAATTAGAAAATAAAATTGCATCACTCATATTAGGCCATCATAGCAAACCCCCCAACACAGCATGCATCACACAACTTTAGGAAGAGGCACTATTACTCACATAGATTAGTAAACCCATTTTCTGGTGTTAGGTGTTTCTCTTGTGGCATGTTAGGTCACATAGCCCGCATATGCATAATTCACCGCAGGACACACTTAGTATGGAGACCTAAACTGCATCCATCACAGCATAGCATTCATACATCTCATTCATGCAAGCATAAGGAGGAACCCAAATTCACTTGGGTTCCCAAATCTAATCTTTGAATGAGATTGTAGGGGTGCTCTCACAAAAGACATAGTGAGAGAATGTGGTACCTAGATAGTGACTGCTCGCGACACATGGCTGGAGATATGAAGAAGTTCATCCTACTGACGTTGGGAGACAACATTACCAGAAAAGTGATAGGCACAGGTATTGTTGGTAATGCTAAAAAATTTTTAATTGAAAATGTATTACTAGTTGATGGTTTGAAGCATAACTTACTTAGCATTAGTCAACTATGTGACAAAGGTTTTGATATTAAATTTCTATCTGATAAATGTCTGATTAGTTTAAATGATAAACTAGTTTTAGAAGAAAAACGAATGAACAATATTTACATGTTGTCCTTGATTGCATTGATAGTTCAAATTTATTTTGTTTGAAAACAATAGTTGATGACTCATGGCTATAACATAGGAGACTATGCCATGCTAGTATGAAAACTCTTAGAAACATCACTCAGAAAAACGTAATTAGAGGCGTACCTAAGTTAGATTTCACAAAGGATCATTTATGTGATGCTTGCCAACTAGGAAAACAAGTAAATCTTCTTTTCATTCAATTAGAGATGTGATCGCCGCTAGGCCACTATAAATCCTACATATGGACTTATTTGGACCTATTAGTATAGCCAGCCTAGGTGGAAAAAATTATGAATTAAAAATGAGTCTTTTGAAGAATTTAAGGTTTTCTCCACATGGATTCAACGGAAGTTAGGTTGTGAAATCTCAACAATTCATAGCGATCAGGTGGAGAATTTCAAAATGATAGATTTGAATCATTCTGTCAAGAGTTAAGAATATAACATAATTTCTCAGCCCCTAGAACACCTCAGCAAAATGGTATAACAAAAGGAAGAATAGAACCTTGGTAGAAGCCGCTAGGGAAATGTTAGCGGAGTACACCCTTACTAGATACTTTTGGGCAGAAGCAGTCAACACAGCATGTTATGTTTTAAATATGGTGAACATTAGATCTAAGCTGAACAAAACTCCATATGAACTCCTTAAGGGTATGACACCAAACTTTTCACACTTACATGTCTTTGGATGCAAGTGCTTCATCTTGAATAATGGTAAACATCCCTTAGGAAAATTTGATCCCAAGTCTGATGAGGATGTCTTCTTAGGTTACTCATCTATAGGTAAGGCCTATAGAATCTTTAATAAGAGAACCCTTGTAGTAGAAGAGTCCACCCATGTAGTATTTGATGAGTCAGATAAGCCCTCTGAATCTAAAATTGAAGATGATGAAATAGAGGCAATTCAAAGAGCAGAGACTATGACCGTAGGAGAAAGGGTAGAACCTCAGGAAGATTTTCCTAGAGAATGGAGATATTCTTCTAGTCATCCTAAAGAGTTAATTTTAGGAGACCCTTCAGAAGGTATAAGAACTAGGCATGGACTTAGGAATGAGGTTAGTCATTCAGCATTCATCTCTATGATAGAACCTACAAATATAGATCAAGCCTTAGGAGATGAATTTTGGATTCTAGCAATGCAAGAAGAGCTGAACCAATTCACCAGGAATGATGTTTGGGAGTTAGTCAAGAGACCTAAAGAACAAAGTGTTGTTAGAACAAAATGGATCTTCAAGAATAAGGTGAATGATTCATGAACAATAATAAGGAATAAAGTCAGACTAGTATCTAAGGGGTACAACCAAATTGAGGGAATAGATTTTGAAGAAACCTTTGCCCCTGTTGCTAGACTAGAAGCCATAAGAGTGCTCTTAGCTTTTGCTTGCTTCAAGAACTTTAAGTTATACCAAATGGATGTAAAGAGTGCATTTATGAACGGGGTAATTAAAGAAGATGTCTATGTTGAGCAACCCCCCGGATTTGAAAGTTCATAATTTCTAAACCATGTATTCAAATTAAAGAAGGCACTTTATGGATTAAAGCAAGCACCTAGAGCATGGTACGAAACACTTAGCTCATTCCTATTGGATAGAGAATTTGAAAAGGGTAGTGTAGATACTACACTCTTTTTATAAAATGTCAAAGAAGAAATTATCATTGTTTAGATATACGTGGATGACATTCTATTTAGATCTTCAGATAAAATGTTATGTGATGAATTTTAAAAAATAATGAGTAATGAATTTGAAATGAGCATAATGGGAGAACTTAATTACTTTCTTGGCTTTAGTGTAAAACAAAAGGATAATGGAACTTTTCTTAGCCAAACAAAGTACATTAAGGATATCTTGAAAAAAATATGAAATGGATAGTGTTAAACCCATGAACACTTCAATGAGCTCAACAATTCAATTAGATAAAGATCCTAGTTGAAAATCAGTAGATCAGAAAAAATATAGAGGAATGATTGGGTCCCTTTTTTGCCTGACTGCTAGTAGACCGGACATAATGTTAGTGTGTGCCTTTGTGCCCGTTTTCAAGTTGATTCTAAAGAGTCTCACTTAACTGCTGTCAAGAGAATTCTTAGATATCTACTAGGCACCCCAAACTTAGGAATTTGGTATCCTAGGCACAGCACTTCCTTTGAAATCTTAGGGTACTCAGATTCTGACTTTGCAGGATGTAGGATAGATAGAAAAAACATCTCTGGTACCTGCCAATTCATAGAACAATCATTAATTTCTTGGTCAAGTATGAAGCAAAACTCAGTAGCACTTTCCACAGTCGAGGCAGAATATATTGTAGTAGGAAGTTGTGTTGCACAAGTACTATAGCTAAAATAATAAATTCTTGATCTTGGCCTACCTGTAGGAGCCATTTCAATCATGTGTGACAACATAAGCGCAATTTGCATCTCTAAGAACCCAATTTAGCACTCCCGAACAAAACACATAGACATTATACACCATTTCATTAGAGAACACGTTGTTAAGGGTAATATAGAATTGCATCACATCGCTACAAGAGATCAATTAGCTGACAAATTTATAAAACATTTATCTTTCGACACCTTTAGCACCTTGAGGACTAGATTAGGTGTCATAGATATAACTACATAAAAAAAACAAAAATAAAAACAAAACAAAACATATATATATATATATATATATATAGGGTTGCTCTTGATCATTACACACTCACTACACATAAAGTACTAACCTTGACTCTGTAATATTATACTGTACGACACACCGATTGTACCGTATGGTATACTATAGTTTACACAGAACACACCAAACAGTAAATTTCATCTCTGTTGATCGTACTGTACGACTCACATAGTACTGTACGATAAATTATTGGTCATCGTGCGGTATGAGATCTCCTCTTTGTACTGTACAATCCATGTCAGCGAACGGATTGGGACGAATTTAAGCGTGCAGGTACATTATTATTGGTGATCGTAGGTACGATATTCCCACATCGTACTGTACGATCCAACTCAGCAATCGGATGAGAACGACTTAAAGGTGTTCGGTATGATATTAATGTAATTTATACTGTATGGGACACCTGTTCGTACAGTACGATAATTTTGGTCAAAAGTCATACTAACGCCCTCGGGACGATTGATATTCCTCTGATCGTACGGTACGATACACATCGTACTGTACATTTTGACAACCATTTCCTGATTCGATTTGTCTGAACAGTTAATGCTATATCGTACTGTACGATACCCTATCGTACTGTACGATTATGGAAAAAACTCTATAAATTGGCTGGCAAGGCAGAACTCACTTCACTCACCTCCACTAGATTCCTTCTTACCTTTCACTCAGCCTCTACACAATGTCTGGTTCAAGCAAGAGAGGTCGTATGGTAGTGGGAAGCTCATCTTCCTCTCGCCACCATAGCGCTCGATTCTTGAATGCCGAAAATGAGGATGCATACCACAAGTTCAAAACCTGCAAAATCACACCCTCCAGACTGCTAAATCAGGAGGCTCTGAACTTCGAGGTAATGAACCTCTTTGCTTCCACCACCCTCCAATTTCTTCTCACCCTGGCCTTCCCTTACAATTCTGAACTCCTAGAATTTCTAGCCAATCTAACATATAATGTCGACAACCTCACTTTCCACTCTTTTTTTTGTCGCCAAAATATTGAAATAACCAAAGCTAACATCGCCCAATATATTGTGCTATCTACTGAAGGGCCTATGGTTCGTTCTTTTCTTACAAATGATTTTGACTGGAGCGAAGTTAATCGAGTACTTAGGAACGCCGCATTCTATCAACACCAACCTCTTATTTCATCACTAAATAGAAATGAGCGCATAATTCAACATGTCCTTTGTACCTCCATAATACTCAAAGGTGGTGACCGTGTCAACATGACCCCTACCCTATCTGTCACTACCTACCTTATCATGAACAACACAAAATTTGACGAGGCCGATCTAATTATTGACTACATTCGCCATATGACCTTCGTTCGTCTCCCTACCACTCACCGAAAACAAAATATAGCTCTTGGTCACCTTATAGGATATATTCTCCAAAATAAATATCAAATGACCAATCCTGACAAACCCGAGAATCTTTCTATTTTTTATACGGATGCCTCTTTTCGTATTCTTTTCCATCGAGGACACGAGTCGAAAGAACCTGTTTTTGACAAAGAAATAGGGGAAGATGCCCCGGCCGAAGCTCAAGCACGTCCACGATGACATGCACCACCCCTAGTACCTACACCATCATAAGATGATTTGGTCGAACGCTTCGACCAACTTTAGACTCGTCTCGATACTCACATTCAAGAACAACATCAGCAACATGAGACAGATATGCAATGGTTTGGAGAACGCTTTACTACTATTGATCAGCGCTTTGACACTCTTTTTCAGTACTTCCAACCAAACCCACCTCCACCTACTGATCAGAATCCTCCAGTATAAATTATCTTTGTATTATAGTTTTTTTTTCTTTTTTAGTGTTTGCTCCTCTTTTTGGTCCTGTTAAAAGGGGAGAAGGTTGTTGTATTTTATTTATATGGTTAAATACATGTTTTTTTTCTTTCGTACTGCATCTTCTTTTATTTCTTTTCTTCTTGTTCTTCCATTTAAATTAAATTTTAAAAAAATACCTTTAACACTTGCTTACAACAAATATTATTTGACATCATCAAAAAGGGGGAGATTATTGCAACCCATGACCCCGAGTTTGAGATTTTGATGATGACAAATAATGTCGTTTGAATTATTTATTCATTGAATATTATTTTATTTGCTATTATCCGTGAGTACTAACATTTCAGGAAGATTAAAAGCTACTCAGGATGACATGAAGATTCAAGAATGGGTAGATTAGGAGTATGAGTCTACAATGTATTTTGTTGTTTATTTTATTTTTATTTTCTTGAGTCTGGCCACAAAATGCATAAAAGTCTGAGAAACCATGCACACACACAAGGGGAGAGTGTTTTTAAATGAAAAATTTAGAGTTTTTCTTTCTCTATAGATCGTATTGTACGATGTTATTTCATACCATACAATCAGAGCTTTGTAGAACAATTTTGTGAATAGATCGTACCGTACGAATGTAATCGTTATATATGATATGTTAAAATTCAAAACCCTAGCCGTCGTTTTAACTTAAGTAAGTTATTTTACGCCGTTCGTACTGTACGAACACGTTTGTACTGTACGATTTATTTTAAATACTTACTTAATTTAACCCGTGATTAGTGTAAGAAATCCAGGCTTAATTATAATTTGAACATCGTATTGTACGAACCCATTCGTATAATACGATGAACAGTGACAAATTATAATCATCCCGAAGATCGTCCTAGACGATCTCTTGGGTTTTGTCTCATCGTACTGTACGATGTAAATCGTACCATACAATGAACAAAGACGATGTTTGATCGTCTCGGATATCATCCTGTACGAACAGTATTGTTATGGATCGTATCGTACGATTTAAAATCGTACTGTACGAATGTTTTTAAACTGTTCGTACCACTTCGTATCAGTACGAAGTCTGTTTATACATATCGTACTGTACGATTAGAAACCGTACTGTATCATAGTAACGGCTACTTTTGAAATCTTAGGAATTTTGGAGCCCATTTTTATGTGTAAAACTTGTCATATTTTGATGGTGTGAATCAAAGAGGAGAACGTGGTTATAGGGGGATTCCGAGGGAGAGAGCTCTTGAGAAGTTCTTTAGGGTTTGAGAGAGGAAGGAGAAGATGAGCGTTGTGAGGGAGAAGAGGTGTGAGGGATATCACATGGTTGCTCCAAACTTGCTGCATCTTGCTCCTCCTGTGGCCCAAGAAGAATTTGTGGGAGGATCTCCAAGGGGAAAGGCTCTTCTACATCCGTGACCTCGAGGTACTCTGCCTTCTCCAGGAGGGAGAGAAATGAGAAGGTTCTCTGCCGTCGCCACGAGGGTGAAAATAGAGTTTGGCACTCCGCCACGCCGGGTTGGTGAAGGGAGTATTGTAAGGGCTTCTCCGCCTTGTCAAGGGGGCAAAAGGAGAGCTATTGCTTGTAGTGAAATACCCGGAGCGGAGGACTCCGGGGAGTGGACATATGTCATGGTTTGACCGAACCACTATAAAAATCTCGGTGTGCTTTTTCCTTATTATCTTTTTATTATTGCATGCATTTTATTTCATAATATTTGCTTGGAAAAAATTATGAAAGAAAAGTTGTTTAAATCTTTTTTCCATGTTAAAATTTTAAAAGCATCAAAAAAATTAGAACTCCTGCTTATGTTTTAATTATTGTCAAAAAGTTTTCACAATTCACCCCCCCTCTTGTCCATCTAGTAACTTCAATCTTATCATCTGATACATTAAACATTTAACCTGTATTAGGGATCCAAGCCACAAAAGGAAGTCAACCCTAGCCCTAGGACATCTCATTTCCTATATCCTAGAATCAAAATATACCCTTCAACCCTACTCCACTTGATCATCACCCTATCTTCTACTCCAATGGCTACTTCCACACCCTTCATAATACTTATTGCTTAAATGTGCATGAGGAGCCTGCGAAAGAAGAGGAAGGACCTATTCCTGTACTTACACCTCTCCGCCAATAGACTCTAATTGATCAGCTGGTTTAGAGATTTGATTAACAGGAGGCTAGATTTGAATCATTTGTTACCGAGCAGCAGCAGGAGCATGTAAAGGATATTGCTCGTTTTGAAAACTATACCACCCAACATAAGCAGTAGCATGACTGAGATATGACATGGTTTGGTGAGCAGTTTGTCTCTCTTTACTAACACTTTCAGCCTCCACCACCTTCACCTAATCAGAGTTCATCCTTCTAGTTTGCCAGACTTTATGTTTCTATGTTTTTACTGATCTTTCTTTTTGTACTTTATTCTTTTTCTTCTAATGTCTTTTCTTTTTCCTCCTTTTTATGATGTCAAAAGGGGGAGTAGTGTGTTGTTTTTGTTTTCCTATATTTTAGTGGAATTTTTTTTGTTCATTTTTTTATGTCTCATTTAAAAATAAATAAAAAAGAAAAACTAAAAAAACCGATTTTCCTTGCTTTGAAATTTTTAACAATAATGTTTGTCATCATCAAAAAGGGTGAGATTGTTGCAAATCTAGACCCATATACAGTGATTTTGATGATAACAAATATTATTATTTCTTGACTGCTAATATTCCAATATATTTATTTTATTTATCCTAGTTACTAATTTTTCAAGTCTACAAGTTCACTTGGAATGTCAATTAGCTTAAGATTAGGTATACTATCATTAAGTTAGTTTGTAATTTCTATTCGAATACATCTTTTACCTTTTCTTGATTCAAATATTCTATGATGAATCCTGAAGCTAAGTAACCTTACACACACACTTAGGGAGAGAAATTTGATAAGTTGTAATTTTTTTTTATTTTTAATCATATCATACAATACGATTTCAAATCATCCTTTATAATCATTTAAAAATAGAAATCCTGATTAGGGAATTCTAATAAATGAGATAATTAACTAAGCATACTGGACAATCCAGATCATCCAGGATGATTAGTTATATGTATGAAATTTAGCTGCCAATCATATTTTAGGAATGTTTTTGAAATTACAATTTTTGTCTATTCATCCCGGACGATCGACATCATCCTGAACGATGCAAGACAATCATGTTTGAATTGATTTGATGATTAGGAGAGTAATTATGGTTAAATTATTCAATCAAATCGTGCAGGACGATCCACTATGATCATCCTGGATGATCTATTATATTTTTTTTTGACGATACCCATCGTCTAGGACAAAAACCATGATTTTTCACTAATCATCTAGGTCGATCATCCAGGATGTCCCGAGACTATTATAGGATGATTTGTTGATTGCCACGCATATTGAACTAATCATCTCGGACGATTGCATAATCATCCAGGATAATCTATGAAAATTCATGAACAGATCATACAGGGTAAGGTTGATCGTACAGTCTGATTTGGGTGTCTTAAACTAATAGTAAAGAATAATATCCTAATCATCCTTGATGATCAGTTGTGCATAATTAAAAATTAGGGCTTTTTTGGAGCTTTTCTATTTAAGCTTACGTTTTTGTCATTTGACAAATCTTTTGCTAAAGTTCTAACCTAAGGGAGCTTAGAGAAGGAGAAGGTGAGTTTGGGAGAGAGGAAGAATCGTGTGCGGGGAGCTTGTGAGAGGAATCACAAAGGTTGATCTAAGAAAGGATTCATTTATCTTCTTCAAGCTTCGTCTTTAATTCCTTGGTGGCTCTAGAAAGGCGATCAACATCAGATTAGGTTCTCTGCCTATTCTAGGAGGGAGTAAAAGGATTCTCGTTTCTCTGCCTATTGCAAGGAGTAAAAAGATTCTAGGTTCTCTGCCTTCACTAGGAGGGTAAAAAAAGATTTAAGGTTTTCTACCTCATCGAGATGGTGAAAAGATTTTGTAACGCCTTCTCTATCTTATTGTGGGAGCAAAATGAGGTCACCAAAGATTTAGTGTAATACTTGGAGAGGGTGTCTCCAAGAAGTGGACATAGGTCAAGTTGATTGAACCACTATAAATCTTGTGTTCTTTCTAATTACTTTTCTGCATTTTTAATTTTCATACTTTAATTTTCTATGGTTGATTGTATGGTTAAAATCTCTGATTTATTTTATTAATTGTTGCAACTCGAGCTTATAAGTTTATATTTTGATGATAACAAATATTGTGGCTCACTTTCTGCTGTCTACCTGTATTTGCAATATATTCTTCTTTCTGTGTTTACTAACATTTTAGGATAACAATGCCCCTTATAAGGCTCAAGCTTTAACAGAACATGTTCTATTTGTATTTGTCATTGATATATTTCTTGGCTTGTAAGGGTGTTTGCTTGCTTGTAACCTTGCTTACTTTTTTCTATTTTAGAGTTCTCTATTTTTGCTCACATCGTCCGGGATGATCCAAACATCGGTCTGGACGATTGGTTGAAAATAGAAACCCTAATTAGAGCATCCTGGTTAAGGCATTCGTCTTTAAGCACATCGTCCTAGACGATATTTATATCAGCCGGGACGATAGTCTCAAATTAGAAAGAATCAACTGCTAGATCTATTTAGGTATTCTTTATTTTTGGACATTGTCCAGGATATCGTCCTAGATGATGTAACATAATTATGCCTAAATTAATCGGATTTATAAGGAAAGCAATTAAGGTTTAATTGCACGATCACATAGTCCGAGATGATCACAAGATCATCCGGGATGATCGCTTGGACGATTGACATCGTCCATTTTCTATTCAGGGCAATGTTCAGGATGATTTTTCTCGTATTTAAACTAATCGGCCAGGATGATCGTGATATCGGCCTGGCTGATATGACCAAAAATTTTCTAATCGTCTCAAACTGACCGGGCTGATTGAGCAAAATTTACACTGATCGATCAGGATGATATTCATATCGTCTTGGACAATAAAGTTGGCAAGTTGTAATTAATGAGCATGTTTAGAGCTCTTATATTTAAGCTCTGACAAGGTACTTTATAAGTGTCTTTGACAGTCATTGAAGCTTTATTCTTCTGGAGGAAACTTAAAGAGAGAGCTTAAAATGGTAGAGTTTGAAAGAGGAAGAAGATCCTTAGAGGGGATTTCAAGGGAGTGTGGAGGGGGTTCTACACGATTGCTCCAGCGAGCTTGTACCTTAGTACCATCGAATTCAAGGCTCGTCTAGAGGAAAGCTTTGGGAAAAAGAAGATCTCTTTGGTGTTAAAGGGCCTGATTGCTCCGCCGCACTAGGGAATGTGGAAGTAATTTTGTAAGTGCTTCTCTGCCTTGCTGTGGGGACTAAAGGAGAGACACTGAGTTTAGTGCAATACTCAAAGGGTGCCTCCGAGGAGTGGACGTAGGTCAAAGTTTAACCGAACCATTATGTTTAATTAAAGTTTAAATATTGGTAAATTAGAATCTAACGAATCAAATATCATTACCAAAATTAGATAATTCAATTTTAATAACTATCGGCGGTCTAACAACTAGAGCTGTATCAACTGACTAATGAGGTGGCTATCCTCTCTGCCACCTATACCTTTGTCTCGCAGTCTGCCCTGTAACTGGAAAGTAGCCTGAGAAATATATTAGAGTAACCTCTCCCAACTGATAAGCCCTCTACCACACGTTAGGCGGACAATGCTCTGAATCCTCTGAGAGAGGGCTCGAACACCAGCATCCCTAGGGACCCAAGCCTGGGGTAGAGTAGTGGTGATAGGAGGGGTCGCCGCAATACGGGAAACGTCCTCCTCATCCCCACTGTGTATCAGTGGAGAGAAGCATCTTCCCTGGATCACCTCTACCTCAGGAGCAACTACTACATCTAGAGTGGGTACAACTGCAACTGGTCGTGGTCTCTGCTGCCTAGGAGCCATTCTCCTCTGAACGAGCTTTTAGTGAGCTGTCGCCTCTGCCAACTACTACCTATCTGGCTTAGATATAGCCAAATGGAGTCTCCTATTTATATTCCTCTTGGCCCTTTTCTCAAGGCCGGAGGTAGAGAAGGACGAAACATCTAAACCCACTGCCTATGTGGTAGGGGGAATAGGGACAACAAAAAGGGTCGAGGTCTACCCGGCAGTCTCAGGGTGAGAGAGCAGAGCAAAAATAGAAACCCGACCAGAAGAAGACGAATGAGCCTCGGTCTGAGCACCCCTCTTCCTAGTGGAAGTGGGAGGGGAACTCAAACTCGAGGAACCTCCGCTGGAACAACGGGGGTAATAACAATAGGCTGTCGGTGCTGAGGGGCCGGAGCAACCTGTGCAACAGATGCGGTAGGCATTGGCAGCCTAACTGCAAGAAGAACGGGGGGAATTTGAAGTGGACTCTAGGCACTGGTCGCCTAACCACATGATGCACTAGCTGCGTAGGAATCAAAATGGGATGAGCAAGTGCCCGGACTGTCCGTTGAACAACTGGACATCCGAATGGATGCATGGCTGCACATGCTCTCCTCTGGGGAGGAGAGAATGCAGTAGCCTCAGTAGGGGTAGGTCCGCCAAGGGTGACGAATGCCGAGTTAGTAAAGGAACCAAAAGTGATCCCTCTAGTGGGTGGACTATCAAGTAGGGACTCAGGAAGAGTCATCCATGCGTCCGAGCCGAAGCTAAAGGTAATAAAAGGAACAAAAGGAGCTATGACACTACTGCCAAGAAAAAGAAAATTTAAAAAATTAGTTAGAATTGAAATCACGAAAGAAAGGAGTGAGGATGGATAAGGGACGGAATAGCCTACTAGGCTCGAAAGAAGTACAGTAGGGAGGAACCCTAGCTAAAAGAAAGAAATCCTAAGGAAAGACCCTAACTAAGAGTGAGACGGACCTAATCTAAGGAGTACCAATCTCGGATTACACACAAGAAAAGATAATATATGATCCAATAATATGGAGAAAGAAACTGGTCCCACCATGATCGCCAGAAACCTGTGGACCTCTAAAAAGACACCGCTACAGCTGTAGAATTAGAGAGGGGTATACAACCGCACCTACCCCAAGGGATAGAGAGGATCAAGAGTCTCCGCGCTCCTCATAAACAGGTCGATGGAAGGGCAGATTGGACCCTACATACGATTAACCATGGAGGATAGTGGCTCTCACCTACACACCTCGATGGGTAATAATATACATGTCGTAATCATAATCAAGGGTTTCCCCCACATGATACATTAGCTCGAGTATGGTTTAGTAGATATGTAATTCAGTTTTCCACAGGCGCAAGCCCTCGTGGTTAATAACATCTCAGGCCGGAGCCTAAGAAGACTCTTGGTTAAGGATCATACATTATCCTCTCCATAATGGGATTGACACATATGGCTGAGACTAGGAAATCCTATCCAAATGGAAAGAAAGGTTCAAATGGTTCTTAGTCAACATGCACAATTCTAGCTATCATTAGGAGGGACTAGAGTAGTGAGAAGAAACTAGAAAAAAGAAATCAAGCACTCCAAATAGTCCAATGGGAAAGATGGAGATGGCGTCATCCTATGAAGCGGATAGGTAGGGTTTATAGCTCTAGAAGGGAAGGAGACTTACCTATCATTTAAGCATACTACGAAACCGAGCGTAGTAGCCTCGAATCCTAAATCTAAATTGGATTTAGTGTTCTACGTAATACTAGAATCCGTGTCCTAACTAATGCACCTAGGCTTATATCCTTTCTGAAAAGAAAAGCCAGCTAATCACCGAAGCGCATAAAATCCATGCTGTCAAGTCTTTATGAAAGATGGATGGGTGGGTAAATTTTGGAAGTAGGGACGACGTCTAGAGAGTTTTCCTAAATGGCCCTGAACTTATGTAGGGTGAATGCTCCAAGAGCTAGCGCAATTAAAATTTAATTTAGTTTGTTTCTAATGCAATGCAAGATGATTCAGGTATCCAAATCAGGTATGCCTTAGACTTAAAAAAAGGCTTATATAAAACTAATTTTTAGAAAAGACTGGGCCTCCCCAGATCCAGCACGTCATCCTTATAGGCCAGATTATCCGGACTTTACCCACAAGCGGGGAGGTGTCTTATAACAAGGAAAAAAGATTGCAACATTATGTATGCAACTCCGGATGATTTCGACAGTTCCCCAGATCGTTAAGTTTCTATATTGCATATTTCTTAAAATTTTATGTCATTAGTTATTAGTAGAAAAGTTTTTTATCCTAAAGAGCCTAGCAAAAATCAGGCCACACACATGCAAGAAAGAAACCTAGAAAAAATATGTAATTTCTGCTATGCAAACATAGTAAACACATCAATATAAATAAAACCAAGCAGAGTAAAAGAGAAAGTCCAAAGTCCACGGTAAGTGCCGTATAAGTACAACCCAGAGTCTGCAGAAAAGTAATGGTGGTCAGGCTCCACCAACAACAACCTGGATTCTAATCCTAGAGAATGAGACTAGTCTTAAAAGTCAAGCATTTCATCTTCAGGTCTTCGTCTTCTAATGGATCATCTCCAGGTTCTTCTATGGATCGTCCTCCCGAGAAGTACCCAAATGACTAAGAAATTCTCCCATATAGAGGCTTTTCTTATTCTCTTTGGGTACTTAGGTGTTTGAAATGCCAAACTTTTCAAGACTTTCATAACTCATTATTTATACAAAATATAAAATTACATTACATTTAGAACATAGAAATTCTAGACCTGGACTCCTACATGATTATCCTAATAAAAAAAATCATCCCAAGCAATTAATATATCTCATCGTAAGTAATTAATCAAAGTGCAGAAAGGTAAACACGCTTGTTCATGCTCTTAATTATTTTGAGAGCTAAGGAGCTTCTAGAGCACCTGTAGCAGTTATTATTAAATGATTTTTAGCCCTCATTTAATTAGGGGGGCTGAGCAATTTTTGAAGCACCTACATAAGACATTATTAGCATTTTAAATCATGATAATAGCCCCCCCCCCCCCCCCCCCCCCCCCCCCTTTTATTTAGCGATGCATGAGCATGGCCACCTGTAGAAAATATTATTAGTATAAATCGCTCCAAACCTAGGGGTAAGTCTAACACACAATCATCCACAAAGAGAAGGGAGTAAAGTGCAATACAAAAATAAAATAAACACTCACATCAATTAAAACAACCAGCACACGTGCCACATGCAAGAGCGATCACAACACAAAAAGCACAGAAAAGAACAGCACTGGACTAACCTAAGTCAAGAAGTGGTGCCCTAGCAAACAATTCTATATGTGTGTAAGGCTTGTGTGATTTTGGATAGGTCCTATGTAGGATGATTTAGTTCGGGTTGCCTAAGGTTAGAATTTGTTGACGGTCAGAAAAGGAAACTTTAATTAAAGTTTAAATATTAGTAAATTAGAATCTATTTTAGTTAATTTAATTTGTTAATCACTTTTTAGTTTGTTATTATTGATATAAATGCTCCCACTAAGATGATGATAGAAACAAAACAAATGATTCCAAACTTAAGATCTCAACATAATGGAAGTAGCAATACCACCTCAATGAATAAATATTTGAAGTTGTTCCTGGGCATGCAACTGCCATCATTTTCAAAAGTTGAATGACCCGTTTAAGCATAAAATTGGCTATTGAATATTGAGATGATATTGGATAGTATGTTCTATCCTAATGAAGGAAAATGTCGCTGGCTACATTTGTGTTAGATGAAGAAGCCGAAAATGGAGAGGACAACATCAAGACAAGTTAGGAGACCTACTTAATATTCTGATTAAATGAGGAGATTCTATAGAAATTTTCAAAAAATAATTTGTGCCTCAATCTGCAAGGAGACGGATGCAATATAAGCTTATCGATTGGTGCAAGGAGAAAATTTTATTATATATAAAGTGAGATTCACCGCCCCGTCAAGATATGCACTACAACTAATTTCAAATGCAAGAAAAAATATATCATTAATTCTTATCTAGATTAAATTATGTGATTAGACAACCCTACTACCCTTAGGGATTGAAGATTATTTAATACAAGTTGAGAGGGCAAACATGATACAAATTGATTTTGAAACCACTTAGAAGCACAGAGATCTACATAGAAGGAAGTGCACTGAATAGGGTGAACATGTTACTTAGTCAAAGGTTCAAATTAGAAGAAGCCCAATAACATTACCAGTGGAATCAGTAGTGGAATTGTTAGGCTATGGAAACTTATATTAAATGTGAGAAATTATATCAGGGAAAATGACAGTGCACTCTTATATATGCAATCTGTGTTGGCAGTAGAGAAATCATATGAGGAACTAACCTAACTCTATGCAAAAGTCTGAAGTTTACATCAGATGGAAAATCATGGAGAGCCCCATCTCAGTTAAGTTTTAATATATGTCCAATATGAAGTGTCTTAGTCTGATGCATTAACTCATACTAAGGATCAACCAAGGTAGAATATGTAACCACAGATCTCTGCCTTGACTCAACAAGAGCCCAAAGAACCTATTGATGACAAAAATAATTTTGAATAAGTTTGTTAAGGTTTTGCTAATGTTAAACACATAATAATATGTTACTTTACATCAAATATTTTATTTTATACTCGATATTCATACTTATGTAGATTTTAAATTGATGTTTTTATGATAATGTAAATATTAAGTAGCAATGTCTAGGTTTATTTAGTGATGTATTGCAGACAATAGTTAGTATGCAAATTTTTATGATGAAATTTTTATAAATGGGGATGTAAAGGCAAAAAAATTTGGCATATTTAGTTAGAATTTTTTGAAAAAAAGTAATTAATTAACAATCATTAGATGGAGTTAAGATTTAATCGTCAATTGTAAATTTATTTAAAATAAAATTATTGCTTAAAAATTGATTAAGTGATTAATTAATTGAAGTAAACAAAATAAAGTGTTCAAAAATAGACAACGAAGATTCGAACGAAATGAGCAACTGACAAAGAGTGAGACCGAAAAAATGAGAGAGAGCGGAACAAAGAGTGAGAGATCAAGGGAGGGAAACTGCCAATAAGGAGAGGTAGAGAGAAGGATGCCGAGTGAGCAACTATGCTTTGGAAAGGGGGCAGGAAACTCAACTTGTATATGCAAAAAAGCCGAGCTTGAACCACAGGAAAAAAAAAAACCTTGAGAATGGGAAGGATGAGATGTCTTCTTCTTCAGACCTAAGTTTCCCTAAAAGAAATAGCTTGAAATTGGCATTCACTTGTAGGTTCTCTTTCAATGGGATTGATGTATATTAACTCACAAGGATCTATTTCTTTTGTGAGGTATGGATTATAGTTTACTTCCAAATTTTAAAAAGCACTTCCTTGAAAGAATCATAATATAGGATTGAGTTGAGTACTGAGCATTTAAATTCTAATTAATGTAAGTATTTTATAAAAGAGGATTTTAATTTGTTAATTACTTAAATCATATATTATATTATTCAATGATTCATAACTAGTTTTTTTAATTCTTAAGTAACTAATTATGAAATTAATGAGATATTACAAATAATATTAAGTTTATAATTATGATGACATTTAAATAGAAAAAGGTATAATTGTTACGAATGATAAGAAAAAGTTATTATCTAATAAAAATCATCCATGCCATTGATGGTTTTGTTAATAAAGATTGCTCTTCAAAGAAATGAATTATTCATTATTCACTGCTTCATAAAAAAAGTAAAAGACTTGAATTGAGTCATGATATTAATTTCAATAAATAGTGAGTAATTTAATATTACCTAAGAGAAAAGCCGTCAAAGAGTCATAAATGATTGTCTTCATAAGAGAAAAGTTGTCAAAGCATTCCACACAAGAAAACAACAAAAGGAAAATCGAGCGGCCAGCAGTTGGGAAACCGAGTGAACAGTAGGGAAAACTGAATAGCCACAGGAGAAAAGGAGCAAGAAAACACAAATGGAAAGCCAATGAATTGTATTGACCTGAGAGCGTCAAACCTAACATGATCATGAGTTGTTTTTCATTATAGAGTCATACAAAATAAAATTACATAACGTCCAAAACACAATGAAATAAAATTGAAAAAAAAAACATAAAATGAAAAATCTTGACTACATCAACACATATCCATGAACTCATCCATAAGTGAGAGCTTCCAGTCTTATAATAGCGACAATCACTTTAATGACTTCGATTCTCACTCATCCTTTTCACAAAAACAAGGAGATTGATAACTTCTTAGACCAACAATATCAACTTCCTGCTCATCCTCCAGCGATATCTTCTTCCAACTCATCCTCTAATAAGACCAATAGAAGAGCTTAGCGATAGCGGCAGACAACAAATGAAAATTGTAAAGTTACGAGAGAGGATAGGGGAATTTAACATGCAGCGAAGATGGAGTTAAACTAAGTGGCATTTTTAAGTTATTAGAGTTTTTTTGTGTTATGTAAGTAAATGATTAATCTTAGATATTAGATATATAATTAGTGGTTTTTTAAGTATTTTTTATGCAAATCCATGATAACTTTTTTTTTAAAACCTAATCATTACTAACATTCCATCATCAACATCCATCTTTCCATTTGAATCCTCTAAAGCTCATCCTATTTATAATCAAAATCTCAATTTTAGAATTTGAAGTGCTCGTAGCTACATTTGAACTAAGTTGTTTCCTAGTGTGAAACATTTTAGACAGCCCTTAACGTTCTTTCCATATCACTCCATAAAAAAATGATATGCACAAAAAAAACAACTCACCAATCATATTTAAAATATTAGCACCCGTCTTCCTAGTCAATATAAATATCATCAGTAGATCCTCTTTACACTCTCTAGAACACTCATTTGGCTTCAATAGAAGACCTAGTCAGTATGAATTCAAACTAATTTTGAGAAGCATTAATATCACATCAAAAACTATGCCTAATTACTCTCTCCCATAATTTTTATGCACAATAAATTAACTTAACTCCTCTATAATTCACACAATCTTGTCCATCATCTTGATTCTTAAAAAACAGGAATCAACACACTTCCCTACTCACTGGCATCTTTTCTTTTTGTTGTGGTTGTTATCAAATGGTAGTAACTGTTTCTTTGCTGCCTCATCATTCTAAATTATAGATTGGAAAACTCAAAAACAAAATATTCAAGTAGGAAAAGCACAAGAAAATAGACACTTAACAAAATAGCACTCAATTAAAATTTAATAGAATCCAGGGCAACAAAAGAACTTAGTGCAACAACCCAATAAGTCATGCTTTTTCCACAACAATCTCATGTGCTGATCCAATGTAAATATACAACAGCAACTAACCAAAACGGAAATGTTATAGGCGCTTTAGAGAGAAGGCATCATATAGGAGCTTTAGAAATAAATTTTAATAGCACTGGCCATACTTTTTTTTATTCTTTATTAAAAATAAAATTCTCATTTAAATTAAATAAAAAATAAATAATTTATAATTTATTTTTTTAATCTATTTCTTGGAATAAAGGTGATGCCAGATGAGTGAAGAATGAGTGTTATAATTCCTATTTTTAATAATAAAGGTGATGCACAAGATTGTGCGAATTATAGAAATATTAAGTTATGTGTCATACTTTAAAACTATGGGAGCGAGTTATGGAGCATAGGCTACAGTGTGATACTGATGTTTCTCAAAATCAATTTGGATTCATGCCGGGTAGGTCGACTATGGAAGTCATACATTTATTAAGAGATTTGATGGAGAAATATAGAGAAAATAAGGAGGATCTACATATGATATTTATTAATTTAGAAAAAGCATATGATAAAGCTCCAAGAGAAGTGCTATGGAGAGTTCTTGAAAATAAAGGAGTCAATAATGCTTATATTCAAATCATTAAAGATATGTATGTAGGAGCTATTACTTGTGTTCAAACACAAGGTGGATTGACCAAGTATTTTCCTTTTTCGATTGGGTTACATCAAGGATCAGCCTTAAGCCCATATCTTTTTGCTTTAGTCATGGATGTTCTCACTAGACATTTGCAAGAGGATGTACCTTGGTGTATGCTTTTTGTTGATGATATTCTTTTTGGTGATAAGACTAGAGAGAGAGAGTTGAAGGTAAACTTGAATTATGAAGGTCAACCTTAGAGTCTAAAGGTTTTCTCTTGAGTAGATCTAAAACAGAATATATAGAGTGTAATTTTAGTAGTAATAGACTTTATGAGGGGATTGTGACTTTGGGCGATCAAGTCATTAATAAGAACACACGTTTTAGATATCTTGAATCTGTTACTCATAGTGATGGTGAAATAGATGGAGATATTATCAGCAGAATTCAAGTTGGATGGTTGAAGAGGAGGAATGCATCAAGCTTATTATGTGATAGAAATGTACCCCTCAAACTTAAGGGAAAATTCTATAAGATGGTAGTGAGGCCTGCAATGCTTTATGGTGCTGAATGTTGGACATTAAAAGAGAAGCATAATACTAAGTTAAGTGTGGCAGAGATGAGGATGCTCAGGTGGATGAGTGGCTTTACCCTTAGAGATAGGATGCGAATTGAGTATATACGTTAAAAGGTTGGAGTAGCTGCAGTAGAAGATAAGATTAGAGAGAGTCGCCTTAGATGCTTTGGTCAAATAAAACGGCGGTCTTCCGATGACCCGATTAGGAGAGTAGATGTATTAGATTTGACTTATGTTAAGAAAGGTAGGGGTAGACCTAAAAAGGCTTGGTTAGAAAATATTAGGAATGACCTTTCTTTGTTAGATTTAAATGAGATTTTGGCTTTTAATAGAGCACAATGGAGAAAAAGGATTCATATAGCCGACCCCACATAGTGGGGTAAAGGCTTGATGTTGTTGTATTTCTTGGAATAAACCATATCTTATACATCTATTCTTCTAAATGAATAATCAGAAGACTGACATTCTGTGACATTTAATAATTAATATTAATTAACTTTAATAATAAAATTAATTAAAATAAAGTATAATTAGCGACAAATGTATTATGCGCATCATAAATTTCTCAAACTAATTTGATTAGAATTTACTATTGCGTATACTATAAAAATTCCTACAACAACATTTTATAAATGATCTAAATATTATAATTAAATATAAATATGATAATTATTTCTACTATAAAATTGTGAAAAAAGCACCATGAAGAAGAATAACCTGAGTAGAGGAAGAATTAACTATGGCCAAATTGTCAATTGTTAGCAGTAACAGTCACTGCCTTTCCAGATAAAAGTACCAAAACTAAGCAGCAAGATTCTATAATGGATAATTTGTAAAAGTCACAGCCATTGATGTTCGCCATTACAAAATGAGTAGTATAATGTCCAGAATTGGATACAGTTATTTATCTAATTAATGTCCAGAAATTTTCAATTATAGTTAGTGCTTATTCGGACTCAATCAGACACATATTGCAATGGTTCTGGCGTCGCAAGATTCATCTCGTCAAGACATTCAGTTTGGCTATAAATTTGTCAAAATCAAAGTTCGAATGGCCCTGAAATTAATTTATAATGTGTCCCATTCAAATATGCATCCAAATTCCTATAAAGAGGGAGCGTGTGTGTAGGGTAGATTGTTTAAAAGCCACTGGATCTTCCCATAATTGAAGGCAGATAAACGGGAACAGTAGTAGACTAAGCATCCAAAAGAAGAGCAAAAAATAGCTGATGGCCACATCAGTTGATACAAAAAAAAGTGGTAACGACAGATTTATTCTGTCGGGAGATTTATGCCAATTAGAAATCCTGTTTGGCAGGATTAACGCTAAATCCAGCTCAAATCCTTCGGAAATCATGTTGCCAAACAGCCCCTTAGGGTCATAAGATTCATCTCGTCAGGACATTCAATTTGGCTATAAGTTTGTCAAAATCAGAGTTCAAATGGACATGAAATTAATTTCGAAAATTTCCAATCCAAATATTCATCAAGATTAAAGCCTGATCAAGGTAATTCTCGATGTAAGGGATTCCCATAGTAAAGGAGTTGCCTTCAAGTGGATCTTCAAGTCCCTTGTTATGTAGAGCTGTCAAAAAATTTTGTTATTCATGTATAGCCATAGAAAACATAGAGATACTCAATAAAAGCACTGCACAACCAAGCCAAACTCTATACCATTATCATCATAATCTTCCCCGTAAATTTTTAAACTCCTAAAACAAATAATCAAAGCACTATTACCCGTTATGAGTATGGCACAAATCATCAAAAATGTCAAATGATAAAGCCTTCCCAAATGTATTTCATGGAGAAGATGAAGCTACATATAGTATTTCTAACTGTAAATCATATGTATATTTCTCTTTAATGGCTTTTTTCATTAACAGAGCAAGAGAGACAGTTCCAACAACACGAGCTAAAATTAGATTGGAGAAAAGGCCGACTGTCTTTTGTCCAAATTCCTCCAAAACAAACTCAACCAAATGGATTATGCAAAAAGAAAGAAGAAGAAGAAGAAGAAGAAGGAAGAAGGCTCAAATGATGACAATGAATCCATGACATAGGAAAAATGTAGAGGCTTTACTATGCACGAATTCCATCATAATGTCAGCGGTGGTTGCTCCAGAAAATCCAGGCCATCCAGAATGCCATACTATAGGAAACATAGAAATATTTAGGCTAAATTCTAAACCATCATCATCATCATCATTGCCCACTAAACTTTTTACTCAAAAAAGAAATAATCACTACACACTACTACACATAATATTTATGCTACAAATGTTTGCAACCGCCACATATTTACACCTTAATTTTATTTCATGGTAAAAATGAGGCAACTGATAGGATTTCCATATTAAAAGGCAAAAATATTATACGCCTTCGCTGCAATTTCATGTTTCCTTTTTCATAGCAAGAGATTGCAAGATTCATCAGCATACTTAAAATTTAGAATCGAGACTAAGACAATTGAACTCATCAAGTAATTAATAAAAAGATTCTTCATAATTAAGTTAGCAAGTAAGAAACTGACAAAATTTTCCATTACATGAGAGTTATTGTTAACAAATTCATTAGCAATCTTCTGACACTGCAATGAACAATGAACTTGAGAACTATCACAAACTACTTCCCCCTTATTTGAATTGAATTTATAGAATAACTTAATAGAAATTGCAAAGAAAACATTAGGATCCAACAACAGTTGTTACCAAAAAAAAAAAGAATCAAAATCCGGTCATGTAAAAGACACTTCATCTCTCTTAATCTTCCTCTCAATGTCAAATATATGGTAATTTGTCCTCCTCTTCTCTTCCCCTAATCTCTAAATGCTGCCTTATTTTTCCCCCTATGCAACTCCATTCAATATTAGAGAAAGAGAGAGGATATGCATTTAATACAACTGAGTAGCTGACTTTATAGGCAGATCTAATAGTACAAGATCCATGACATATTAACTTTTCCATATCTCACAGTTTTCACTGCTCTGCTCTCCCAAGGCAATCCCTCTTTAAGGTCAGCATAGGCTAAAAAGATAACCTTTCCCAAAGGAACTGAATCCAAAAAACATATGAAAAAATCACCAATACATAGAAAGTGGAACTGACATGCATAGCTACATAGAATACTTCAGAACTATCACAAACTACTTCCCTTTGAAAAGAAGTGCATTTATGAAATACATTCATAGGAATTATAAAGAAACAAGAGGATCAACAGTTCCTTGTTACCAACAAAAACAAGAATCACAATCAGGTCAAGTGAAACCTATGATGCACCGACACTTCTCCTCAAAGAGGCGTGCAGTGTCCGACACCGTGTCCGACACGACACTCGTCCGACACTCCTCCGACATGTGGACACGCCGAAAACGTGTCCGATTAAAAAAATATTAAAAACAAATTGGACACGCATGTCCGACACTCGTATCTTAAATATTTTATAATGTTTAAAAATATAATTTCTTATTTTGGCGAGATTTAAACTAAATTTCTTATTTTCTATCCACAACACCAAATCAACGTCTGCATTTAATACCCTTCATCGAATTTTCTCATTTTTATTTTTCTTTGGCAGTGAAGGTATTTTCATCTTCTCTCTTTTTGCACAATTACAAATCTTTTTCTTGTTGAACCAGAGTTAAAAGCGGTGATATTCAATGATGATAATATTAAATGCCAAAAACAAACATCTAAAGCTAATCCTAGTAGTTGAAGCTTGAATGCTTGATATTGTAGTAAGTGATTATTTGTTTATATTTTTGTGGTTGTACTAGACATTTTGTACTAAATATTTTATATTATAAGCTAGAAAAGTTATAATGTCATTCATTTATTATTGTTTGTCATTTTTAATATGGTATTACATTAATATATATACACTATATAAAAAAATGTATTGCCGTGTCCACGCCATACCCGTGTCCTATATTTTCAAAAAAAGCCATCCCGTGTCCGTGTCGTGTCGTGTCCGTGTCGCCGTGTCCGTGTCGCCGTGTCCGTGCATCATAGAGTGAAACGCACTATATCTCTCTTAATGTCACTATAAATTTAAAATATATGGTAATTTACACTCTCTATACCTGTTTCTCTCCATCTCATCTGTAAATGCTGTCGTTTGTTTCCCTTGTGCAACTCCAATTAATATAAGAGAAAGAGAGAGGATATGCAATAACTTCAACCGAGTAGCAGACTTTATAAGCAGACCTAAAAGAACATGATCCATGATGTTTTAACTTTTCCATTTCCCACTGTTTTAGCCGCTCTGCTGTCGCACAGCTATACTACTTTAAGGTCAGCATAGACTAAGAAATACCAGGGGGTAATTAGTGTACGGAGTCTAAAAAAGTAAAATGCGATGCAAAGATTTTACCTTTTTTATGTATATAATAGATTAGATATAAAGGATAGCAAAAGATATAAGTATAATTTAGCCAAACAAAGAGATAGTAGTAGTAATGATTTAGTTCAAGTGAAGTGCATAAGGATGAAGATCAAAAAATGTTGGGCCTGTTCAGGAGGAAGACCAAAAAAATGTTTCCCTCCAAATCAATTTTAACAATACACCATCAATTTTCCCTCTAATTTGAACTCAATTGGAATAGTGGGACCCACTATTGTGGGAGGCAAACATGTATGCCTCCTAAAAACAAGAACCGGCCTTGAACGGGCCAGTTGGGCCTGTTCAGGAGGAACCGGCCTATCACATTATCATCTTAAATGAAAATAAATATTTTTTGCTTTATTGATGTATTAGTAAAACTGAAGTTAAAAGACTTTAAAGAAAATGAAGTATGAAAAAGCTGTTGGACCTTATGATATTCCAATAGAGGTGTAGAAATGCTTAGGAGATAAAGGAATTTCTTAACTTATTAAACTTTTCAATATATTTTGAAGTCTAAAAAGATGTCAACTGAGCGGAGAAATCATGTGCAGTAACCGGCTATATTTTAAATTATTACCATTGTTGCCCTCACAACTTTCACTCATAGAAGAGACAATCACGGCAACTACATTTTTTTGTATTCCGCTAATCATGAAAATGACATCTACTTGGGGCTTTTTAATGTATTTCAAGGCGGAGATGAGGCAACTGATAGGTTTTTCATATGTAAATAAAAAATATAATCCTCCATCCGTGCACCAATTTAAATTTCCCATTCATATGGACAGATTGTGAGAAAATTTTCCAACATGCAAAAGAAATATAATGGAAACGGAGGCTCTTAAACTAGTAATGTAAGGCATAAGGAAAGGTAGTGCACTTCGATTGCCAGTAAGATATGTTGAGCATTTATATATAAAACGTCTGTCGAGAAGAGAAGAGAAAGAGAGAGAGTACAATACGGCTACTGAATTCCGACACTAATAAATAAATAATCATCTTTCTAAAAGCCCTCCAAACTGAAACATAAAAAGGGATAATCATAACATCAGTTACTTGAGAATTTTCAAGTCATCCTTGATATTCACCATTGCAAAAAGAGCATGGGGAAACCTGAGTTGCAGAAGATCAGTCACTAGTAGGCAATCACCAGCTCAATTCTACCAACAGATATCTCAATGATTACATTATTGAGGAAAATACAGGTAACAAGCAAGTTTTGACTTTTGAAAAAAACTACCATACATTAATTGTACAAATATGCATATGCATGTGTTACTATATATATATATATATATATATATATATATATATATATATATATATATACATACACATACACACACACAGAGAGGGGATGGATTCAAATCGTCTAGAATTACCAAGGTTGTTGCATGATGCTTTTTTTTAGAACATTTAGGCCAACTAGGAAAAACTCGCACACATATCATATACATAAGAGACTTCAACAACTCCATGATAATAAAGATAAAAAGGTTTCACGCTATCTTCACAGTTCAAGACCTACGATAACAAAAAGCTTTATCCCACTACATGAGGTCAGCTACATAAATCCTTCTACTCCATTATCTTCTATTAAAAACAAAATCCTCATTTATATCTAATAAAAAGTGATTATTATTAATACTTTCTAACTAAGTCTTTTTAAGCCTACCTTTAATACATAAACTCTCTTAACAGGATCATCGAAAGGCTGATGTTTTATGTGACCAAACCATCTAAGGCAACTTTCTATCTGTATCTACAATTGGAAGTGTTGCAACATTTTCACGTATATACCCATTACGCATTTTGTCTCTAAGTATACAACCACTAATCCACCTGAGCATCCTCATCTCGGCAACACTTAATTTAATTTTATGCTTTTGTTTTAATGGCAAACATTTTGCGTCATAAGGCATTGCAAGCCTCACCACAATCTTATAATAGTATCCCTTAAGTTTGAGGAATATGCTTGTATCACAAAACAAAATTGATGCATTCTGCAACTTCAAACATCCAACTAAAATTAAATTAAAAAAATACCCATCAATTTCACCATCGCTTTGAACAATAGACCCAAAATATCAATAACATGCACTCTTTTTAATGACTTGATCACCCAACGTCACAATCCCACAACTAGATCTTTTACTATTAAAATTAAATTTCATGTATTCGATTTTAGATCTACACAAACGAAAATTTAAACACTTGGGAGAACCTCCATAACTCAAATCTTTCATCAACTCCCTCACTAATCCTACCAATAATAAGAATATCATTAGCAAGAAGCATTAACGAAGGAACATTCCCTTCCAAATGTCTAGAAAGAACATCCATGACTAAAGAAAAAAAGACATGGGCTTACCATTAATCCTTGATGTAATCCAACCAAAATAGAAAAATACTTGATCAAGCCACCTTGTGTTTAAAAACAAATTAAAACGTGCATGATATCCTTAATAACTTGAATAAAATTAACAGCTCTTTTCATATCTAGAACTCTCCAGAGCACTTCTCTTGAAAGCTTATCATATGCTTAATCTAAATAAATAAATATCATATGCAGCTCCCATTTGCTCTATCTATGCTTCTCCATCAAACCTATCAACAAATGTCTTCAATAGTGGACCTACCTATCATGAATTCAAGCTAATTTTGAGAAACATTAAAATCAAATTATAAACTATGCTATATTACTCTCTCCCATAATTTTAATAGAAGGTTGCTTTAAGAAGCGGTAAGAAAGTCGTCCCAAATGAAGCCTTAGTAACCTTTAACCATATTTTATTAAAGTGCAGCTGCCGCAATTCCAAGGCTTGGAGAATTGCCAGCTAGTAGGAATACAGACCTCAACTAGGATTCCAGTCACCGACAAAGAGTTTTTTTTTTCTTGGGACTTTTAAGCCAGCCAACAAAACAAGATTAGCTGCATGAGAACAAGATTCATTTGCTAAGAATTCAGAAAAGTTGACAACAAACTTTCACTCTGATCTATCAGCTACAGCCATAAAAACTTAAAATCATGACATCTGCACAAGTTGCCCATTGAAGCTTATTTCTATGGCATTACAGCAAGGGCGAGGGAAACTAATTTGATAAACAAACTAGAATATCACCCAAAAGTATTTTACCTTTATGCGGCACCTTCAAAGCCAGAAAGCTTCGGTACATTCTTAATGAAAAAAATCAACGTGGCATTCTAATGAGAGAGAGAAAGAGAAGGAGGTTGGAGAGAGCAAGAAAGAGAGAGAAAGGCGGAGAGTAAGAGAGAACAACAGAGATGACGATGGAGCAAGGGGGTGAATGAATTAGAGAGAGAGAGAGAGAGAGAGATGCCAGCAAATTGATATTGTAGGGTGAATCCATTAAGAAAGCCAAAGACCTTGTAATGTTCCGTATTTACTATAGCTGAAGCATTCATCGACAGCAGAAACTAAAAAAAAGATTAGCCCCATTAAATAGAAAATCCTAACAATTTTACCAACTCTCTTCTCTCCACTCCATGGTAGCTTTTTTGTTATCCTAAAGAATTTGTAAGTATATCTTAGTGACTCACTTATTAAATAGCGCTTCAAAAAGTTAAAGGTACAAGTTTCACAACTTAGAAACATTTCAGTGCAGCAATTTAAAAAGGTTCCCGTCATGAAAACATTTCGATTATTTTAAAAAAATTTGAGACCAAAATGATTATTTAAAAAAATTGAAGAACATTTTGGCCCATCATAAAAAGTCAAGAAACCATTTTGATATTTATTTATTAAAAAAGCGTAAGAATCCTCTAGAGGAAATCATCACAGCCCCTATAATGAAATAAGAGCAATAATGTGATTGCAAGCGTCATGCAAACAAAATGCCACCAGGTCCTCCTGCTGAAAAGAATCTAACGCAAAGTTAGAACATTCATGTAAACAATTAAATATAAGCAGGTTCTTGAAGTAGCAGCAACAATGGTAAAAGAAACAATACGGTGGGAAGTATTTAATAGCACTACAAGTAGGTGTTAGACCGGTCCATTGGACCGGCCCTGTGGGTCCATACAAGATCAGCTCACGCATAACAAAGGCGGAACTCCTTCGCCTCCTGTATGAGCCCCACAAACTGCCGAGTCCAAAAGTGCAGTTTAGGAAGGATTTTTTCGGGAGTTACGAGGAAAATTTGAATGTAGGAACTGTTTAGAGATTTTATTTTCGATTGTATGCATTAAATAGTTTATTTTCCTAGGATTATGGCATCTTAAATTTGACTGAAATTTGAGATCTCTTAGGTTTTTAGGCTCAAGCGGGGCCTAGAGATTTGGGAGAGATAGATCCTCCTCTAGAAAAGAAAATCAATAGTATCTTGATATTTTCCGTTTCGATTTCATCAAATAATACAACTTATCTACTGTTTTATTAGTTTTGTGTGAATTTTTTAGGAGAATTATCACTGTTTTCCAAAAATTGCTAGGAAATTCATGAGATCTTCAAGTGTTTCCTATCAGAAGGTTGCTAGTGGATCTGCATACCATCCTTGATGCCTCACTGCTAGAGTAGAAGAAGACTTAACTATGGCCAAATTGCCAATTGTTAACAGTAACAATCATTGCCTTTCAAAAAGTAATTCATCTAGTAGCCAGATAAAAGTAGCAAAACTAGCAGCAAGAATTGATAATGGATAATTTGCAATAGTCACAGCAACGGAAGTTGGAGGGGAATTTAGTAGTGAAGAGATAATTAGGGAGCTCAGCTCAACAACTAAAAGAGCTAAGCTTCAATAGTATTGAGCAAGAATAAGAAGAAAAATAAGGAAAGAGCAAAAATAAGAAGGCTCGCATGCCAAAAAATCTCTAACATAAGACAGGTAGAGATGTTTTGCTGTACTTTAATTGCCATGCTAATGGGAGATGTAGTTGCCTGAGAAGCTCCAGGCCATCCAGACAAGTCATATAATAAAAAACATAGGAACATCAAATAGCCTACATGTGCAGTTGATGACTAAATTCTAAATCATCATCATCATTGCACCAAAAATTTTTCACTCTAAAACAGATAAAGAGAGCACATATGTTATGTGTATTGCCACTAATCATGAAAATTACCATATGATTAGGCCTTTTTAAACATATTACATTGCGCAGATGAGGCTACTGATAGGCCCTACATCTGTAAATGAAAATTATTATCCCCCATCAGGGTTAAATTTCTAAGGAAATTAATAAGAATAAGCAGCCTCACTTGGGCTACCAGTAAGATATACTAAGCATTTTTTAAAAAAATAATACACACACATATATATATATATATATATATATATATATATATATATATATATATATATATATATATATATATATATATATATATGCAGATCATCTCAAACTACCATGCTTACTGAACAGTGCTTTAGGAGAGAAAGAGACGACAATATGACCTTCATTCAAACATAGACACAGAGCAGCTTTCTAGAAGTCCAACTCACTTCAAGCCTATAGAAGTACACAGGCCAGCCTTGATGTTTGTCATTGCAAAATGAGTATAAGAATCCTGGTTTGTCGAAGATCAGTCACTCATGGGTGGCAATCAACAGAACAATCTTCCAACAGAAATATTGAACTGAGGAAAACAAAATACAACTAACAAGCAATTTTTGAGTTTTGAATATAATGATCAGCCATTAGTTGTAAGAATATGCCTCACCATCCGGATATTTCTTCTCATTGCCCACAATGGTTTCAGATATACAAGAGTGGCATGTCATATATAAATGGAAAAAATCTGGATCTCTATCGCACATGTATTGAATTCTTTTCTTAGCGTCATTTAGCATTTAAGTATCTTAATATTATCGACGTTAAGCAATCCTGTGCTCGATGGTCCTGAAATTAATTATGAATGCTTCCAATTCAAATATGCATCAAGATTCTTGCCATATCTTAGTAATTCACCACGACGAATCATATGCAAATAAAGAGATAGTGTAGGCTAGAGAAAGAAAGATTAAAGCCATTGGAACTTCCAAAAAATGAACGTAGATAAAAGCTAAAAGAAGTGGTAGACTAAGCATCCAAAAGAAGAGTAAAAATAGCTGATGGCAACATCAGTTGCCACAAAAGGCCAAACTGAACAACTTGCCACTAAAATTTTTTGTTTATGAATAGCTCATCTTCGCCCATCCATACACAAACCAGCTAAAATACAAATCATTATCATTATAATAATCATCCACACAATTTTTTTAACTTCTAAAAGAAATAATCACAACACTATTACCCATTCTGAGTATTGCACTAATCTTCATAACTGCCAAATTATATTTCACGGAGAAGATGAAGCTACTGATAGTATTTCTATCTAAAAATCATATGTATCTCTCTCATCAATGAATTTATTTCTTTTCACAGCAAGAGATACTGATTACACCAACATGCGTTAAAATTAAATTGGAGAAAAGGCCCTTAAATTTTTACGGTATTAAGGAGAGTAAGTGTCAGTTAGGTAAACAATATTCCTTTTCCACTAATTCCTCCAAAACAAACTCAAACAAATGGATCATGAACCAAAACGGAAAGAAGAAGATGATGATGATGAGGATGAGGATGAAAGAAAAAGGCTCAGAAGATGAAAATGAATCCATAACATAGAACTATTAGAGAAGCCTTGCTATGCTTGAATTCCCATCGTAATGTCAGTTGTGGTTGTCTGAGAAACTCCAGGCCATCCAGAAAGCCATACCACAGGAAACATAGCAATATTCAGTCTAAATTCTAAACCATCATCTTCATCATTACCCTCTCAGCTTTTTACTCAAAGAAGAAATAATCACAACACACTACAATTTCTATTTGTGGTGCAAATCTTTGAAACTGCCATATATTTAGGCCTTCTTAATTTTATATCATGGTGAAAATGAGGCAACTGATAGGATTTTCATATAAAAAAGCAAATATATTAAACCCCATCAACGCAATTTCATTTTTCCTTTTCATGGCAAAAGATTGTGAGATGCATCAGCATACCTCAAAATTAGAAACAAAGAGAGAGAGAGAGAGAGAGAGAGTGTGTGTGTTTATTATTATCAAAAAATTAATTAGGGATCCTCTAACACTGCACTAAATATAGAACTTGAGAACAATCATAAACTAATTCCATCTGATATGAATTGAATTTATAGAACGCCTTCATAGAAATTGCAATGAAAACATTAGGATCCAACAACAGTTCCTTTTTACCAGCAAAAACATAAACCCTTGTTCTCAAATATAAAACTTTCCAGGGGCATTTCTTTTGGAACTTAACCTTATGCTTTCTCTAAATAAATAAATATGTTTTCTCTAAATCAATAAATATAATATGTAGATTCTCGATGCTCCCTCTATACATCTCCATCAAACCTCTCAAATATATATACAAAATGAAAAAAAGACTCAACAAGTTATTATGACTACTGTACCGTTCTTCATGAAAAAAACAAAGAGAGGGTTCAATATGACTAATAAATTCCAACATAAAATAAATAAATAAATAAACCGCTTTCTAAAGGTCCTCTCACCTTTTTCTATAAAATGACACTGCAGGAAAACGGTTATAACAGGAGCCCTCTAAACCGGATGGTTTGCCACTAAATGACAAAACTAAATTACGGTCATGGCCAGTGTTCGTATGTTCCCCAATGACTTCAAATCCTTGAGATATGAATCAATGTGATATAATCGATAGGGCACAAAGCTCTCTGTTAGCTAAGGTACATTCAAATCTATCCCCTTAGGCAAATATTTCCCCCATGTCTACAAGGTACCTTTGGACAATGCAACCAATGACGACCGACAAGGATCAGGTTGGGTCGAGTACCTCTTCTAACTAAGTAGACCAGAGACCACGATGACCCGGGCGACGAAACCAAGGTATCCTGATTGGGTCCATCATCACTTCCCCACCATCCGCTTTAACTACAAGATGATGAAATTTCTAATTTTAAATATCAAATTTTACAAATATATCCCCATGCTACTACTAAACATCAAATAACACGTACCAATACGTAAAATGAAAGGAGGACGAAGCGTTAATTTTCAAGCATCAAGCCACAGATAAACAACCTGAAATGGCACTCTCAATCTGCTCACCATTTCTGAGAAGACAACATTCTTAGTAGAAAAATAAAGAAGAGAACACAGGCCCTAAACAGAGGCTAAATCTTGCAAAACGAGCAAAAAATAACTCAAGAGCGTGTATGTATATCGTAAGAGTTGAGAGAGAGAGAGAGAGAGAGAGATTCCTCATTTTGTGGGCAAAAAATCATTCATATAACAAAATGCATTTAAAAATATACATTGCCAAAGAAGATGACGGGGTATGAAATTAAAATTTGGGTGATAAAATTCCTCAAAAATAACCATCAAATAGAGAAGTGAGAACATCAACCTTGATCACATAAGCTTCCGAAAGCAAATATGACTAGGGTAAAGTTGACGGTCCTAATATAATTATCAGCAAACACAAGAAATGAGGAAGAAAACCTTTGATTTGGCCAAGGAAATTCCAATCAAATCTTGGTTAGGGTTAGCCATCATAATCACAGGTGGAATTTTTTATTGCATCTCAAAGAGCTTCCTCATTATCTACTCAAGATTTTCCTTGCCCGATCATTCAGCCCGAGGGATAGCCGACGAAGCCTTTGATTGCATCTCAATCAACTTCCCCATCATGTCTTCCAGGTTAGAAAGCCTTCCTTCCATGGATGAAATCCTCTTATCCACGCCGGCTTTGATTTGCTCACAAATGTGGCAACAACAGCACCAATTTAACGATGCACAGTTCATATCTAAGCTTTTGTTTGGATACCACACCATAATCACCTGAGAAAGAGGAATTGCTGCTTGATTGTTAAGCAGCTCATTATATTGCACATTAAATTCAGAGAATTGGAGAGGGAAAAAGGCTTCTCCTTCATTGCACAAAAGTATCCATATTTATAAATATATACAAGATATCTTAATAAGGAAACAAATAATTACAAAATAAAGTATGATTGCACTAATATAATCCTTCTTAGATCAGCCACCCAAATATGGAAGAAGGAGATTGCATGATCCAAGTGAGCTTCTCACAAATCCCCATGCTGGCAATAGGATAAAGAGAGAAGGGGCGGCTGGGATGGCAGGGATGTTATTTGACATTACCCATCATCATAAGCATTATCCAAATGCCTTTATCCCAACTAATGAATCCTCTTTATCTAGTCAAACATGTTGAGAATTATTTGGGGCATTAAATAACAAATATATTCTTAGCAAATCATTTTGAACAATTCTATCCATTTAACCAAATAGTTCTAAACCCACTCCTCCAAAATCCTCTAACACCAATTTTACCTAGTTGTTTAGTTAGTGCATTTTCTACCATTCATTGTGCATGGTCTTTTACAATTACCTCATCTTCCAAAGATTGCATTCCAATCATTGTTCTGATATAATTATTTGTTAATTTATACATACTCATCCACTGACATTAAAAAAAATGCAAACGGAATACAAGAGATTTAAAAAAAAAATCACATCATTCTTAGATATCACTAACACAGAAGCAAATAAAGAAAGAGGTTCAGTGGTGTAATAGAATCTTGTGCATTGATGCATCATAGAAAAACTTTAGAAAAGTGCAGAAAAATATTTTGGACCTGCGTTGAGATAAAAAAACTTAAAAATCACAGAAAATAGAAAATAAAATCCAAATCCACTGTCTCATCTTAAGCTCTAAGAAGCCAGAATAGTGGATGGCAGCATCGGTTGCCTCTTGAGGCCATCCATGATGCGTTGATGTCTTGCCATACCAGGTGAAACCAACACAAACACATGGAAAGCGCAATGGAGAAAAGATTCAACCATAAGTAGATGTGCTATCCATCACCATCACATCCTCTAGGAGAAAAAAGGTAGAAAGATTTTTCCCTCCTGACATGACATCATCCCTTCTTTTCCCTTGGCACCACAAATCTCAATGCCCAATAAAAGGAATATCAAATATAAGGGAATAAAAAAGTAGCTCATATTTTATACAAGGATTTCTTATCAGAATTCAATAATAAATGCGCTACTTCAACTGACATGTAAAGGGCACCATCTATGAGCAAATTTACAAAATCGAAGCCAGGTTGCCAAAACAGATTGCACATCTGAGATATGAGGAATGCATTCTCTCTCAAACTTAGCAGAAATTTTTATAAGAGGGTTGTGAGACCTATAATGTTTTGTGGTGCATATTGTTGGTTATTAAAAGAGAAGCATAAAATTTGACATCCCTACGCCTTTGCATCCTCATCACTGCAACACTTAATTTTATGCTTCTCTTTTAATAGCCAGCAATATGCACCACAAAACATTATAAGTCTCACAACCCTCTTATAAAAATTTCTGCTAAGTTTGAGAGATATTCTTATATCACACAACAGCCCTAATGCATTCCTCCACTTTAGCCATCCAATTTGAATTCCACTAAAAATATCCACATATATTTTACCATCACTTTGAACAATTAACCTAAGATATCTAAAACATGCACTTTTTTTTAATGACTTGATCACCCAATGTCACAATCTCACCACTAACTCTAAAATTACACTCCATGTATTTGGTTTTACCACTGGTCAAAAAAAAAAACATTTACACTATGGTTTACCTCCATAATTTAAGTTTTTCATCAACTCTCCCTCAAGTCTTATCAACAAGAAAAATATCATCAACCAAAAGCATACATCAAGGTGCATCCTCTTGTAAATGTCTAATAAGAATATCCATGACTAAAGCAAAAAGATATGGGTTTAAATCTGATATTTAATGTAATCCAACTAAACAAGGAAAATATTGGGTTGACCTCCATTATTTGAATACAAGCAATAGCACCTGTATATATACCCTTAATGACTTGAATATAAGCATTATAAGCTTGTTACTTTTCAAGAACTCTCCAGGGCATTTCTCTAGAAAATTTATCATATGCTTTCTCTAAATCAATAAATAACATATTTAGATTCTCCATACTCTCTATGCTTCTCCATCAAACTTCTAATATCTATAAAACGAAAAAAATGCTCAACAAGTTATCATGGTTATTGCACCGTGCTTTCTAAGAGAGAGAGAGAGATATCATTACTAGATTTCAACACAAATAAAAAATAAATAAATAAGAAGACTTCTAAAGGTCCTCTCACCTCAAGCATAAATAGGTAAAATCATAACATCGGTTGCCTGAGAATTTTCAGGCCATCCATTATGTTCACCATTGCAAAATGTGTATAAGAAACCTGATTTCCAGAAGATCAGTCACTTGTTGGCCATCACCACCAGATTTCTTCCAAGAGAAATCTCAATGATTACATTTCTGAGGCAAACAAAAGACAACTATAACTATCAGCCATTAATTGTACTCACCATCCTTATATTTCTCCACATTGTCCACACAAATCCAATATTGTTTTCAAGTTAAGGGAAATTTGATTGCAAGTAGAATATCAAACATATATGCATGTAAATATCCATATATGCAAGTTATGTGCATGTGCATGTGTGTGCATATATATATATATATATATATATATATATATATATATATATATATATATATATATATATATATATATAAAGAGAGGGAGAGAGAGAGAAATGGGGGGGATTAAAATCCTTCTGAATTTACAATGTTGTTGCATGGAGCTTCAATAAAGAGATATCCAAAGACAACTCCTTAACTTTATCCTAAAAAAAAAAGAGAAAAAGATATCAGGCTGTCCTCCCCGCTCAAGCCCAAATTAAAAAAATGGAAGCATCTGTTACTTTCGAAATTTGCGGAATATAAAGTCATTATTGATGCCTCACCATTCTCAATTAAAGAGATGAGAACTCAACCATGGAAGATTCAAAGAGGCAAATGCATCATGGCATGAACACTTTATAAAACAAATAAGCACTGGCAATTAAAAATTAATAACAGCCACAACAACACAACATGGTGCAAAAATCAACGAGGCATGCTTTTTCCACAACAATATCATATGTTGATGTTGATCCACTATAAATATACATCTGCAACTACTCAAAACAGGAATTTCATTGGAACTTCAAAGAGAAAATTGCATCCTACCCTTTACCTTATGAAACATCCAAAACCCAAAAGAACTGATAATAATAATAATAATAATGACTAAATTTCAAAAGTAAAGAAGAATGGGAGACCAAGACTAGGGATAGGAGTCTGATGACAGCAAAATCCATCAAATAAGGCAAGTAGAGAAGCTTTCTACAGATAGCTATGTATGAATTCCCATTTTAATGCCGGCTGTCGTTGTCTCAAAAGTTTTAGGACATCCAAAGATTCCAGATCACAGATAAGAAACATAGTGATATCCATGTGTGGATGGTGACTACTCGATAAATCATCATTATCATGCTGTGTATGGAACTCATAAAGAGGAGAAAGAACCCAAGATAATAGCATTGAGAATTGATGTATCAACAAAAAATTATCTTGATCGAGCACGAATCTCAAGGCAATTTCATATTGAAACTTTCAAAATTAAATTCGGGGCCATCTGAACTTCAATTTCAACAAACTTTCGAACTGAACGTCTCGAAAAAACGAACCCAAAGACACCAAATACGACCCAATCCAACCTAGAATGGGTACAAATCAAAAGACCTGAAGCACATTTGGAAGGTTCAAATCATAAATTGAATGACCAAACGATTCACAAATGTGACATGCTTATAGTCAAATCACGTGGCTCGACAAGCAAAATCCGACAAGCCCAAGATCGCCAAATTATGATATCATTAAGATATGCAAATACTCAATAAATGGTCCGTGAACAAAGGAGTCGATATTGACCGTCCATTCAAAACATGTCAAAACTAATCCTTCCAACTCCCACCATGTAATGCACTGAATATAATGTATATTGGCAACATCAAGCAAAGGGCTTCCCCCGAAGGAAGGAACTCATTTGTAATCAACTGCAAACACTAGTAGATTCATTTAAACTGGGCAAGGCAATGTGTTTTTTCCTCTTTTTAGGATTTTCTACGTAAAAATTTTGGTATCTTTGACAAATGTTATAACTCCACCATTTTATCTGCATGTGTGCAGGATTTTCGTATAAAGCTAAGATGCTAAACTTTATATTTCTCTACCACCACGAATATTCCAGGACGCAACAAGAATAATGCTTCCAAAACAATCTCATCCATTGATATACAATAAATATGGATCTGCAACTACTCAGAACGTGAATTCCATTGGAATTTTAAAGAGAATAATGCTTCCTACCCTGCACATTATAAAACATCAATAACCCAACAGAATTGACAAAATTCCAAAAGTAAAGAAGAAGAATGAGAGACAGAGAATATGGATAGGGGTCAGATGACAGCAAAATCCATTATATAAGGCAAGCAGAAAGCTTTACACTGATAGCTCTGTATAAATCCCCATAGTAATGCCAGCTGTTGTTGCCTCATAAACTGCAGGACATCCAAAGATTACAGATCATAAAAATAGCAAGCATAGGGATATCCATGCGTCGTTAGTGGCTAATCCCTAGGACTGTCTGGATAAAGGATTTAACAGGAATTATGCCGATTTTGAGCAAGATTTTTGCCAAATCCTATGTGAACGAGATTTGAGCGCCCGCTAAATCTCACGGAGGAATAAATCCTCCGTCTCCCTCATTGGCCGTAAATCCAGGATTTAATAAATCCAGAAATTTCTTGGATTTGGGATTTGACTGAAGAAGGGCACGAAAGGGAGAATGATAGTTTTCTTAACAGAGAGAAAGCCCCTCGTAGTGGCTTCCAATTAAAATGTCAAGACTTACGATCCAACAAGAAGGGAACCTGATGCGGACATCGGCACGAAGATCTGGCGCATCTATCACAGGAGGCGTCGTAAATCGACGGCTCTAATTTAAGTTGTCATCTATGAATTATTTTCTGAACTTTAGTTTCTATTTTATGTTATTTTCTATTTTACCCCTAGGTTAATTTATTTGAGTGTTGTGGCCCAAGGGGCATTTTTGTAATTTTCTATTTTCTCATGTTATGGCCTATAAATAAGGGCCTTAAGCTATTGTAATGGATGGTTAATTTGATATGAAAATTTTGTGTTTTCCACACTTGTGTTCTTCTTGAGAGAGAACGAGAGTGAGATTTCTATGAGAGAAATCGATAAGTTTCACTAGTCGCAGGATGGGTTCGGGCTCGTCGTGATGTGAAATCCCTTGGAGAAGGGCAACGCAATACCCACCAGTCATTGAAAGAGTCTGTGGCTCGTGGTAGTTATCTTTTCCCCTCGTCTTTCTTCCCTACCCGCCACCATCCCCAATTGCTCCCAAGCCGCCGCCTCCCTTTCCTCCACCTCCCTCCTCAAATTCGGCCACCTTCACCCGATTCCCCCTCTTGGCCGCCGGCCACCTTCTCCCCTTTTCACCTTTTTTTGGGATTTCCTAATTTGGTTGGGTTAATTTAGGGATTAATTTGAATTTGAAATTATTCAAATTCAAATTTCAAATTCTTTCCTAATTTGGTTCATCTATTTTTGGAAATTGCTTAATTGAAATCAATTAGAGATTTTGAATTCAAAATCTGATTTTTTTTGTCTCACTTTCATAACTCCTAAATTCAAATCTAACTGCCGGCCCCCTTTATGAGTCAATTAGGAGTTATTTCCTAATTGCTTCATAACCTCTTTTTTTTAAATAAATAAATAAAAGGTTTCCATTTTAAATCCTATTTGACTTTCAAATTCAAAAGGATTTATTTATTTATTTATTTTTCTTCCATTTTACATACTATTTGAATTTTAAATCTCTGTTACAGATTCAAAATCCAAAGGATTTTCCATTTTTAATTCCCTAGCATTAATTAAATCCCAAGCCGTTAATCCCTCACAGCTCCACCGCTTTATTTCCTTCCCAAAACTGAGTGTATTATGGAATTAAATCCCTATTTTCCCTCTCTACCTCCTGCCGGCTACATTAACCACCGCTCAAATCTTTCCTAAAACACCTCTTTTTACTTTGGGAATTAACTTCCATCATAACTCACTGCTGGCTGTATTATCTCAAGCTCCTGCCTTGTTTTTCTCCACCAAATCCTACCCACAATTCCTTCCGCAAAGAGTCTTCCACGTATTGGAATTAATTCCAAAAATCTCAAGGCCCACACGCCACCCTCTGCTGAAGATTTTCTCAGGTTTTGAATATGAAAACCTGAAGAAAATCTCTCCATTACAGCCGGCTCCCTCCCCAAATTAATTAGCTTTTGAAATCTCTCCATAAGTGCAAATTTACCCCTTTAAAAAGATTTCCAAAGCTGAATCTGCTGGCCGAATTTTCCAAGACCATCACGTGGGAATTCCTCCACTAGAAGCTCTCCAAATTCATTACAATATTAAGCTCTCTTCCTCCCAAAGCTGCAGCAAATTTTTGAAAGAAATCTGAATATATTTCTGAAAGAAATCTGAATATATTTCAGATTTCTAGAAGGAATTATTTCAGGTTTTTCGGGAGGGCGCTTGGAGTTCGTTCTTGCCACTACTTCCCTACCCGTTCTACATCAGAACCTTGACGAACGAAGTCGAACAACAATGAAGGAGCCGAAGAAGCGACTCATGCAAAAGCTCTGCCTCACGTGAAGCAACAAAGTCGAACAACAATGACGAAATAGACAAGATGTAAAGCAAACCCTAGATGCCTATGCGAAGAAATTAGTCTAATTAGTCTAATTGAACATAATTAATATAATTAAAAATGTGAACGGCGGACTGTCATGACTTCGGATTCAACATAAAGGAACGTTGTCGAAGAAGGCAAAGAATTCATTTCTTTTCCATAACTCTCCGGGGCATTTCTCTTGAAACTTTACCATAAGCTTTCTGTAAATCAATAAATATTATACTCTCTCTGTACTTCTCCATTAAAAATATAATATCTATATAATGAAAAAAATGCTCAACAAGGTAACATGGTTACAGCACCGTGCTATATGAGAGAGAGAGAGAGAGAGAGATTGATATGACAACTAGATCCCAATTAAAAATAATAAATAAAAAAAGCAGCCTTCTAAAGGTCCTTTCATCTCAAGCTTAAATAGGGAAAATCATAACATTGGTTGCCTGAGAATTTTCAGGCCATCCATGATGTTTCACCATTGCAAAATGTGTATAAGAAACCTGATTTCCATAAGATCAGTCACTTGTTGGCAATCACCATCAGATTTCTTCCAAGAGAAATCTCAATGATTACATTTCTGAGGCAAACAAAAGACAACTATAACTATCAGCCAATAATTGTAAAAATATGTCTCACCATCCTTATATTTCTCCTCATTGTCCACACAAATCTAATATTTTTTCAAGTTAAGAGAAATTTGATTGCAAGTAGAATATATATATATATATATATATATATAGAGAGAGAGAGAGAGAGAGAGAGAGAGGGGGGGGGGGGGAATGGATTAAAATCCTTCTGAATTACCAATGCTGTAGCACAAAGCCTCAATAAAAAGATATCCAAATACAACTCCTTGACTTTATCAAAGAAAAAGAGAGAGCTTTCAGGTTGTCCTCCCTGCTCTAGCCCTAATTAAAAAAATGGAAGCATCTGTTACTTGCGGGATACCAGGTCAATGTTGATGCCTCACGATTCTCAATTAAAGAGATGAGAACTCAACCATGGAAGATTAAAATAGGCAAATGCATCATGGCATCAACACTTAAAAAAAACAAATAAGCACTGGCAATTAAAATTTAACAACAGCCACAACAACACATGGTGAGAAAACCAACGAGGCATGCTTTTTCCACAACAATAACATATGCTGATCCACTATAAATATACATCTACAACTACTCAAAACGGGCATGTCATTGGAACTTCAAAGAGAATAATGAATCCAACACTGCACATTATGAAACATCCAGAACCCAAAAGGACTAAATTCCAAAAGTAGAGAAGAAAAGAAGAATGAGAGACCAAAACTAGGGATAATGGTCAGGTGACAGCAAAATCCATCAAATAAGGCAAGTAGAGAAGCTTTCTACAGATAGATACGTATGAATCCCAATTTTAATGCCGGCTGTCGTTGTCTCATAAGTTGTAGGACATCCAAAGATTCCAGATCACAGAGAAAAGAAACATAGGGATATATCCATGTGTGGATAGTGGCTAATCATTAAATCATCATCATCATGCTGTGTATGGAACTCATAAAGAGAAAGAACCTCAGATAACAGCATTGGGAATAATACTTCACTCCCCCAAAAATAATGAGCGTTCTGAGAAGATAAAGTTGCCTCAAGTATATAAAAGCCTTTTGATATGCAATGCAGATAGAGAAAGCTAAAAGGTAACTGGATAGTAGAAAGCGAGCTGCCAATGCAATATGCCACAATAACTACCCACTAAAATGCTAAAATAGTTACCTCTAAGGGCCTGTTTGGATGCAGGATTTGAGCTAAATCCGGCCAAACGGCAAAAAAGGTAAAGTAAAGTCTGATGGTAAGTCTAAGGAGATGTTAGGTAGTGCGATTTAAGCAGTATTTGTCGTAAATCCTGCAAACGGTTTGAGAGCACGCAATAAATCAGAATCGATCGTAAATCCTGGACTTTCAAATTTACGGTGTAAATCCGGAATTTACTAAATTGTGTTGTTCCGCAGATTTAACGGGATTAATGGATTTGCGAAGTTCTTCGGCGGCAAGCAAGTAGCTCCCATAATTTAAGAGGCAGACATGGTTACCTACGCAGCAAGCAAGCTCCAGTCACGACTTCTAATTCAAAGCCTTCGAAGGAGACGAAGAAGCTGCTTTAGCAACTCTATCAAAAACAATTTCACGCAAAGCCAAAGCAACCACGAAGAAATGGCGACGGCCTCCTAAATTTCAAATTAATAAATATCATCATATGTAGATCCTATACTTCTCCATCAAACCTCTCAATACATATATACTGAAAAACATGCTCCACAAATTACCAATGGTTATTGCACCCTGTTATAGGAGAGAGAAATAGAGAGACAGTAGGAAATATGACTAATGAATTTCAACACAAAAATTAAAATAAATAAGCAGCATTTTAAAAGTCCTCTCAGCTCAAGCATAAATATGGAAAATCATAACATCGTTTGCCTGAGAATCTTTTGGCCATCCTTGATGTTATAAGAAACCTGGATATCCCTGTGTGGATCAGTGACATATTGGCAATCACCAGCATAATTCTTCCAATAGAAATCTAGATGATTACATTATTGAGGATTTGCAAAATAAGCAACTTTCTAAAAATCCTGAAATTTCGCTGATTTACAAGATTTGGGATTTGGCCGAAGAAGCGAGCGAAAGGGAGAAAGATAAATTCCTTTACAGCGAGCGAGCTCCCAGTAGTTACTTCCAATTAAAATGTCGATAAATTCGATCTGACATGAAGGGAACATCGTCGAGCAATCGAAGTCAAACAGCAACGAAGGAGCCGAAGAATCGACTCGTGCAAAAACCCTGCCTCACGCGAAGCCATCATATGGCAGAATAGCTTGCCCTAAAACTTGAGACCATTATGGATGAAAAGTAGGAAAGTGGCATTGTGCTCAGAAGTTGCTTTAGTATAAAAATTTATCCAGAAAATTGTTTGGCAGCACAGGTCTTGCATAAAAATTTTTGGGTGGCATTTCAGTATAAAAAATTTATTTTTTACTAAATAGTAAGAAAGCCGCACCAAAAAATCTTTATATTTCATTTGGGACGACTTTTTTATTGCATCTTTTTGTAAAAAAAATTGATTTTTTATTAAAAACTGTTTTGAAAAGGAGTAAAAAAATGGTCCCAAAAGCCTTAATATCTTATGTTTGCTATTTTGACTCCAAAGAGAAAAACTTAAAAATCACAAAAAAAAAAAAAAAACAAACTTCAGACTCCAAATATCTCATCTTAAACTCTGAATATCCATACAAGTGTTTTGCAGTATCGTTTGCCTCTTGAGGCTATCCTTGATGCATTGGTGCCTTGCCATTACCGGAGAAACCAACACACACACACACACACATGGAAAGCGCAATGGAGGAAAAACTCAAACATGGCTGATGAGCCAGAAAACATGCTAGCCTTCTTCATCACATCCTCTATGAAAAAAAAAAAGTAGAAGATTTTTCTCCTACCTTACGTCACCCCTTCTTTCCTCTTAGCATTACAAAACTCATACACGAAGGAATACTAGCCAAAAAAATCCTTTTATCTCCTAAACATTTTCACAAGTCAAATATCATCAGGTCCAATAACTTTTACGCACTTCATTTTCTTTAAAGCCTCTCTAACTTCTATTTTACTAATGTGCCAATAAAAAGAAAAATCTTTTTCAACCTTAAAGTCACTAAAATGAATCGTATTCTCACAATAATCATTGAAAACTATAGCAAAATATCTCAACTACTTTTGTTGAATATCTTCTAATAAAAGCACCTTTCAATCTTCATCCATAATGCACTTCACTTGAACTAATGAAGCCGAAGAAGAAAGAAGAAGGCTCAGATGATGAAAAATGAGTCTATGACATACAGCAAGTAGAGAAGCTTTGCTATGCTTGAATTCCCTTTGTAATTTCAGTGGTGGTTGCCTGAGAAACTCCAGGCCATCCAGAAAGTCATATCATAGGAAATAAAGAGATATTCAATATAAATTCTAAAAACATCAACATCCTCGCCCTCTCAACTTTTTACTCGAACAAATAACCACAACACATTATTACACGTTATATTTATGGTACAAATCTTTGCAACTTTCATACATTTTGACCTTCTTAATTGTATTTCAGGGTGAAAATGAGACAATTGATAGGATTTTCATATAAAAAAGCAAAAATAATATACCCCTTCAATGCAATTTCATTTTTCCTTTTTCATATCAAGAGAATGTGAGATGCATCAGCATGCATAAAAATTAGAATCGAAACTTAGACAATTGAGCTTATAAAGTAATTAATAAGGAGATTCTACATAATTTAGTTTGCAAATAACAAACGACTTTTTCCATTACATATATAGATAGAAACATAGAGAGCGAGAGAGATGTGTTATTGCCAACAAATGCATTAGGAATCTTCTGACATTGCATTAAACATAGAACTTGATAAGCATCACAAACTACTTCCCTCTGACATGAATTGAATTTATAGAATACCTTCATAGCAATTGCAATGAAAACATTAGGATCCAACAACAATTCCTTGTTACCAACAAAAATAAGAATCAAAATCCGGTAATGTAAAAGAAACTTCATCTCCCTTAATCTGGCTCTCAATGTCAAATATATGGAAATTTTTCCACCTCTACCTCTTTAACCCCTCTCATCTAGAGAGGCATTGTGTCCATATAACATAGGAAACAGCCATCAATACATAGAAAGACAAATTGAAATGCATATAAGAATCCAACAACAGTTCCTTATTACCAGTATATATATAAAGAGAGAGAGAGAGAAGGTGGGGGGAGAGGAACGGATTAAAATCCTCTTGAATTATCAATGTTGTTGCATGGAGCATCAATAAAGAAATATCCAAAGACGCCACCAGCACTCAATCATAGAAAAAGAGAAGAAGCTTTCACGCTGCCCTCTCAGTTTAAGCCGTAATAAAAAAAAAAGGGAAGCATCTGTTACTTGCAGATATCAGGTCATCTTTAATGCCTCGTCATTCTCAATTAAAGATGTGTTAGGAAAAACATAAAAATTTCAATTAAACCCTAACAAGAGAGGTGAAAACAGCAAATCGTTCCGCGAATTTAAGGGGAAAATCAGCAAACAATAATGATTATTGAAGATATCAAAGCTAACGGAAGAAACAAAACAAGATACATTTGATCCTACATTTAAGAAGAGGATTGTTCTCTCTCAATCCATAGATGAATCTAGAGCCCAAGACACCAAGAACAAGAACTCCAAAATCAACCACAAAATAATTCATAACACTAACCCTTTTCGGGGCAAAAAATTGCTGCTGGAATTTGCCGAAAACAACCCTCCACCGGTCCCAAGACATGCTCTGATACCAATTTGATAGGAAATACTTGGGTTCGAAAGTAATCCTATCGGAAATACTCGAGTTCGCAAGCAATCCTAACAATGAATTGGTAAAACAGCGAGAAAGAACACAAGAATACTAATGAAATCAACTCAAAACAATAGATTTGATTATATAAGATAAAGCAAAGCAAACATAGAACAAGATACAATTGATCCTCTATTCGAGAGGAGGATCGTTCTCTCCCAATCTCTAGACACCAAGTCTAGAGCCCAAGACACCCAAGAGACTCCAAGAGAACAATAATCAAGCATACCTATCTTAGCCCCTTCATCCCCTTTAAATAGCCCTCTCCACCTCCTTAAAAACTTCCTAATATAAGATCTTATTTAATTAATACAAAAGATATCAAATCTTTTAATTAATTAAATCCACCTCCTTAAAAACTTCCTAATATAAGATATTATTTAATTAATACAAAAGATATTAAATCTTTTAATTAATTAAATCCTTCCCCTCTCTCCTATTGCCGCCTCAAGGGGGCCCACAAGCTAGGCGAAAACAGATCAAGGAGGCAGTTTAGCCCGCCTCTTGTAGAACTAGACCGGCCCCTCCTGGGCCATTTTGGTTGGTTCCGCAACAGTAAACAACTAAATAGAAGTAGGTTCCTATAGTAGTAGCAACATTGGTAAAAAAAGTACTGTGGGAAGTATTTAATAGCACTACAAGTAAGTTGCTAGAAGAGCTTCATGCCATCCTTGATGCCTCATTACCATAGTAGAGTAAGAATCAAACATAGTCAAAATGTCAATGGTTAGCAATAATTGTCGTGGCTTCTCCAAAAAAAATCCATCATCAAATAGCCAGAGAAACATAGCAAAGCTAAGCAGCAAGAATTGATGATGGATATATTGTCACAGTCAACAACAAAAGCTGGAGATGACTTTATTAGTGAATAGATGATTAGAGAGCTAGGCACAATAACTGAAAGAACTAAGCTTTAAGAGTAATGACTAAGAACTAAGCTTTAAGAGTAATGACTAAGAATAAGAAGAGGGAGAAGAAGAAGAAAAGACGAAGAAAAAAAATGAAGGCTTAGATGACAATGAAACCCTAACATAAGATAAGTAGAGGAGCTTTGCTACACTTAAGTCCCATGCAAATGGAAGATGTGGTTGCCTGAGATGCTCCAGGCCATCCAGACATGCCATATCATGGGAAACATTGCAATATTTCATAATTTTCATGTGTAATCAATGGTTGAAGTCTAAACTATAAATCATCATCATCATTGCCCTCACAACTTTTCACTCATAAAAGAGATAATCTCAGCACACTATTACATATTGGGAATGTCACTAATCTTGAAAAATGCCATATGATTAGCCATTTTAAAATATATTTCATGGTGGAGATGAGGCAACATATATGATTTCCATCTGTCAATGAAAAACATTATACCCCATCAGTGCAATTTCAATTTTACTTTCATATGGAGAGATTGAGAAATTCCACCAACATGCATAAAAAATAAAATGGAGACATGCTCTTGACTCTATAAGGAAATGAATAAGGAGAGGAAGCATCACTTGAGTTGCCAGTATTAAGGTTGCAAGCAAACCAAATGTTCGACAATCTACTCATTGCTCGCTTCGATTAAAGCTCGTTTGTGATCGTTTGAATAACTAAACAAACAAATTTGAACAATATTTTTAATACTCGATCCTTAAATAAACAAGTTTGAACACTAATGCGTTCGGTTCATTTATGTTCACGAATGACAACATTTGAAGCTCGTGAACAAGCTCAACATTAAGCTCGATTCGTGTTCGATTTAGAACTCACGAATAAGCTCGATAAATATATTCATATAGATTAATCATATTTTCATTTTAAATGGACAACTGCTTTTAATATAAATTTAATTTCATTTTATTTTATACCTTCAATAGAATGGATTTGTTCATGAATAAGAGACGTTTCACATTTGTCAATGTTTGCTAGATTATTTGTTTAAGATGTTCATAAACAAATATAAGATCAATCATAAATCATTTATTCGTGAACGAGCTCATTTGGTAGCTCAAAAATACTAGTTATGTATATATTCATGATCTTACTCATTTGATAGCTCAAGAATACTCATTAGAATTATTTATGAACGTGCTTGTTTAATAGTGTTGATACGGCATCGCAAAATCATCTTGATCGGGCACGAATCTCGAGGCAAAACCTAGTTGGAAACTTCAAAAATTAATTTCGGGAGCATATGAACTCCGATTTCAGCGAGCTTACAGTCAAACTGAGCGTCTCGGAAATACAAACCCAACGACACCAAGATCAACCCAATCCGAGCCCAAATGAGTCCGAATCAAAGGTTCTAAGCGCTGTTGGAAGGTTCAAACCGCAATTTGAGTTACCAAACGGTCTCCGATTTTGACGAGCTTATACTCGAATCGAGCGGCTCGACGAGACGAATCCAACGAGCCCAAGATCATCGAATTCCGACATCATTAAGGCCATCAAATGTCCAACGAACGGTGCATGATCAAAAGATTCGATATCGACCGTCCATTCAAACCACTCCCTGTTCGCCCTTGATCTCACGCCTATTTACGGGCTATGCCACTCCAGAAAAACTATAAATATAGCCCTCATTCTACACCAAGGGGCTCAAGTGAAAGAGAGAGAAGAAGAAGAGAAGGTGAAGGAGAAAGGGGAATAGGAGATTCCTCACCTCCTCGACCACCGCCGCCAAAGTTTTTCCTGCCGCCTGAAGACGCCGGAACTCTGCCGGATTTTCAAAAAACGCAGGGAATTCGCAGAATTTTGTGAAGTTCGTGGAAGAAACAAGCTGTATTTGAATTATCCCGGCTTGTGGGACGAAATCCGCCATTTGTATTCAACAAAAACACTAGTGGAAATTTGCAACTGGGCGAGGCCCCGTGGTTTTTCCCATTTTTGGGTTTTCCACGTAAAAACTCTTGGTGTTCAATCTCTTTTCCTGTTTGTGTGTTAAACTTACGTGCAACGCTCGGACGCAAATTCATAAACTCTACCGCCGCGTATTTTCTAACACGCAACAAGTGTAAAAAAATTCGTTAAATATATTCATGAACATAGCTCGTCAAGGCTTGTTTGTTTAAAGCTCGATAATCATTAAACGAACCCAACATGAACCAAACATGAACACCATTAATTTAAATGAATCAAACGTGAACACAAACAATAAGGCTCAAATCAAACACGAACCGAACTTGAACAAGCTAATAATAAATGAACTCAAACAAGAACACTCACATACTTAGCTCGGATGGATTCGTTTGCAGCCCTAGCCAGTATGATATGTCGAGCATCTTTCAAGATCATCTATATCTACAACAACAAGCTTTTACCCCACTACATGAAGTCGGTCACATCTCCATTTTCTCCATTGTGTCCTAAAGTCTCATTAAATTCTAATAGGTCAATCTTAATACTTTCTAAACAAGCCTTTTAAGGTCTATCTCTACCTTTCTTACATCTACTCTCCTAACATGGTCATCAAAAAAGGCCGACATTTTATATGACCAAACCATCTAAGGTGATTGTCTCTAATCTGGCATTGGAGTTACTCCAACCTTTTCACTTATATACTCATTTTGCATTCTAAGTGTAAAGTCGCTCATCTGCCTCAACATCCTCGTCTGCAACACTTAATTTTATGCACCTTTTTAAATAGCCAACATTCTACACCATAAAGGCAGGTAAAAAGGGAAAATCAGAACATCTGTTGCCTGGGAATTTTCAGACCATCCTTGATATTCAACATTGCAAAATGAGTATTACAAACTTGCTTTCCAGAAGATCAGTGACTTGTTGGCAATCACCAATAGAATTCTTCCAAGAGAAATCTAAATGATTACATTACTGAGGAAAACACAAGACAACTATAACTATCCGCAATTAATTGCAAGAATATCTCACCATCCAGATATTTCTCCTCATTGTCCACATCAATCCAATATTTTTTCAAGTTAAGGGCAATTTGATTGCAAGTAATATATATATACACACACACACCATTCTTACTGCACCGTGCTTCACGAAAGAAAGAGAAAGAGAGGGCCATATAACTACTTAATTCCAACAAAAAATAAATAGATAAGCAGCTTTCTAAAGGTCCTCTAACCTCAAGCATGATGTTCGACATTGCAAAATGAGTATAAGAAACTTGATTTCCAAAAGATCAGTCGCTTGTTGGCAATCACCAACAGAATTCTTCCAAGAGAAATCTCAATGATTACATTACTCGGGAAAACAAAAGACAACCATAACTCTCAGCGATTAATTGTAAAAATATCTCACCATCCAGATATTTCTCCTCACTGTCCACACCAATCCAATAATTTTTCAACTTCAAGGCAATTTGATTGAATTAGTATATCATACATATATGTGTGTCTGTGTGTATATATACCATTATTACTGCAACGTGCTTTATGAAAGAAGGAGAAAGAGAGGGCCATATGACTACTTAATTCCAACAATAAATAAATAAATATGCAGCTTTTTAAAGGTCCTCTCTCCTCAAGCATAAATAGGGAAAATAAGAATGTCTGTTGCCTGAGAATTTTCAGGCCATCCTTGATGTTCGACATTGCAAAATGAGTATAAGAAACTTGATTACCAGAAGATCAGTCATTTGTTCGCAATCACCAAAAGAATTCTTCTAAGAGAAATCTCAATGATTACATTACTATGGGGGAAAAAAAGAGAACTATAAAATTAAGGACAATTTGATTGCAAGTAGTATATCATACACATATGTATGTATATATCTATATATGCATGTATGTGTGTGTATATATATACCATTGTTAATGCACCGCACTTCATGAAAAAAAGAGAAAGAGAGGATCATATGACTATTTAATTCCAACAATAAATAAATAAATAAGCAGCTTTCTAAAGGTCTTCTCACCTCAAACATAAAAAGGGAAAATCAGAACATCGGTTGCCTGAGAATTTTCAAGCCATCCTTGATGTTTGACATTGCAAAATGAGTATAAGAAACTTGATTTCCAGAAGATCAGCCACTTGTTGGCAATCACCAACAAAATACTTCCAAGAGATATCTCAATGATTGCATTACTGAGGAAAACAAAAGAGACTATAACTATCAGCGATTAATTGTAAAAATCTCTCACCATCCAGATATTTCTCCTCATTGTCCGCACCAATATAATTTTTTTTTCAAAATTTCAATGATTGCATTACTGAGGAAAACAAAAGATGGCTATAACTAACAGCGATTAATTGTAAAAATATCTCACCATCCAGATATTTCTCCTCATTGTACACAGCAATCCAATATTTTTCAAGTTAGGGCAATTTGATTGCCAGTAGTATATCATAAATATATTTATGTATGTATATATATATATATATATATATATATATATATATATATATATATATATATATATATATATATATATATATATATATATATATATATATATATATATATATATATATATATATATAAAGAGAGAGAGATGGGGATGGATTAAAACCCTCGTGAATTACCAATGTTTTTGCATGGAGCTTCAATAAAGAGATATCCAAAGACAACTCTTGCACTTAATCATATAAAAAGAGAAAAATATTTCATGCTGTCTTCTCAGCTCAAGACGACAACAACAACATGAAGCCTTTATCACCCAAAGTCACAATCCCCACACAATAACTATTATTATTAAAAGTACACTCCATATATTCAGTTTTAGATCTACTCAAACAAAATCCTTTAGACTAAGCTTGACCTCCATAATTCAAGTTTGCCTTCAACTCCCTCTCTAATCTTATCAACGGGAAGAATATCATTAGCAAAAAAGCATACACCAAGGCACAATCTCTTACAAATGTTTAGTGAGAATATCCATGACTAAAGAAAAAAGATATGGGCTTAAGGCTGATCCTTGATGTAATCCAATTGAAATTGGAAAATACTCGGTCAAACCACCTTGTGCCTGAATACGAGTAACAGCTCTTGCATACATATCTTTAATGACTTCAATATAAGCATTATTAGCCTCTTTCTTTTCTACAACACTTCATAGCACTTCTCTTGGAACTTTGTTATATGCTTTCTCTAAATCAATAAATATCTTATGGAGATCCCCTTATTCTCACTATAGTTCTCCCTTAAACCTCTCAATAAATATATAGCTTTCATAGTAGACCTACTAGCAAGAATTCAAATTGGCTTTAAGAAACACTAGTTTCACGCCGCAACCTATGCTCCATAATTCTCTCCCATAGTTTTAAAGTATGACACGTTAACTTAATTCTTCTATAATTTGCACAATCTTGTGCATCACCTTTATTCTTAAAAATAAGAATCAACGCACACATTCTTCACTCATTTGACATCTTTTTAGCCCTCAAAATAATATTAAAAAGTTTCGTAAACCAAGAAATGGAAGCATATGTACATGCGGATATCATGTCATCTTTGATGCAGGGGTGGAATCGGATTTCCTTTTGAGGGTGGACCAAATAAGATTATGAAATACATAATCTCATAAATAAAATGGAAACAATTGCATTAATTGAAGGTGAAAAACATAATTCAAATGTTAATTCTTATAAGAAAAAAAAAAGCTTTAGGTTGACCAATTATTCACCCTGAACTGTTCTTGGTTCCACCCCTATTGATACCTCGTCATTCTCAATTAAAGATATGAGAATTCAACTATGAAAGATTTGAATAGGCAATGCATACCGCATCAACACTTTACAAAATAGATAAGCACTGGCAATAAAAAATTAACAACATTGACAACAAAAGAACTTCTTGCAACAACCCAATGAGTCGTGCTTCCTCCACAACAATATCATATGTTGATCCGCTATAAATATAAATCTACAAATACTCAAAACAAGAATGTCATTTGAACATCAGAGAGAATAATGCATCCTACCCTGCTCATTATGAAAACATCCAGAATCCAAAAGAACTGACTAGATTCCAAAAGTAAAGAATAATGAGAGACCAAGAATAGGGATAGGGGTCAGATGACAGCAAAATCCATCAAATTAGGCAAGAAGAGAAGCATTCTATAGATAGCTGCGTATGAATCCTCATTTTAATGTCTGCTGTCATTGCCTCATAAGCTGTAGGACATCCAAAGATTTTACATCATTAAATAAGAAACATAGTGAAAATATATGATTTAGGTTTCATTTGGAACAGCTTTATTACAGATTTCAGCAACTTTCTTACTGCTTTTTAAAATAATTTTAAGATAAAAATTTTTAATTCGAGAAATATATATATATTGTTATTGCACCTTGCTTCATGAAAGAAAGAGAAAGAGATGACCATATGACTACTTAGATCCAACAATAAATAAGCAGCATTCTGAAGGTCCACTCACCTCAAGCAGAAATAGAGAAATAAGAAAATCGGTTGCCTGAGAGTTTTCAGGCCATCCTTGATGTTCGACATTGCAAAATGAGTATAAGAAACTTGATTTCCAGAAGATCAGTCACTTGTTGGCAATCACCAGAATTCTTCCAAGAGAAATCTCAATGATTACATAACTGAGGAAAACAAAAGACAACTATAACTATCAGCGATTAATTGTAAAAATATATCACCATCCAGATATTTCTCCTCATTGTCCACATCAATCCAATTTTTTTTTTTAAGGGAAACTTGACTGCAAATGGTATATCATGCATATATGTATGCATATCTATATATGCAGGTATGTATGTTTGTAAGTACGTGCATGTACACACATATAAAGAAAAGAAAGTACATCAGATAATAGCATTGAGAACAATGCTTCATTTCCCCAAAAATAATGAGCTTTGTGAGAGGATAAAGTTGCCACTAGTATTTAAAAGCCTTTTGATATGCAATGCAGATAAAAGGAGACAAAAGTTAACAAGGATAGAAGAAAGCGTGCTTCCATGCCAATCTGCCACGATAACCAGCCATTAAAAGGCTAAAATAGGCATCTCCAACCGAAAAAACTTATTTTCCACTTCAAAACTGCAGTAAGAGACATATCAAATAGTAATTCATCTTCAATCAGTGTATATTATTCCTCATCTCAATTTTCTAAACACAAAATTGCGTTTATAAACAGTGCGAATATTGATCGTAGCACTGTTCACGGACGCGGAATTGCGGCTCGGAATGCCGTTCGGGAGGAGCGAGTTATAGGGGCTGTTTGGTAGTAGGATTTAGGCCGGATTTGAGGTGGATTTGAGCGAAATCCAGCCAAACGGCCTAAAATGCAAAACCAAATCTCACGGCAAGTGAAATCCGGGATAGACGAAAATTCCGCCGATTCGAGCGAAATCCAGAATTTCGGAAATCCTGTATTTTGGGATTTACGGAATCCAGGAGCTAGAGTAAGAGTCCCGATAAATCCTGCTTTATAGTCAAATTTATAGTCAAACAGTCACACAGGATTTATCATAAATATTACCAAACAGTTTTCAGGATTTAAAACCTCAGGATTTCGTAAATCCGGAATTTGAAGGATTTATGAAATCCTACTTAAATGAAATACTACATTCTACCAAACAGCCCCATAGAGTTCGGTTGAAGATGCCCATGGTCACTGTGGATGCAGGGTTTGAGCTAAATCCTGTCAAACGCCTAAAAAACGCAAAGTTAAATATCACGGTAAGTGCTCTACTTCACGGCGTTTTCGATATTTTTGTCCTAAATCCTGGATATGGTAAATCCGATAGGTCGGCGGATTTATGGGATAAAGCCGAAGAGGCGCGCGAAAGGGTGAAAGATCATTATCTTCTTAGCGACCGAGCTCCACTATTTGCTTCCGATCCAACGTCGATCAAAATTTCGTGACTTCCGATCCGACTGGATGATAAATTTGTCGAAGGAGGCGAAGAAGCTAGCGACTCGTTGAAAACTCTACCTCACGTTACAGAACAGCAACGAAGAAATTGAGAAGAGATAAAAGAAATCCCTAGACTAGCAGCGCGAGATGAATACCTTATTTTAATTATTAATCCAATTAACTTAATTAATATAATTTAAATATAAATAATCAATTAGATAATTAGTTAATGTTGTACAAATAGAATACTTAATTGATTAGATAAATAAATTTAAATATAATTATAATTAAAAACTAATTAAATTTTACTTAAAATTAATAAAATAATTCATAGAGTAAATATACAAATGATTTGTTATTTCAAAAATTATTAAATAACTATTTAATTCATTATCACTATAATTAGTATTAAAATACTTATTAAAATAACACCAAAATAAAAAATTAGATAATTAGTATTATAATTAATAATAAATTATTAATTAAATTATTCAATAATTAAACAATTTTTAAATTTTTATTATTTGTACTAACAATTTATTGATATTAATTAAAATTAATAAAAAACTCATATTATAGGCATTGTTGTCAAAAAAAAAAAAAATAGCGGATCATATAATGAAATAAATAGAAAAATTTGGACCAACATAACAACATAGACAGTTCAATAGAGATTTCAAATTGGAATTACATGACTAAAATTCTCCTATGAATTAATTGTAAAAAATATGTGAGTTTGAGGCTATTGTAGATGCAATAAATATTTTTTCTCCATTTGAATGGAGATATAATTTAACTTTTAGCTACTAATTTCTTTGAACATCATGGATGTTATACTTTCATCCATCATTCAAAATCTAAAACTTTTCAAATTGATCTATCCAATATCAATTGAACAAAAGATCTAAGAGTGAGATAATTTATTTAGTAAAAAATACAATGATTTATTTTTTGGGGCATTTAGGTCAATTAAGATAAACTCTTACACTAAAAATAAAAAAATAAATAAAACTCATACACACCACACGCAAGGATGTCAATATTTGACACAACCTGAAAACCATACCCGAACTCGGTCGAAAATTTCGGATTAGCATCAACCTATTTGGCAAACTTGTTGGGTTCAGGTTCCAAAATTTGACCGGTTTGAAAAATCGAGTCGGGTACAGAACAACCTATAAACCCAAAGTTGACCCAAGTTTAACCTGATTCCCCCTCCCATGCACACACAGTCCTTTCACAAGCATGCTTGCTTGTCACGCCTGATCTAGTACGCGTGCACTCGCAGGTAGGGTTTAGTTTTCCTCATCTCACGTTTCGCTGCTTTCACACGCCCACTCGCATGCCACATTCTCCTTCGACGACTTTCCTTCATGTTGGGTCGGAAGTCACGACAACTCGCCCTAGTCATTCTTTTGTTAGATCGAAAGTAAAGACGACGACGAGAGGGAGCTTGCTTGTTGCAAAGGTAATCATCTTATCCCATTCAAGTGCTTCTTAATTCTTAGGCCAAAATCTCGCAAGTCGCACGTGGTTTTGTGTCAAGTCGAGTCAACTCGGAAACACGATGGGTCGGGTTCTGGTTTAAATTTCTAACCCTTATGCAAAAAACATGTCTACTTTGGGTTGTGTCAAACATTAGCGGATCAATATTATGTTCGACTCAAATCAGACCTGCAACCCGATTTTGACACCCCTAAGTTAATACATGCGTAATACTCGAATTCAATACCTCTTAGCTGGTAATCAAAACTTCCAACTAATAAATCAAGATGAATCACATAAAATATAATGAATTGAATAATGTAACTTAAAAGTAAAATAAAACATGATTGAAATGAAACCAATAGCTCAATGCCATTACCTTTTCTGTTGTTGGTGGTTGAGTGTTGCAATTATATATATATATATATATATATATATATATATATATATATATATATATATATATATATATATACTACCAAAAAATGGGGCTACTGCAGCACTATTTTGGACCTATCCCAGCGATTTTAACCCCTACTATTTTTCTTGCAGCGGTTCTAAACCACTACATATCCGCTGTAATTGCAATATGCTGCAATGACATTCCACAGAGGTTCAAGGACCGGCGGGGTAGAAATGCTGACTATAGCAACAGTTATAATCGCTGCAAAGATCCAGAATAGTACCAGTTATAACCGCCACAAGTAATGAAAAAAAAAAACGATAACAAGTAATGTTGCGGTTTTAACCGATACGATTCTGGAGCTTTGCAGCGGTTAAAACCGCTACTAAGTTCCAGAAAAAAAAAATTTAAAACGAAACCCAAATGTCCACCGAAAACAAATATAATACATTCACCAAACTGAAACCTAAACCCACATAAATAGAAGATGTAACTGAAACAAAAATACTAGTGAAATCATAGAGATTCACAACAACAACAATAGAATATTGAACTATATATATAATTGAGTCACATGACTCAAACAAGAGAACATAAAAAACTTTGACATAAGATGAAAGAAGTGCGCTTCTATGCTTTTATTTATACTACAAACTTTAAAAATTAATTGAAATAGTTGGTCCTAAACGGTAGAAGAATTATATAAACACAAAGAAACCAAATTGAGAGATAAAATCAATGGAGTTGTGGCATGCAAAATCATTACTCTCAGCAGCCATTATTCATTGAAAAGTTTGATTCTATGAGTTTGATGATTAATGCACATGCTAAGAGCTTGGCTAAATTGGAAATAGTAAGCATAATGAATATGAACTTGCTGCAACAAGGGGCTTTAGGAAATCTATGTGCATGACTTCTGTTTTGATTGAAAAAAATATATCGTGGTTTTGAAAAATATCAATTATCTTTGGGAATATTAGATTTTGAATTTTGAAATTAAACACGTCATTAGAAACAGTATATCGCCTCAGAAGGCGAACATATCGTTCCCTAATGGGTTCAAATTTCAAAATTTTAAATTTATCCGAATTATCGTAGTCAAACTCAAGGGGAGAATCACATTTGACCCTGGAGGATCAAAATGGAATTTAATCAATTGTTTGACTATGGTAATTTGGATAAAAGATCATTAATTTCATAATCAAAATCACGATAGTAATTGATATATCAATCCGAGGAAAGAAATTATCAATCACTATTGATTGTTTGAAAATGATGAAAATGATCATTGAATTTAAATTTCTCAAAGAGAATTAATTAGAGTTTTTGAAAAATTGATTTTGAAAATTAAGTCTGAGTTTCTAAATCTGCTACGAGCGCAAGCCCTCGTAGTTAATTACATCGTAGGAAATCAGAATTTTCTACGAATACTCTCGATTAAAATAGCGGTATAAATTTTATTTAAGAATTTCAAGGCTCGATGTCAAAGGAGATAGAAGTTTGGATTTTCAAATGAGATTGGATCGACGTTGAACAGTTATTTCTGGAGTCAAAGGAAGAGGAGTAGGGAGTGTTTTGAGATTCTGAAATAATTCAAAAAATACTCCAACCTATTCTAAGTGTTGGGCTCGAATTTGATTGAAAGAGATTTAAGTTTGAATGATCAATTTTATTAGAAAGTGGGATTCAATTCCCGGAGGTTGAGGTCTTATAACCCGAGCCTGCCTCGGAACTTAAGTCTAAATTGGGTACTAAAAAGTAACCCAAACCTAGCTAATGCAGTGCGAATCTGGTCTTACCCCGGCCTGGATTGGGGAGCCAACTAACTGCCTAATCGATTTAAAATAGATGAATCTGATCTTTTTATGAAAGAGTGGTAGGGACGTTTTATTTAAAGTTTTGGAGAGTTGAGGCCGACATCTAGAGATTTTCCTAATTGGCCTCTTTGACTTATGCTGGGTACAAAATGCTAAGGACTAATGCAATTAAAATTTTGACTCTTTTAAATCTGTTTCTAATGCAATGCATGCTAGTTAACAACTCCAAATCAAATATGCTTGAAAGTTAAAAACAGGCTTAGAAAATAATTTTTTTAGAAGACTGGACTTCCCCAGGTCCGGCACCTCGTCCTCATAGGTTAGACTATCCGGACTCTATCCGCAGGCAGGGAAGGGTCTAAAGCAAGGAGAGAAGAAGTGCTGAAATATGCATGCGACCCCGGAGTCGATCCCTGGCTAATTTCCTGAATTCGTTATCTTTCTATGTTGTTCAGACTTACTAAATTTTAAACTTTAAAGTTATGAGTATAAAAATTTTCACACCCTCACGAGTCTCACGAGTCCAGGCAAAAACAAAAGCGGCACACAAACGCCAAAAAACTACGAAAAGTAGGTAATTCTATACACAATCACATCAAACATCAAATATAAATAAATTAATTAATAAATATCCATATGCAAAGTTGCCTTGCTTATTACAAACAAATGTCTGCTGAAAGTAAAGTGGTCGTGCACCACTGATAACAACCTGGGTTCTAAACCTAGGACTCAAGTGACTTTGATATTTGGGATTCTTCTCGTCGTCTATTTCTTTATCTTCTCACGAATATCTTGATTCGTTAGTTTTGGATATCCAAATGAAAAGAAACTCCCTCTTGAATGGGGTGTTATCTTTTCTATTTGGATATTCTCAGAGTCATCCAAATTTGAAGTTCCAAATGGATAGAGACTCTCCTCTTAGGAATGTCCCTTCCTCTTTGGATTCTAAATTGGATGCTTTAAAATCCCATTCTCAAGGTACTTTAAAGTACAACTCAAATCAAATCAAATTTACATTAATCAAAATAAAGAAATCTAGACTCGATCCTGTAGGGTTATCCTAATAATCAACAGATATATATAATCCCAAGCAGATAATATTTAATCTCAAGCAGTTAATATTCGATCTCAAGCAGTTAATATTCGATCTCAAGTAGTTAATATTTGAAATTTAAAATGCTTAATTACTCATAAAACATAGTACAAAAAAGTAAGTAAACAAACACATCAATTCTAAGCTAGCAACCAGCTTGCAATGAAAGCTCGAAAACCCGGCACACAGCGAAAAGTAAACACCGGCCTGGCCTAAAACTAGAGTTGGTTATCCTAGAAAACCATCTAAAGTGTGTGAGATAGGCCGTGTGATTTTGATATGTCCTAAGGAGGGCAAATTGTTAAAGTCGTTTGTATTTCCGGATGGTTGAAAGGCTTTAGGGAAGATTTAAATTTGAGTTCAAATATTAATGATTTAAGATTAATTTTAACTGTTGGTTGATTGCTAATTTTAAGGTTGAATAAACATTTTTTGGAATTTTAGAGTGATTTTAGAGTTTTGGGAATCTTTTGGATTATTCTAATAATTTAATCAAGGGGTAAAAAATTAACTTTTCAATTAAGAGTGTTTTATAGAAAGTTAATATTTTATTAAAATATTAGACCTTAATACAATCAGTTATACTGTAAGTACACTGAAAATGGATTTTTCTATAATTAGTTATGAAGGTTCGAAGATTTGACTTAGGTTTGACCAATTTGTTGACTTTTTGACTTTGACTGATTTTGGAAGGTTTGAATTTTTTAATAAATACTAGACTTGATTTTGAGTTGAATGCCTTTGAGTTTGGTCAATTTGGAGTTTTATAGAGTTAGTTATGTTTTTTTTAAGTTTGATGTATTTATGAAAATTATTTAATTGTTTAATTAGAAGGGTTTTCTTGATTTTGCTCCAAATGAATCCCAAATTCTTGAAATCAACTCCAAAGGCCAGGAATGACCCAAGAAGAGATTCCCAAGTGTTTGGAAAAATTTTGGAATTTTTAATTATTTTTAATTATTTATTTTAATTAAATATTAGTTTTTAATTAAAATTAAATTAAGGTTTGATTTGATGTCAGATCAAGGGGGTTTTAATTTTCATTGATTAATGACATGATTCTAGTCAGTTAGAGGTCTTGTTTGTATTTTTTTTTAATTTAAAATTGATTTATTGTAATTTTTGGAAATTTTAAAGTCCTTAATGAGGCTGATTTTGATTTGGTTAATTTTCTTACATAATGAGCTCCAAATTAGATAAAATTTGAACCTAAGGTGTAAAATGTCACTAGGTTTACTGTGTTTAAGTTTCACCCTTATTGGATGTGTTTATAATGCCCTAGAAATTTTCTAAAATTTCTAGACATTTTCTTAAATATTTTCCCTAGGTGTCTCTACTGTTCAAATTGACTTGAAATTTGGTGTGTCTAACCCTGGCATACATGCATCTACACCATAGAAATTTCACAGCAAAACATTGAGAATTTAAGGAGTTATGAATTTTCAAAATTTAAGGTCCAAAATGAACCCTTTATCTTGAAAATTCATAGCATAGAAATCCATTGGGTATCTTATCCTAGAAAAATCAGTGAGCATGCCTAAGATACCCAATAATCCTCCACCAAAATTTGTGCTCCAATTGATCACTGGATTGTGAGAAAATTATAAAAAACATAATTTAAACAAATGCAAATATCTCACAATATAGAGACCAAATCAACTTGATTTTAATTTTAATAAATACTACATGAAATTAACTTTCCAAAGAGCCCAAAAACGTCTTATTTGGTGAAAATTTTAATTTTTTATGAATTTTGGAAGATCTGGATATTTTTTTTGATTTTTTTAACCATTTTTTGTCAAACTGACCACAGAATGGCGGCGCCCAATGGGAACGCGCCACCCGCCACTTAACCACGTCAGCACTCGTGTTCAAGTGTCACGCGGTATGGCCAGATCTGGGCCGTCCGATCACGCTGAAGGCGCGATCGGACGGCTCTGGTTGAACTAGAGCTAGAAAACTTCAAATGCCCATAACTTTCAAAATAGTAAACAAAATTGCATGAAATTTTAAGTGTAGCTAGAGGGAAATATAGTCTAACAATGCCTGAAGTTTGGAGGCTCCATGCATTGTAGATTTGCTACAGTTTTAATTTGAAATGTAAACTAAAAACTCAAATAACTTACAATCTAACCATCAAATTTTTGTGTTCTTGGGCTCGTTGGAAAGCTGCAGTGATTCTCTACAACGCGTATGAAGACACCAAGAGCTAGATCTTGTTGGATTGAAAGTTATATTTGAAACCCCTCTTTCTCTCTCTAGGTTCCTCTCTCTTCACCAATAAGGCTTTGGAGGCTTGGATTCGGTGGGGGAAGGCTTGAAAATGCTAAAGGAGTATATGGAGAAGAATTTTGAGAGCTTTTGGGTGTTGGAATGGCTTTTTATGAGAGGGAGTAAGTATGAGAAGCTCTAGGTTAGAATCATCCCTTATTTCAAGCCTTTACCCTATTGAAAAATGTCTTTTGAAAAAAATGGCTGGCTGGAATTCACTGAGGGGGCTCTTGCATGATTTTCACCTGTCCCTAGGGTGGTTGGGAGCAGGGAATCAAAGTACACAAGGACTCATGAGGTGGAAAAGCCTCTTGGTCCCCATTTGGACATGTGGAGTAATTTAAACCACTTGATCTTAAATCAAGGGTTAGGAGTTACTCTAGGAAGATTCTAGAGGATGATTAAATAGCTAGAGTGATTTAGATTAGGCTAGATTAGGTTTAAGAGGGGTTTAAATGGTTTGTATTAATTCAAACCATGAAATTTGGCCATTTGGAGCCAAATAAGCCATTTGTTGACTGAGTTGACTAGTCAACAAGTCAAATTGACTGATGACATGGCATGTGAGGGTGTTTGAACTAATGGAGGTGATTTGAAGAAGGTTGAATGTTCAAGTTTTATGGTTTAAATGCATACACATGCATGAAGAGAGGTTTGACCAAGTCAATATAAGTTGACTTGGTCCAACTAACCATGAATTAGCTTATATTGATCTTATATGTACTTAAGCCATGATACAGGATTGGGTTAAAGGCTTTGAAAGAGGTTTGAAATGTCAAACGGGTTAAAATAACCTATTTAAACATTCAAGGGTATTTAGGTCAACCTAGATTGACTTGATCAACTAGGTTGATCCGAGACCCGAATTTGGGCTCAACAAGTTTGGTTTGATGTTTTGAGAGTATTGGAGGTGGTCCTAAGGTCTGGGGAAGTCAAATCAGTCAAAATGCCTATTTTGACCCTTAAGGGTCTAGTTAGTCAGCCTAGGTTGACTTGGTCAACTAGGTTGGCCCAGGGTCAGGGATTGGGTTGAACAAGTTTGGTTTGATATTTGAAACATGCTGGAAGTGGTTCCAAGCAATTAGGAGGTCATTTGGTTTAAAATTGATATTTAAATTCCTAATGGGTATTTTAGTCAAAAGGGTCGAATTGGTCGATCAAGTTTGACCAGGGTCAGGGCTTGAGTCCAATGTATTCCTAATGGTGATTAGGATGCATTGGAAGAGGTTTTGGGGTTTGAATTGAAAAGGTCATATTGAAGTCTAAAGAAAATTTCAATATTGCCCTTAAAGGACATTTTGGTCATTTTGACCCATGGCTAACTAGGGGTCAGAGTGGGTCCACCAAGATGTAGTTTAATGTTCAATGGGTCATAATCAATGGTCTGGTGGTGATGTTTTGGAGAAAGCTCTAAGATCAAAATCTTCTTAATGGCAAGTCCAGTGGCATGGGCTGTAAATATTTAAAGGTTTTACAGCCTTTGGATTTTGATTTAGATTCTAGGGTTAGAGACCTCAAAATGGACTCAAATTTGGAGAGTTATCTCTAGATACATGTCTTATCACTGTACAAGTGATAAACTCTGAATCAGAGGTCATTTGATTGGGTTTTGAAGTATTTGAAAATTCACTGAAAAAGGCTTTTAGGACTTAGCCTTTTATCATTGAATTTTGGTTTAAATTTCTAAAATCTATGTAGATCCTAAGGTCTGGATTGTCCCTATTGACCTCCTACAAAAATGAGGTCAACAACTTCATATAACTGCATAGAGATTAAAGTAAAATGGTTGCTTATTTTTTTATTTATTTGCACGTCATTTTGTTTACTCAAACCTAATAATTCTAACCAACAAATTTTAGGTAACACTTAAAACAAAGCCTTAAATTCATTAAATTTATTATGACAGTCTGACGATGGTCGGTGGTTAAGAATAGATTTGGTGATAGCTGCGTTGACTGGGAGAGTGCAAGTGAGCCCCATGGCTTTCTCTCCTCTTCCTTCGCCCCTAATATGAAGAATAAATGTTTATTTACATTTTTTTGGGAGCGACATGCCTAGTAATTATGGCAAAAATATGGCATATTTAGAGTGTTCCATCAGATGGCCTATATTGATTACTTCAATTATAGAGAGCTTGTTCATCATTTAAGTGCCTTATGGCGATAGAATTAAGTGATATTGGGTTCATTGGATTTCTCTCGCGCTGATCCACTCGATTTGATTATAAGCATATTATATTCAAATATCATTTGGTCATCCAATTTATGCTCTAAAGCTTATAAGTATGTTTTGATACATTGATTTCGACTCGTTTGGGCTCGACTTAGACTGAATTTGGTGTCATTTGGCTTGTCTCCTTCATATCTTCAATTTGGCTGTAAATTTGTTGGAATCGAAGTTTGGATTGTCACAAAAAAAATTTTTTTTTGAAAGTTTTGATTCATATTGATATCAAGATTCATGTCTGATTAATATGATTTTTGTTGGCATGTCAAGTTTTATAAAAAGTTTCAGCTATCCCAAATAGATCTTTAATGATTTTGAGAATTAGTTTAACAAATATTGTTGCGTATAGGAACATTAGTGGTGATAGAGTGATATAGAGTTTAATGTATTAGCTTTGTGTGAAGATCTAGCACACACAAATAACATAGAGAGGTGTAGCAATCATAAGAGACATCATAAATTTTATGTGGAAAATCCTAATAGAGAAAAAATCACGGGGGCTTGTGAAGTTAAAATGATTCCGCTAATATATGTTATTGATTACAATATATGCCCTTCTTTGGGGGAAGGTTTTAGCTTAATGTAACAAATATACATTGTACAAAGAATATTACACGATTGAAGTTTGAATAATCCTATAACATGAGAGTTATTCTCAAGAGAACGTTGACATGTTTATTTGGTTGGTAGGATCGTTGTCAGGCGACGTCAAACTTAGGGACTATAGTTTGACGACTAAGGTCAAAGCGACCGTAGCTGGATGACGGAGGCCATAAGGGCCATTATCAGGCGATTGAGGTTGAAGAGACCATTGTTAAGAAATGGTGGTCGAAAGGACCATAATCAGCTAGCGATAGAGGTTATAATGACTGCAATCAGGTGATGGAGGTCAAATAGATCATAGTCGAGTGATGAAGGTTAAAGGGACTGCAGTCGGTCGATGGTAGTTTAGGGATTATAGTCAGCGAGCGATGTAGGTTGAAGGGACTGTGGTCTGGCAATGGAGGTCGCAAGGACTATGATCGAGCTATAGAGGTCGGAGGATTGTAGTCGATAGGCAAAAGAGTTTTAAGAGACTGTGGTCAGGCCATGGAGGTCGGAGGGACCATAGTTGGTGGGAGATTGTTGAGCTCAATTTGGTTTGCAATCGATCCCTCTTCGATATTTCTTTAAAATCAACATTGAACTGCATATAAATTAATTGTAGTCGATTTGATTATACAATTTAGATTTGATGATGTCGAAGATATTCAACTCGATTTGAGTCTGATTTTACCTTAGCGTGGCCTCACTTATGAAATTGAGTCAATTGATTACTATTTTGAGTCGAGCGAAATTTAAATTAATCAAAACCCATTGAATTTTTATCAGATAAAATTAATCAAGCATCTTTAAGTTAATTTGAATAAATTTCGATGAAGTTCTATCCTCAACCGCTTCGATTGCTCCTATTTAACATGTCTTAGCTTAATTTAAATCTAATCGATGTCAATTATCCTTAATCGACTTTAAATAATTAATTTAAAACATAAGTCGAACAAAACTTGATTGTTTTATTCATCCTTTTATTCCAATTTTATGCCCAAATATCCCTCAAAATTCAAAGAAATTTTAACCCTCTAAGCTCTCAAAACCAAACACTTAATATCAACTATTTATTTGATTTTGGAGGGCATGATGGTCATTTTGACCATTCCTATATGATAGGTTATAAGGAGTTTTCTCTCGAACTAGGGTTGGTCGTGTAATAGCCCATATTTTAACCTTGCAAATTTTTTTCTAGAGCCAATATAACTTCAAATCGCAAACTGTCTTCGTTTATATATTTTGATTGGAATCAGAGCATAGTTGCATGAGGCCGCCCCCAATATATACATTCTGCTCTAGCCTCCTCTCATCCATGATTCATTCATCTACACACACCCAACATGGGTGAAAGTTCACAACATTAAACATAGTGATATCATACACCTTATGTTTAAATTTAATTGAATTTGGAGTCCATTATGTCATAAATTTAATTAAGTAAAAAATCAGGCTTTTTAAGGAGCCTAAAACTTTAAAAAATATAATTAATTTAAATTAAATCCAAAATATACAAATAATATGTCAAATTGTTTATAATGAAACTCTCTAGGTGAGGATTTTGATCACATGGCCGACGAGAGTGATATGAACAATGTGATGGGCGATGAAAACTTTGGGGATTCCTTGAGAGAAATAGAGTTGAAGTTCAAGTTGATTATGAATAGGACATATTGCTTTTAGCATGCTGCTTCATGCGCTGTTGCTGGGTTTTCTCATTTCTTTTTGCATTTAATGCTTTGAATGATGATGCATAATTATGATTTACAAATGCAACTCTCATTGCTTTAATCAGCTCACTTGGTTAAGCAGAAGAGGGAAGGATATCCAAGGTTTCCCATGGGACAAATTGCATATAACCCGAGAAAATTATAGAAAAACCCAAATAGGATAGTACAAAAATTATGAAAATGTTCCATCATCAGGGGATGAGATGAATAAGGGTCCTTTTGTTATCATTTATCATAATATTTTTGTAGAATGGTCATTTTTAACTTTTCATCGTGCAATATAAACCGAATTTCTCTTTGCAAATTTTTTTTTTTTTCATTTTTTGGTGTTCTTAGAAATGCAAGCAACTGGTAATAGGTGACAACTATTATGAGTTTCAGTATAATACAAGACTGTTGAAGCCAACAATTCTTCATTTTTAGGTTTTTGATCCTTGACCTGATTTCCACCATTCCATTGAACATAAAATGCTTAGAATTCAAACTTTTACTTAGTGGCATAGACTATAAATTTGTCCGTTACGATCCATTTCTTGCTATAATTTTAGTTGACCACCAACTTATTGTGTTGGTTTTATCTTTATTTATCTCTACCACACTCATGTTTATTGGCATGAAAAGAACGAGTTTGGTACACCTGTGTGTCATTTGAATCTAGATATTTTGTTTAAAATTAGTCTTTTCATTTCTATGTTCTGTTGCTTTATTTAATTTTCTAATTCCTAAAATTCAAATATTTGGATGGCCAAATCAGGTAATTTTTATTTGTTGAGAGGGAAATGATTTGGTGATAATTTTTTTTATTTTACTTGATTGTTTTTCAATTTGAAAAGCATGGGAAAATTTTTGATTTCCATTATAGAGGTGGTTAGATTTGGATTCTCATATCAGTGTACATTTGATGGCTCAATTGACTTGGAAGGATTGCATGCAAATACAAAATTTTAATAAGAGGAAGCTCATTAATGATATATATATATTCACAATATATTTGATTATGTGACTTAGAGGATGTCTTGGAAATCCATAAGGAGCCTGCCCTGATTGATCGACTTATTAAAGGTAATAAGTAAAGCTCATAATCCATTATTTCTGCTCCTCTTCCTCTCGCATAATGCAATAACTCAAGTGTACTAACTTCTCTCTCTCTCTCTCTCTCTCTCTCTCTCTCTCTCTCTCTCTCTCTCTCTCTCTCTCTCTCTCTCTCTCTCTCTCTCTCTCTCTCTCTCTCTCTCTCTCTCTCCGAACGGTTTTTTTCCCTCTTACTGAACATATAGTTAGTTCTCCTTCATCTCCCTCTAGTCGAATGCAACAATTTAGGTGTACGAACCTCTCTCTCACCAAACGCTGCTCTTCTCCCTCTCGCCGAACACATTGTTTGTTCTTGCTCATCTCCCTCTTGCCGAACATAACAACATAGGTGTACGAACCTCTCTTTCACCAAACACAACATCCAAACTCATCTATCTTCCTCTCATTGAACCCATCAACCCAGTACTCACCTCCAAGGCTCCATGGGAGGACTTCATATTTAATGTAAGATTTACATCACTAAATTAAAGGTCCCATTTTTACCTTACCTGTATAGTGAAATAATTTTTAATTTGTTTTCAGCATGACATCATTCTATGGGCCAAAATGATTTACATATTTTCCTTTATAAGCAAGCCATGCAAATTTAATTTAACGAAACATTTGGTCTTACTATTAATTGATTGATTCAACAATCTAGCTATTGCAAAATTTAAAATGTCATTCCTCCCATCAGCATTATCAATGCAGTAATTATATTGTATAGTCATAACAAGCAAGATGCATGTTTTTTTCTTCTTTATTTTGCATGAGCAACTTCTGATCAATTTCATTTGATTTATGGAACAATTTGTATTTTGCTTTTGGAATATTTTGATTTTATTTCACAAAACTAATTATAGATTGACCAACCCAAAATATGTAAGAGCATGAAAACTCGAATCATTTTAAAATGATATATGCGTTTACATACTTAGCTGATTATATGCTTTGTACATAGTTTATAAGTTTCAATTAGCATTTTAAATATGTAAGATACTTAAATCGAAATAAAAGAAAAAATATGCATTCAATTTTCAATCATCTAAAGCCAATATGAGCTTAGAAGGTTTTTGAAACATTGTATATGACCCTTTGGTATCTCTTCATATTGTCTTTGTAATCTATCAAATACAGGCCAAATCTTGAAGTGTAACCTATTGCCCATTCCCAATTATCCAAAAAATGACCGCACAAAAGATCTTAAACATTTCAATCGTCACACAAGTATAAAATTTAACAACTTTTAGAAAAGTAATGTGGATCTTGTTGAGTATTAGAAGTGTAAATTCAATTTTATTGAAGTTCTTTGAGCTAATTCAATCTGCATTTTATATGGTAGATGCTTAAATTATACAAGTCTTTTTTTTTTTTTAATATTATACTTAGCAAATTAGCATGATCATTTTTTCCGATTTTCTTCTCTATTTTAGTAGTAATTTATCTAAGCATTTATAAGTTTTAGGGGTTAGGGTAAAAAAAATGTTGCCTTACGAATGCAATATATTCCATTAACTCTCAAAAACCTAAGTAGATGATACTCTAAAGCTCTACAAAGTTACATCAGCTTCAATTTTACTTTAATTGTATTTCTTTTATGACTTAAAAAACATATTTTATTATCTTAATGATTTTATACCTCCATTATTCATGATAACATTTTTTTTTTACCTTTATAATATTTTAGATTTTAGATAATTATTCTTTACTGCAACCAACACCATTTAATAACACTTAACAAGAATGAATGTCCGAAAAGTTGGTAAAACACAACCTCTGATTGGTAAGGCTCAATTAAAAGCACAAATATTGTAAAACAGTAAATGCAATATCTAATAGCAGTAGACAGGTTTCCAAGATAGGAACTTTTATTTAGTTCGGTCATCTAACGTAGCTCTATGTTCGGACGCCAGTAAAATAGTGCCACATGTTCTCACTATTTACCGCGCGGCTCGACAACCTCAACCCAGAACGGAGCCAGGATGGTTTTTCTTCGCGTATTGCTCGATTTTGCTCGGCAATAACGAGAAATATCATTAAATGAAGATCAATACCGAGCAATACCGAGTTTTTCTCGGTATTGTTCGGTATTGCTCAATATTTCTCAGTATTGCTCGGTATTGATGTTGACAGAGCGGTATTTCGCGTTATTGCTAAGTAATACCTAGCAATACCGAGCAATACGCGAACATAGCGATCCTGGGTTCCGGTCCAGGTCGGGTCGTGGGGCCGCGCGATAAAGGATAAGAGCACGTGGCGACATATTATTGACGTCCGAACGTAGAGCTACATTAGCTCACCTGACCTAGTAATGATATCCAATCCTTTTCTCATCATTCAGAGCATCATTTATGGATATAAATGAATTGTTTGAATATCTATTCCTATAGTTCATATTTACAAATTTCGAAGTTTGGATTTCCAAAAAAAAAAAGTCTAAAATTTGTGTTGTTAAAAAAAATTGTCAAAAAAGTTTGTAGTTTCTTTGATATGTATTATTTTTCTTCATGTTTTTTTTAAGGATATTTATTAATTTATTTTAAAACATCAAAGTATATTGCTTTGCTTTCCTGCATCATGACTCATGGTAGCATTTTTCACATCGTATCTATTTATTGTTATATTGCTATATTACTTATTGGTAACATAAATACAAATGTACATTTATGCATTAAAAAAATTTGATAAGCTATAGAATTATGATATCATTATTCCCATGTTTGTGTCTATACTCTTTTGGTAGTCCATTGAAGAAAATACAAAAAATCAAGCACAATTGTATCATACTAAAATAATTAGGTATATATAAAATAAAATTATAGTAAAAGAGAAGGGAATAAATATAGTAAAAGAGAAGGGAATAAAAGAGAAGGGAAAATTTTAAACTATAGTAAAAGAGAAGGGAATAATCTTGGCTATGATCAAACTATTGATATAATCAATATGCGAATGACAACTATTAGGAAACTTACATCTTGCCATCAAGTCAAATTAATTTGACCAACCTAATATTGATATACATTAGATGAACAATTATTAGGTCCTCCGACCGGATGTAGAGCTACGTCCGACGTCCGATCGGAGCTAAAATCCCGCCAAAAAATGAGAAATACCGAGCAATACTAAACAATAACGAGGAATACCATCATGTGAAGACCCAATACCGAGTTATACCGAGCAATACTGAGTTATACAAAAAAATACCGAGTTTTTTCTATCTCTGTGTTTTTTTGTATAACTCGGTATTGCTCGGTATTGGTCTTCACGGAGCGGTATTCCTCGTTATTGTCAAATAATATCTAGCAATACCGAGCAAAAACCAAAATTTTTGACGGGATTTTAGTGCCAACCGGACGTTCCTCTACGTCCAGTCGTAGGACCTAATAATTGTTCTACATCCAATTTTTTTTTTTTTTTTTTTTTTTTTTGTATAAGTATGGCCGCAAAAATAATAAAAGGATACAATAGTCCTCATGAATCACGTGTCTTGATATATTATATTTATTTTCTTCAAACACCTAATATTCCTATAATCCTCTTCCCCTATTTAAAAATGCAAGAGGAATGGCGATCACCACTGAAATCTCAGCAATGAGGCCGAAGAGAGTCTCCGGCGCCTGCATGGCGCTTCTCACCCTTTTCCTCCTCTTCGCATTCGTATCTACGGCTCCAGGTGAGTTCATCTTCTTCTTTTTTCCTTGAGTTACAGTGCGAGTATCTCAATCAACGTTAATGGTACAGCCCGCGTTAAGTGGTCGGAAGTGGTGGGACTTAAGCCGGATTTGGCCGAGAAGAGGATTCGGAAAGATATGCCTACAGCCAAGTTCCAGGTGCTCAAAGTGGGTCAAGCTGTCACCATGGATTTCATCCCATGGCGCGTTCGGATCTTCGTTGATTCGTCGGGGAACGTTGCCAGAATCCCCGTAGTTGGGTAAGCAAGCATCGAGTAATATGGGAATTTTTAGTTGCGTGATATGATTAGAAAAATATCTATGAGATGTATGCTTAAATAAAGAACTTGGCATGCGATGGGAACTCTTGAAAGGGCAACCACACATCAAGATCAGGCTATGCTCCCTGGAGTGTATACCTTTTACTGGAAGTTTTGAGCATGTGTATGAATTTCTAATGTGTATTGCTTCAGTTTCAATTTGGGTTGATATCAACGAGTTTTCCGCAAATTTGGTTGTGTTCCACTCTTAATAGGGAGAAATTGTTGAGCAGATAACTACGTGCAGATTAAGCTAGAATAGCCTCTTGAAATACAGAATCCTGTACCGCATCCGTGTATTACATGTGATTGGTTGTTAGGACATAAGCTATCCGCACCAAATAATTTGCCTTTAATTGGTGAGGATATGAATGCTCTTCATTTTTTTTCTTGTGAGATTGACTCTTGACACTGGCCATGACTGTTTTCATCTACTATGATCTGTATCTGCTTTGTTGGCTTCAAAGATAGCAACTAGGAAGGGTCTTTTATCTTCAGAAGCTCTGTGGGCACTCTTTAGGGCTTCTAATTCCGTATCTAACAACTTTGCTATGAAGTCTAAATCTTCTAGTAATATAAAACCATTTTGGACACTCTGGCAATTATGAATGCTGCACATCGCTGAATTTTTGTTTCATTGTTTGCCTACCTTGTTTTATTGCAACAATCTGAGGTTTTTGAACTCTAACCACCTCAAATTCACTAAATCTACTCGGGACTGGCATTCATCTAACGAGAAAAAAATTTCTTTGATTTCTGATTAAAAGTTAACTTCAACACCAGTCACTTTGATTTCAATCATCTAGTTCTTAGACGACAGAGCGATTATAATTTATGACTATGTTAGGGGATTTTCATCTCAAGATACTGAGATGTTCTACTCTCTTTGACATTGCTAACACCATGTGGATATCTCTCCTATGCATTAGGATTTAGTTCATCAAACATACTAATCTTTTTGCACTTGGGTAGATCTTTGTGAAACCCCTGAAAGTAGATAGGGATACTAATGTTAACTAGACCATCAGTTGCTATGGTTCTTGTTGAATGGATGGTTCTACCCCTCATACTAAGCAAGTTTGTATTGGCTCAAAAGAGAATGGATACTAGCAAGTAGTTACTTCTGATGGTCTCCTTTGTTGCTCTTTTAATCAAGCATTCGGCCATTTAAGAGATTCACGTTTCAAGCTATTTCTCATCCTTAAGAAATCAAATTGAAAAGCCTCTGTTTCCCTTCTGATGGTCTCCCTCATCACTATAGTTTCCTAAGGCAAATACCCAAAATTTGAAGTATGCTAAATATTGAAGGTGCTCTAATAAGACATAACACTATGTTGGTGACATTGCTCTGGCCCCTGTGAGTTGTCTAGTTGGTGCTTACTCATGGTTCGAGCCATTTTTTGTTGTCTTTCCTCTGGAAAGTATTTTTGGTGAGTTCAATTACTATATTGTTCCAAATTTTCTGCCCTGAGATGAATCTTCTACCTGCATTTGAAACAGTGTTTCTATGAGATTCTAAGGAGAATTTTAGAGATATTTTGAGAGGGACATCAGTGGAATTGAGTTTTCTACAAAGTTTAAGATTATAAGATGATTTTGTTCTACTAAATACCCTCTATTTATGGGTGAGGACTATGTTGACGGTACAAAAGTAGCTACACAGTGCAATTGCACAATAAGTACATGACTTGGACTTACTGTAGTTATAGTTGTGCAGCATCTAAATTTGATTTGTTATCGAATATTATGCGGAAAATTCGAGCAAGTTTTGAATTGAGGGTGGGTACCTATGACAAGTTCTTTTAGTGAGTATTCCTAATCGGCTAATGAGTTACTCAGGTTGAGAAGCTGTCTTATGTGAATAGCCTTGCCGAATGGACTACTTGAGATTTTGGACGAGTTCGGTAGCTCAAGTTTGCGGGTTGAGCAAGGTTGCTTTTTCTCCAACTTTTTGATTCAAGTCCGTTCAATGTAATTCACAATTAATGACCTGTTAAACCCGGCTCAAACTCTCATGGTGATTAATGTAACCAAAACAAATATGAATATACTTTTTATGATGTTAAAGTTTAGGAGCAAAGACTCATACATTCAACTTCAACAATAGTTCCTTGTATTTGCATTTCCTTAAATTTTTTTTTTTGTATAATATCCTCATTGCCGTGTTGGTTAATATATATTGCTCCTCTTTGATTGTGCCATTTGTCTAATTATAATTAGTATATAAGTTATCTTTTGATTGAGGTTTCGTTTGGAAAAGCTTTTTTGCTGTTTTCTAAAGCAACTTTTTAGTGCAAAAAATATCATACTAAAAAGCTGCTTTAGAAAACAGTTCTAAAAGAAGCCTGAGTTAAACTGTGATAGATGTATAGAACCACAATTTACTGGAACTCTATTCCTGGAAGAGCAGTCTACTTTCTAATCTCTTCTGTTCAATGTAACTACTGTCAATTTTTGTGAAGGATTACATGAGCATTTATTTTCAATCTGTTGACTTAAGAGACTTGGCACATGGTCTTAAATGGGAATAAAAAGTCAACATAAATAAAAATATGTAAACTTTGTTGATTATTTTTTGTTTCTCTTAAAAGAAAATTGGAGATAATTCCCATTTATGAATGAAGATGCTCGTCCAGATTTCCTGGATTTCGTTGGTTTCTTCATATGTAACTTTGATCTTGAAAGTTAGAGAGAATGATAACAACGGTAAGAAGAGCTAAGGATTTGCTTAGGAGTCTGACTCATGAAAGATTATTTAATCATTAACTGTATCAACATTAGGCAAATCAAATAATATAATGTGGTTTACTATATTGATGGGGTTATTTGAAATTTTTGGGAAAAAAAAAAAGGAATGCAAAGTAAAAGTTATGAAGTGCAAAATAAGTGTATTGTATTTGAAATATTTTGAAGTTGTTTGTTTTAGGATAAAATAATTGCAAAAGTGCTTAAAATGATAAATAGGTTCTAATTGAGGAGATAACATTAGAAATATTTATTAAGTAAACTATGATTATAAAATACAAATAAATACATACATCATCATATAACTATATTATCTTCACATTTACTTCATCTAAAATAAATTTATAGAGTTACACTAGTATCATCTTAAATAAATGTATGGACTCACACTCGTGTTAAATTCCAGCCATCATATATATTTTAAATCCAACCATTCCTTGGCATTTTGATCCCAGAGCTAGGATAGGGATCCATGGGAGGCTCACATGGATTGTGCTAAGCTACACCGTCCCTTGGCATCGTGATCCAATGATTAGAATGGGGATCCGCGGGAGGCTTTCCTGAATTGCGCTGATCTTCTTTCATATTTAGGTGGTTGATATATGAAGGATTATATTAGAGCTATTATGTATGATTTTATAATTATTTGTTTCTTTTTCAACATATCTTGTACATATATGTAAATAGGGTTAAACTTGAGCAATATACTTAAGCCTTTTCCCTCTCAAATTCTTTGAATTTAACATTGTATCAGAGCCTTCATTGTCATTGCCAGAATTTTGAGTTTTTTTTTCCTACTGTCGTGGCTTCATTGCCGGCCATCCCTTGTTATCTTATACATAGCCAATTCAGCTTTCATCGCTGCCTTGCTTGATATAGCCTTCATCGTTATCTTTTGCCGCCACAATGTCTGAAGGTAATTCCTCCCGAAGTTTTGACCAAATAGAGGACTGTATGGTCCACCAAGAAAAAAGAGATCTCCAAAATATGTAACTTTCCTATCGCTTAAATGGGAAGAATTACTTGAAGCGCTAAATTTGTGAAGTCCTAGTTGAAAGGTAAAGGAAAGTTGAATTACTTAGTGTTGGACCATAAGAAGGTGATCCTAATTTTTGGCCATGCGATGAAGTGAACTCCATGATTATGTCATGGTTGTGGAATTCCATGACTCCAAAATTTAGAGATACTTTTATGTTCCTATTTATTGAAAAGGACATATGAGATGTTGTCAGACAAATCTTTTGAAAGGCTTGGGATGTTACCCAAATCTTTGAATTTAAGGTCAAACTGAGAAGCACAAAATAAGGAAGCAAAACTATAAGAGAAAATGCTACTCTGCCTCAAAACTAGTAGGAAGCAAAACTGAGAAGCACAAAATAATTTATGATGTCAATGAATGCTCGAGCTTATGATTTTCATTTTTTTCATTACAATGTTTTAAATGAATATACCATATGATATTAAGGCTTCGTTTGAGGCAACTTTCTTAACATAAGCCAAATCTAGTACATCTATTCTCCTAACCGGGTCATCGGAGGGCCTCCATTTTTTGTGACCAAACCATCTAAGGTGACTCTCTAATCTTTTCTTCCACTGGAGATACTCTAATATTTTCACGTATATGCTCATTTCATATATTGTCTCTAAAAGTAAAGCCACTCATCCACCTGAGCATCATCGTCTATGTAACACTCTACTTAATATTATGCTTCTCTTTTAATCGCCAACATCTTGCACCATAAAGTGTTGCAAGTCTCAAAATCATCTTATAAAAATTTTCCTTTAATTTTGAGAGGGACTTTTCTATCATACAACATACACGAGGATTTAGAATTTAACCTCTGGTTTTAAAGGGCCCTATCTCCATTCTAATTTTAATGTGTTGGTGGAATGACAGTATTGCTATGAAAAAAACAAATTGAAATTTAGTCGAAGAATAAAATACTTTTGATTTACTGTGGGATGTACTATCAATGGCATAAATACAATTCAGAAGGCCTAATCATTTAACAATTATATAGATTAGTGCCTCACTAATAAAAGGTAAATAGATTATGATTCTCTCATTTGTGTTAAGAATTCAGAACTGGGAAGTGCTGGTAGAAGTTTAGTAAAAGACTTGATTATCTCGTGTTAATTAAATTATTATTAATTAATTATTTTGAATTATTCATTTTTTATTTAATTATCTCAATAATTATTTAAATATTTTATTGCAAATTAATTATTTAATTATTATTTATAATGTTTAATAATAATTATTTTTTTTGAAAATATATTTAATCCTATTAATTATTTTGAAATAATTAATTATTTAACTTATAATTTTATTAATAATATAATTATTTATTAAGTATTATTTAGTTAATTTTAATTTTAAGTTATATTATTACTTATCTCGTTAATCCCTTAAGAATTTTATCTCATTAATTATGTAAATATTATTTATACTATTTATATTTTAATTTATATTAAATTAATAAATTTATTATATTACAACTATTTAATTAAGTTATATTTGGTGATTAAGCAATAATTATACTTTTAATTTGTTAATTAGTTTACTTAATTATTAATATTTTAAATTTTATTAATTAAATTAACCAGTAATAGCTTTGAGGCTTCCAGGGTTTTGTTTTCATCTTCTCTTTTACCTAGTTGCTGTTCGGCTTCCTTAGAAGGTGTCGAGATTGCACGAGTCGCTTCTTCGGCTCCTTTGTTGCTGTTCGACTTCGCTCCATCGACGACGTTCCCTACCTGCAGATCGAACGTTAGAACATTTCGATTGGAAGCAACGACGGGACGGGAGCTCGCTCGCTGTTAAGTTAATTTTCTCCCTTTCGCGAGCTTCTTTGGCCGAATTCCCTAAATCCGCCAAACTACAGGATTGAGTAAATCCGGGTTTTACGGCAAAAAGAGGGAAACAGATGATTTTTATTTCCTTGAGATTTACGGGGTGCTCAAATCCCGTTTGGTAGGATTTAGCGTAAATCCTGCTCAAATCCTGCATAAATCCTGTTGCCAAACAGCTCCTAAGTGTTGATGCCGTGATGCAGTGTCTATTCCAATCTTCCATGGTTGAGTTGTTATATTGTTAATTGAGAATGACGAGGCATTAAAGATGATCTGATATCTGCAAGTAACAGATGCTTCCTCCCTTTTTTTTTGTTAGGGTTTGAGCTGAGAGGACAGCGTGAAAGCTTTTTCTATGATTGAGTACAGGTGGTCTCTTTGGATCTCTTTATTGTTGCTCCATGCAACAACATTGGTAATTCAGGCCATCAACCGTACATGGCGGCTATGAGATGTTCCTATGTTTTTTTTTATATGAGTTGTCTGGATGGCCTGGAGCTTCTCAGGCAACTATAACTCCCATTAGCTATGGTGTGGAATGTTGGCTATTAAAAAAATGCATAAAATTAAGTGTTGCAGATGAGGATGTTGAGGCAGATGAGTAGCATTACACTTAGAGATAAAATGAAAAATGAGTATATATGTGAAAAGGTTGGAGTAACTGCAATGATAGATGAGATTAGAGAAAATCACGGTAGATGTTTGGTCACATAAAATGTCGGCCTTTTTTGATAACCCTGTTAGGAGAGTTGATATATTAGATCATATTTGTGTTAAGTAATGTAGAGATATACCTTAAAAGTCTTGTTTAGAAAGTATTAAAATTGACATTTTTTATTAGTTTTAAATGAGAATATAACTCTTAATAGGGCACGATGGAGAAAAAGGAGATGTGGCGGACTTCATGTAATGGGATAAAAGTTTGTTGTTGTAGATATAGATGATCTTGAAAGATGCCTTACATATCATTTTGGCAACCTAAGTGACGCTAACTCTTCTTATTCATTACCTTATAAAGTCGAGGGTCTGTCACCATTCTATTTTTTATGCATGTTGGTGGAATCTCACAATCTCTCCATATGAAAGTAAAATTGAAATTACACTGATGGGGTATAATGATTTTCATTTATAGATGTAAATCTGATATGTTGCCTAATCTCCACCATGAAATATATTTTAAATGGCCTAATCATATGACATTTTTCAAGATTAGTAGCATTCACAATATGTAGTAGTGTGCTGAGATTATCTCTTTTTATGAGTGAAAAGTTGTGAGGGCAATGATGATGTTGATTTAGACTTCAACCATTGATTACACATGACAATAATGAAATATCGCTATGTTTCCCTGCATATGACATGTCTGGATGGTCTGGAGCATCTCAGACAACCACATCTTCCATTTGCATTGCAATTAAAGTGTAGCAAAGCTCCTCTACTTATCTAAGCCTTTGTTTTTTTTTTTTCGTCTTTTCTTCTTCTTCTCCCACTTCTTATTCTTATTCTTGCTGATTACACTTGAAGCATACGTATAGTTTTTGATGCTAAGATGAATGAACGGGTGAAAGCGAAAAATTTTCTGCTTTTTTTCTCATAGAGGTTGTAATGATGATGGCTAGCATGTTTTCTTGCTCATTATCCATGGTTATTGAGGGGGGATTGTGACTTTGGGTGATCAAGTCGTTAATAAGAATACATGTTTAGATATTTTGGGTATATTGTTAAGAGTGATGGTGAAATAGATGGGGATATTATTAGTAGAATTCAAGTTGGATAGTTGAAGTGGTGGAATACATCAGGCTTGTTGTGTGATTGAAAAGTCCCCCTCAAACTTAAAGGAAAATTCTATAAGATAGCGGTTAGACCTGCAATGCTTTATGGTGCAAAATGTTGGCTATTAAAAGAAAATCATACTATTAAGTTAAGTGTTGCAGAGATGTGGATGCTCAGGTGGATGAGTTGGCTTTACTTTTAGAGACAGGATATGAAATGAGCATATACTTGAAAAGTTATTAGTACCTCCAATGGAAGATAAGATTTGGGAGAGTCGTCTTAGATGGTTTGTTTACATTAAACGGCGGTCTTCCGATGACCCGGTTGGGAAAATAGATGTATGAGATTTGACTTTTGTTAAGAAAGGTAGATGTAGAGGCAAAGAGACTTGGTTAGAAAATATTAGAAATAATATTTCTTTATTAGATTTAAATAAGAATTTAACTTATAACATGACACAATGGAAAAAAGGATTCATGTAGCTGACCCCCACATAGTGGGATTAAGGCTTGTTGTTGTTGTCGTCGTCGTCTTGAACTGAGATGACAGTATGAATTCTTTTTCTCTTTTTCTATGGTTGAGTGCAGGAGTTGTCTTTGGATCTCTTTATTGAAGGTCCATGCAAAAACATTAGTATTTCAGGGCGATATGAATCCAACACCCCCCCCCCCCCTCTCTATATATATATGAGGAGAAATATCTGGATGGTGAGATATTTTTACAATTAATTGTTGATAGTTATAGTTGTATTTTTTTTTCCTCAGGAATGCGATCATTGAGATTTCTCTAGGAAGTATTCTGTTGGTGATTGCCAACTAGTGACTGATCTTCTGGAAATCAAGTTTCTTATATCATTTTGCAATGTTTTACATTGAGGATGGCTTGAAAATTATTAGGCAACCGATGTTCTAATTTTCCTTATTTATGTATGAGGTGAGAGAACCTTAAGAAAGCTGCTTATTTTTTTTATTTATTATTTGAATTAAGCAGTCATATGACCTTCTCTTTCTCTTTCTTTTATGAAACATGGTGCAGTAACAATGGTATATGTATACACACACATACATACATATATAGAGATATACATACATATTTGTATGATATGCTACTTGCAATCAAATTGCCCTTAACTTTATAGTTGTCTTTTTTTTTTTCCTGTGTAATGTAATCATTGAGATTTCTCTTGGAAGAATTCTGTTGGTAATTGCCAACAAGTGACTGATCCTCTGTAAATCAAGTTTCTTATTCGCATTTTGCATTGTCGAACATCATGGATGGCCTGAAAATTCTCAGGCAACCGATGTTCTTATTTTCCCTATTTATCTTTGAGGTGAGAGGACCAATTAAGCAGTCATATGGCCCCTCTCTTTCTCTTTGTTTCATGAAGCACGGTGCAGTAACAATGGTATATGTATATATATGTATGTATGAAGTACTACTTGCAATCAAATTGCCCTTAACTTGAAAAAATATTGGATTGATGTGGACTATGAAGAGAAATATCTGGATGGTGAGATATTCTTAGAAATAATTGCGGATAGTTATAGTTGTCTTTTGTTTTCCTCAGTGATGTAATCATTGAGATTTCTCTTGAAAGATTTTTGTTGGTGATTGCGAACAAGTGACTTTTCTTCTGGAGAGTGGATATCAAGTTTGTTATACTCGTTTTGCAATGTTGAACATCAAGGATGGCCTGAAAATTCTTAGGCAACCGATGTTCGAATTTTCCCTATTTATGCTTCAGGTGCGAGGACCTTTTGAAAGCTGTTTATTTATTTGTTTATTGTTGGAATTAATTACTCATATGCCCCTTTCTTTCTCTTTCTTTCTCTTTCTTTCATGAAGCACTGTGCCGTAACAATGGTATATATATATATATATATATATATATATATAGAGAGAGAGAGGTTTGATGGAGAAGTATAGAGAAAGTAAGGGGAATCTACATATGATATTTATTTATTTAGGGAGAATATATGAGAAAGTTTTAAGAGAAATGCTCTATAGAGTTCTGTATAAGTATGGAGCTTGTAATGCTTATATTTAAGTCATTAAGGATATGTATACAAGTGTTATTGCAAAAGATATGTTTGGAGTATGAAATTAGAAAGCTTAGTGGGATTTAGTAAATCCTATAAATCCGGATTTAATATATCCGAAATGTGTTAAATCCTGAAAATTCTTTGGTATGCCAATTGTTAAATCCTGTTAAATCCTGAGAAACTGTTTGGTAACATATTTCAGGATTTATGGTAGTTAGAAATTTAAATGTGAAGAAGATAATTATAAATTTAAAAAGTAATTTATAATTAAAAATAAAAATTAATGTATTATAAATTTAATAACATGTTAAGTTCAAATTACTCATTAATTATTATTTATATATTTAATAATACATATTTTAAATTATATTAAGGTAATCATATTAATATTTAATTACTAATTATACAATTAAATTAAATTAGATAATTTATTTATGCAGTACTTATTCTAGTAATTATTTAATTAAGTTACTTAATTATTAATATTTTAAATTATATTAAATAAGTTAATCAACGATAACTAGAGGCGTCGAGGGTTGCCTATCATCTTCTCTTTTCGTGGTTGCTGTTCGGCTTCGTTGCTTCGCAAGAGATGTATAATTGTATGCGTCGCTTCTTCGGCTCCTTCGTGGCTGTTCGACTTCTCTCCTTGACGACTTTCCCTTCCTGTCAGATGGAAAGTTACGACATTTGGATCGGAAGCAAGAACAGGAGCTCGCTGACTATGAAGTTAACTTTCTCCCTTTCGCGCCCTTCTAATGTTAAATTTCGTTAAAACCGCCGAACCGAGGGATTTAGTAAATCCGGGATTTAAGCCGTAAATATCCCGGGATTTAACGCGTGCACAAAACCGTTTGGCTGGATTTAGGGTAAATCCGACTTAAATCCCATGATAAATCCGATACCAAACAGCCCCTTAGATTGGAAGCAACGACGGGACGGGAGCTCGCTCGCTGTTAATTTAATTTTCTCCCTTTCGTGAGCTTCTTTGGCCAAATTCCCTAAATCCGCCGAACTACAGGATTGAGTAAATCCGGGTTTTACGGCAGAAAGAGGGAAACGGATGATTTTTATTTCCTTGAGATTTACGGGGCGCTCAAATCCCGTTTGGCAGGATTTAGCGTAAATCCTGCTCAAATCCTGCATAAATCCTGTTGCCAAACAGTCCCTAAGTGTTGATGCCGTGATGCATTGTCTATTCGAATCTTCCATGGTTGAGTTGTCATATTGTTAATTGAGAATGACGAAGCATTAAAGATGACCTGACGAGGCATTAAAGATGACCTGATTTCTGCAAGTAACAGATGCTTCCTCCCTTTTTTTTGTTAGGGCATGAGCTGAGAGGACAGCGTGAAAGCTTTTTCTATGATTGAGTGCAGGTGGCCTTTTTAGATCTGTTTATTGTTGCTCCATGCAACAACATTGGTAATTCAGGCCATCAACTGTACATGGCGGCTATGAGATGTTCCTTTGTTTTTTTGTTATATGAGTAATTTGGATGGCCTGGAGCTTCTCAGGCAACTTAGATGGTTTGTTCAATAATACGGCGGCCTTCCAATGGAATTTTTATTTTGTCCGGTCACAGAACGTAGCTCTACGTTCGGCCGCCAGTAGAATCGCGCCACGCGTTTTCATTATTTGCTGCGCGCCCCGACAACCTTACCCGGAACAGACCCTAGATTGCTCGGTATTGCTAGGTATTGATCGATTTTGCTCGGCAATAACCAATACCGAGCAAATACCTAGCAATACCGAGCAAATACCGAGTTGTACCGAGTTTTTTCTCGCAATACCGAGCAAATACCTAGCAATTCCGAGCAAATCCCAAGCAAATACCGAGTTGTACCGAGTTATAGAAAAACTCGGTACAACTCGGTATTTGCATGGTATTGGTCTTCACAGAGCGGTATTTCTCATTTTTGCAAAGCAATACCTAGCAATACCGAGCAAATACTGAGCAATACTGAGAAAATCGCGAACATAGCATTCCCGGGTTTCGGTCCCGATCAAATCGTTGGGCCGCACGATAAAGAGTAAGAGCACGTGGCAACATGTTATTGGCGGCCGAACGTAGCTCTACGTCCGGTCAGAGGATGTAATAATTGTTCCTTCCAATGACCTGGTTGGGAAAATAGATTATGAGATTTGACTTATGTTAAGAAAGTAGAGGTAGACGCAATCAAATTGTATTATACATATATGTATGATAATCTACTTGCAATCAAATTGCCCTTAACTTGAAAAAAATATTGGATTTGTGTGGACAATGAGGAGAAACATCTGTATGGTGAGATATTTTTAGAATTAATTGCTGATAGTTATAGTTGGATTTTGTTTTCCTCATTAATGCAATCATTGAGATTTCGCTTGGAAGTATTCTGTTGGTGATTGCCAACAAGTGACTGATCTTTTGGAAATCAAGTTTCTTATATCATTTTGCAATGTCGAACATTAAGGATGGCCTGAAAATTTTCAGGCAACCGATGTTCTAATTTTCCTTATTTATGTATGAGGTGAGAGGACCTTAAGAAAGCTGCTTATTTTTTATTTATTGTTGGAATTAAGCAAATCATATAACACTCTCTTTCTCTCTTTCATGAAGCACGGTGCTTTAACAATGGTATATATATACACACACATACATACATATATAGATATATACATACATATTTGTATGATTTGCTACTTGCAATCAAATTGCCCTTAACTTTATAGTTGTCTTTTTTTTTTTTCCCGAGTAATGTAATCATTGAAATTTCTCTTGGAAGAATTATGTTGGTGATTGCCAACAAGTGACTGATCCTCTGTAAATCAAGTTTCTTATACTCATTTTGCATTGTCGAACATCAAGGATGGCCTGAAAATTCTCAGGCAACCGATGTTCTTATTTTCCCTATTTATCCTTGAGGTGAGAGGACCTTTAGATAGCGGCATATTTATTTTGTTGGAATGAAGCAGTCATATGGCCCTCTCTTTCTCTTTCTTTCATGAAGCACGGTGCAGTAACAATGGTATATGTATATTTATGTATGTATGATGTACTACTTGCAATCAAATTGACCTTAACTTGAAAAAATATTGGATTGATGTAGACAATGTGGAGAAATATCTGGATGGTGAGATATTCTTAGAATTAATTACGGATAGTTATAGTTGACTTTTGTTTTCCTCAGTAATGTAATAATTGAGATTTCTCTTGAAAGATTTCTGTTGGTGATTGCGAACAAGTGACTTATCTTTTGGAAATTGAGTTTGTTATACTCATTTTGCAATGTTGAACATCAAGGATGGCCTGAAAATTTTTAGGCAACCGATGTTCGGATTTTCCCTTCCCTATTTATACTTGAGGTGAGAGGACCTTTTGAAAGCTGCTTATTTATTTGTTTATTGTTGGAATTAAGTAGTCATATGGCCCTCTCTTTCTCTTTCTTTCATTAAGCACGGTGCAGTAACAATGGTATATATATGAGAGGACCTTTTGAAAGCTGCTTATTTATTTGTTTATTGTTGGAATTATGTAGTCATATGGCCCTCTCTTTCTCTTTCTTTCATTAAGCACGGTGCAGTAACAATGGTATATATATATATATATATATATATATATATATATATATATATATATATATATATATATATATATATATATATATATATATATATATATATATATATATATATATATATATGAGAAAGTTCCAAGAGAAATGCTATATAGAGTTCTGTATAAGTATGGAGCTTGTAATGCTTATATTTATGTCATTAAGGATATGTATACAGGTGTTATTAGTTGTGTTCAAACACAAGTTGATTTGATCAAGTATTTTCCTATTTTAGTTGGATTACATCAAAGTTTAGCTTTAAGCCCATATCTTTTTGCTTTAGTCTTGAATGTTCTTATTAGACATTTGCAAGAGCCAAGAGGATATACCTTGGTGTATGCTTTTGGTCGATGATATTATACTTGTTAGTAAGATTGGAGATGGAGTTGAAAAGCTTTAATTATGGAGGTTAATCTTTTAGTCAAGTGATGGTGAAATATATGGGTATATTATTTGTTAAATTCAAGTTAGATGGTTGAAGTGTAGGAATGCATCGAGACTGTTTTGTGATAGAAAGGTACCCCTTAAACTTGGGTGAAAACTTTATTAGATGGTGATGAGACCTGCAATGTTTTATGGTGTTGAATGTTGGCTATTAAAAAGATGCATAAAATTAAGCGTTGCAAATGAGGATGTTGAGGCAGATGAGTGGCTTTACACATGCAAAATGAGTATATACATGAAAAGGTTGGAGTAACTCCAATGATAAATGAGATTATAGAAAATCACCTTAGATGTGTGGTCACATAAAATGTTGGCCTTTTTGATGATGACCCTTTTAGGCAAGTATATATATTAGATCTGATCTATGTTAAGAAAGGTAGAGATAAACCTTAAAAGACTTGTTTAGAAAGTTTTAAAATTGATATTTTTTATTAGATTTAAACGAGAATTTAACCCTTAATAGGGCATAGTGTAGAAAAAGGAGACTGTGGCCGACTTCATGTAGCGGGATAAAATCTTTTTGTTGTAGATATAGATGATCTTGAAAGATGATCAACATATCATACTGGCCCCAAGTGACGCTACCTCTCCTTATTTCAGTACCTTATAAAGTCATCAACATGTGTCTCCATCCTATTTCTTATGCATTTTGGTGGAATCTCACAATCTCTCCATATGAAAGTAAAATTGAAATTGTACTGATGGGTGATAATGTTTTTCATTTACAGATGGAAATCATATCTGTTGCCTAATCTCCTCCATGAAATATATTTTAAATGGCCTAATCATATGACAATTTTCAAGATTAGGGCATTCACAATATTTTGTAGTGTGTTGAGATTATCTCTTATATGAGTGAAAAGTTGTGAGGGCAATGATGATGATGATTCGGACTTCAACCATTGATTACGCATGGCAATTATGAAATATCGCTATGTTTCCCAGGATATGGCATGTCTGGATGGTCTGGAGTCTCAGGCAACCACATCTTCCATTTGCATGGCAATTAATGTGTAGCAAAGATCCTCTACTTATCTTATGTCATCTAAGCTTTTGTTTTTTTGTTCGTCTTTTCTTCTTCTTCTTCTCCCACTTCTTATTCTTGCTCATTACTCTTGAAGCATACGTTCAGTTGTTGTGGCTAGCTCGCTAATTATCTATTCACTAAACAAATCATATCCAGCTTCTGTTGCTATGATTGTGACAATATATCCATCATCAATTCTTGCTGCTTAGCTTTGCTATGTTTCTCTGGCTATTAGATGATGAATTTCTTTTGGAGAGGCTGCAACAATTATTGCTAACCTTTGACAATTTGGCTTTGTTTGATTCTTAATCTACTCTAGCGATGAGGCATCAAGGATGGCATGAAGTTCTTCTAGCAACTTACTTGTAGTGCTATTAAATACTTCCTACAGTACTTTTTTACCGATGTTGCTGCTACTACAAGAACTTACTTCTATTTAGCTGTTTACCTTCATGTTTTTAACTTTGTGTCAGATTCTTTGCAGCAGTAGGAACAGGAGGCATTTGTTTTTGAACACGCTTGCAATCACATTATTGTACTTTGTTTTTTAGTATTTTTAATATACACCTATATATGTTTGCAAATATATACTTTTGCAATCTCTACTTTCTCTTTTTTATTTGGTGGTGAGCAGTATGATTGAAGTTCTAATTTGCTGCTGAATATTCTTATTTCTGGACGAAGTAAATATGGTAAACAAATTTTATTACCGTTCATAAGTTGTGTATCCTATATTAATGGGTTATTTCATCAAGGGCACCACTTTTGGGATTTTATTGTTTTTATTTATGACGAGAGAGGCGCTACCTTTATGTTGGATTCATGAAATTTAGCTTGTGATGTCGAAAATAATGCTATTGCTCTTTATATCACTATGTATGCCAGTTTCACTTTTTATGTATTGGTGATTGATCAAAAAGGTTTTCAATGGGCAACCAGTGCTGCTAAATATTTATTTTCAAGGATTATATCTTAATGATTGATGGGAACTTTTACTTTCTCTATGTGATGTTTTCCAATGAAGATTCGGGCCTCCTCTATCTTCATCACTCATTACCTCGAAGCTAAGTTGCACCGATACGGATACGGCGATACGGATACGACACGATACGGATATGGGACACGCCAATTCTTAAAAATACAGGATACGGATACGGCGCGGATACGGCATTATAATATATAAATAATACGTAAAAATTAATAAAGTAATCAAAGTGTAATATTTGAAATGACAAAAAAATTGAAATAAAAGTAAGCATTAAGTATTGAAATGTCTAGTACAACAACAAAAACAAGAAGATAAATTGTCCAGCACATGAAATTTCAACTATTCAATAGAAGGAATGATAGGATTAGCTTCTTCAGTGGTTTGTCTTTGAGTTTCTATATCATCTTCAATAAATATCATAGCTTCTAATTCAGGCTCATCAAGTGAAAGATTAGCAATTTCTAATATTCCCATATCCTCAAGAGATTCAAATCCATCTCCAGCAACATCCCACATCCTGTTGTCTCCTTCCATATAAGTTGGAGTTTTCCTTGAGAGAAGTCGAAGGTTTGTATGCACGTAAACTAAATCTTCAGCCCGTTGTGGAATAATTTTATTTCTCTTCATTGATTGGATGAATGAGTATGTGCTCCAATTTCTTTCACAACAGGATGAGGATGAAACTTGGCCAAGCAATTTTATGGCGATTGTTTGTAGTAGAGGTGCTGAAGCTCCATGTATAATCCACCACATTTTCGGATCAATTCTCCACCTATCACGCAATGACTCTTGGTCACCAAAGTCCTCTAAATAACCAAAAAATTTAGCAAGCTTAAGCGTATGCAAGATTAAGCGTATGCACAACACATGGTGTCCAGAAAATATGAGGATATGCTTGCTCTACAAGTAGACCTGCAGCTCTACAAACAGGTGCATTATCAGTAATGACCTGAATGATGTTTGAAGGCCCCACCATCATGATAACTTCTTTGATTAAATTAGAAATGAAGAACTTATCCTTGTACTGTCCTTCACAGTTTACAGCTTTGATAAACATAGGATAACTCTCTCTTACAGCCATGAAGTTGATAAGTGGTCTTCTTTGTGGATCTGTCCACCCATCACAAACCAAAGTAACTCCTTTTTCCTTCCAAACTCCTCTAGTAGGCTCGAGCAACTTCTCAATATTGTCCCTCTCTCTTTGCAACAACTTCGTTCTAATGACATTATATCCTGGTGGCACGTATCTTGCAAGATTGTTATTACATGCATATGTAAAGGCATTTTTGTAATGTGGATTCCTTGCTAGGTTAAAAGGAAGTCCAGCTGAGTAAAACATTCTAGCTATTTCCCCATCTAGTTGTTCTCTCATTTGTAAATTAAATGCTTTCTCCAAAACACTATCTACAACATGTTTTTTTTTTTTTTTTGGTTCAAATCCCTCCATTCGAAAAGGTCCTTTGTTTACAGTACTGTCATCACATCTAATTGAAGAAGATGATGAAGGATAGGAAGCATGAGTGCTTGGAAGTGGAATATGTTTTGGAAGCTCTTTTTTACAAATTTTTTTTGTAAGAGTAATTTTGAAGTGCTGTTTAATTTTAAAGTTGTTTTTATGGAAAGATACCGAGCGATACCATTTGGTACCCCTCCATACCGAGCAATACCGAGCGGTACCGAGCAATACCGAGTGATACCGTGTTCCAATATCGAGCAGCACCGAGTTCCAATACCGAGTAGTACTGAGTTCCAATACCGCTCGATACCGAGTAGTACCGAGCAATACCGAGTTCTAATACCGAGCGGTACCGAGTTCCAATACCGAGCATTACTAAGTTCTTATACCGCTTGGTACCGAGTAGTACCGAGCAATACCGAGCAGTACCGAGTTCCAATACTGAGCAGTACTAAGTTCCAATACCGCTCAGTACCGAGTAATACCGAGCAATACCGAGTTCCAATACCGAGCGGTACCGAGTTCCAATACCGAGCAGTACCGAGTTCTAATACTGCTCGGTACCGAGTACCGAGTAATACCGAGTTCCAGTAACGTTCGGTACCAAGCGGTACCAAGTTTCAATACCGAGCCTATGATTAAGAAAACGAAGAACGATGAAGAAAACGAACCTACACTGCTCACGTCGCCTTCACTGTTCGCGTTGTCAAGCCGTTTCGTCGACGAAGGATGATCCTATCGACTTTAATGCTCGCGTCGTCAAGCCTCTTTGTCGACAAAGGATGATCCTGTTTGCTTCTATGCTCGGGTCATCGAGCCGCTCCTTCAACTATAACGAAGAAGATGAACACGTGTGTGGAAACGAAAAACCTAGCTCTTTGAAATGTTTCAGCCGCATAAATGAATATGGATATTGAGCGGAAACGGATACGCGTGTCCAGTCAAATTTAAATAATATTTTAATTGGACACGGCAAGGCCGTATCCGACACGTATCCGTGCCGTATCGGAGGCGTATCCGTATCCGACACGTATCCGATACAGCATGCCTCGTAAATAGGAGTATCCGTGCAACATAGCCTCGAAGTCTGTCAGTTGTGATAATCCCCAACTTTCTGCAATGTTGTTAGGCAGTGGTAGCAGGTAATTATTTCTATTTACTGGCTTGAATTTTTTTTTCTTTAATACATGCTGTTAATGCATGCTCCACAATCTAGGTATCAATTTTACATTACAAGGTCTTTAGTTTTCTAAGTGGATTCACCATATTATGATATTAAGTGCGCACATCTTTTCTCTTACTCTCACATTCAAGTCATTGAATCAAAGATAAGTGATACATTATTTGGTGACTTGTCAGCTCAACACAATGCCCCATTGTTGCTTTCAGGCAACCTATCCTGTCATATTAAAATCTTTTCTCTTTCGATGGCTAATTTGGTGAACTCAAAGTTAGAATCATACAGAGTAATTATAGTGAAATGGTTTCTTTTTGGAGTAGAAAATATGTGAAAATGAAATTTCAATTTTTTTTTGAGATGCATTCTTGTGACAAATTTGGCTCAATCCTTCAATAACGGATGGTGTTGCCTCGAATTTGGCTCGACCTTTCACTACAAGAAAATGGATCAATAACGACCAATAAATAGAGACAAAATGAAAATGGTCTCTAAAGATGATTAATCATTCAATTTCTACAAAATGTATGTTGAAGTTGCCTTGAATTTGGCTCGCTCCTATTTGTTTATATCCTTGATCTTCGTACGCTTTGCAGATATGTTCGGGGTCTAAGGGGGCAGCGCCCCCTGGTGGGGGTCAACCTGCCCGATCAGGTTACCAGGTCAATGGCCCAATGAACAAATTTTGGTTGTAAGGATATTTTTGGAATTCAAATTAATAAATAAAATGATAAATTCTCTTTACTATTTCACTATATATTTGGTTCATCGTTCCCTAACATTTACACCTCAATACAATGTGTTTAATTATGCCGGGGACAATCTCCTAAAGATCATAGTATTTTAAAATTTTTAAGGGCGGCAATTGCCTAAAATCCCTTGTAGTAAAGACAAAAATAACTGTATAGGGACAAATTACCTAAATAATCAATTGATTAAGGGGCGTCCGTCCATGTTGTCAGCTGGGAGCTGAGCACAATGCCACTTTCGTAGTTTTCATCAATAATGGTCTGAAGCTTTCTGGCAAGCTATTCAGCCATATTAAGTCTTTGTTTGAGACCCCTATCCCTATTCCTTGTCTCTCATTCTTCTTCCTTAATTTTGGAATTTAGTCAGTTCTGTTGGGTTATTGATGTTTCATAATGTGCAGGGTAGGATGCATTATTCTCTTTGAAGTTCCAATGAAATTACCGTTCTGAGTAGTTTCAGATGCATATTTATATTGGTGGATCAATGGATGAGATATGCGAGCCTTCATATTTTGGATGCCTAGTCTTCTACTTCTGTTACATTTTATCTATCTTCAATTACGGGAGGATCCAATGGCTTTTAAACTCTCTCTTTCTCTCTCTCTCTCTCTCTCTCTCTCTCTCTCTCTCTCTCTCTCTCTCTCTCTCTCTCTATATATATATATATATATATATATATATATATATATATATATATATATATATATATAATTCGTCATTGAGAATTAGTTTGATTAGATATGAATTTGATGCATATTTGAATCAGATGCATTCAAAATTAATTTCAGGACCATTCGAGCATTGATTTTGGCCAACTTATAGCCGAACTGAATGTCTTGACGAGATAATCTTTCGACGCCATAACTTTTCCAGTGTGTCCGCATGAGCCCAAATAAAGCACCAAGTATAATTGAAAATTTCAGGACATTAATTTGATAAATAAATGTATCCAATTCTTACATGCTTATTGTTGGATTGATCCTGCCGACGGGACATCCGATGGGACATCCTACGAGCATAAGATTGCTTAACGTCGACAATATTATGATACTTAAATGCTAAATGACTATGATCAAAGTAATCAATACATGTGCTATGGGGAGGTCCAGAATTTTTCCATCAAGGCGGGGCATGCCACTCTTAGTTATCTGGAAACATTGTGGGCAATGTGAAGGAATATGCGATTGGTGGCATATTTTTACAATTAATGGCAGATAATTAGATTAAAAACAAACAAGAAATTCTTGTTATTTGTACTTTTATTTCCTCATTTGAATATTTCTCTTGGAAGAATTGTGCTGGTCATTGCCACGAACGAGTGACTGATCTTCTACAACCCTGGATTTTTATACTCATTTTGCAAAGGCGAACATCTATGATGGCCTGAAAATTCTCTGGAAATCGATTTTATGATTTTCCTTATATATGCTTGAAGTGAGTGGACTTCTAGAAAGCTGCTTTCTTGTGTGTGTTGGCATGAAGGTCATATTGTCCTCTCACCCTTTCTCTTCTAAAGCACTGTGCAGTAACCATGGTTGTTTGAGATGAGGCTACTGGTAACCCAAGTGACGCTGCCTATTATTAATTTCCTTAGAAATTCAATCCTGATGGGGGATAATATTTTTCATTTACAGATGGAGGGCCTACTAGTAGCCTCATATTCTCAATGAAATACAATTAAAAAGGACTAATCATATGGTAATTTTCAAGATTAGTGGAAATACACATAACATGTCTTGTGTTTATTATCTGTTTTATGAGTGAAAAGTATTGAGTGTAATGATGATGATTTAGAATTTAGCTATCAAACGCACATGACTGCTATGAGAAGTTCCTATATTTTGTTTAATATGGCATGTCTTTGTGTCCTGGAGCTTCTCAGGTAAGCATGGCAATTTACCATTAACATGACAATTAACGTCATGACAATTAACGTATAAATCTGTATTTGTCATATGTAAGGATTTATTGGCTTGCGAGCCTACTTAGTTTTGCTCTTTTCGTCTTTTTCTTCGTATTCTTGTTCCAATACTCTTGAAGCATAGCTCTTTCAGCTGTTGAGCTGAGCTCCCTAATTATCTCTTCACTAATAAAACCCCCTCCAATTTTTGTTGCTGTGACTGTTACAAATTATTCATTATCGATTCTTGCTGCTTAGTTTTGCTACTTTTTTCTGGCTACTAGATGATGAATTACTTCCGGAAAGGTAGTGACTGTTACTGTTAACAATTGATAATTCTTCCTCTACTCTAGCAGAGAGGCATCAAGGATGGCATGAAGCTCCACCTGCAACCTACTTGTAGTGTGCTAGGAAACACTTGTAAATCTCAAGTAGTTCCTATCAATCTTCGGAAAACAGTGAGAATTCTTCACAAAGTCCGCACAAAATCACAAAAATAGTAGATAATTTGTATTATTTGATGAAAGGAACACGGAAAATAGCAAGATACACTTGATCCTCAATTCGAGAGGAGGATCGATCTCTCCCAAATCTCTAGACGCCGCTAGAGCCCAAAGAAAACCTAAATCTAAGAGATCTCAAATTTCAGCCAAATTCAAGATGCCCTAACCCTAGGAAACAAAGTATTCAATGCATACCAATCAAAAGGAAATCCCTAAACAGTTCCTACATTCAAATTTCCCTATCAAAACCCTAAAAAAACCTTCCTGAAATGGCTTCCGCATGGCCTGCAGCTTGCGCGGTCTCCCAGCAGGCGGAGTTTCTCCGTTGTTTTGCGTCTGGGCCAGTCCCGCGTGGACCGGTCTAACATACAACAACAACAACAACGGAGTGCTACTAAATAATTCCCACAGTGCTGCTTTTACCATTGTTGCTTCTATTTCAAGAACCTGCTTATATCTAATTGTTTACCGGCATGTTTTGTGTCAGATTCTTTTCGGCAAGACCTGGAGGCATTTGTTTGCAAGACGCTTGCAATCACATTATTGCTGTATTTTCATTATAGAGGCTGTGATGATTTCCTTTATCTTGGATTCTTACCTCTTTTAATCTATATAAAAAAAAAACTATATATGTTTGCGAGCATATACTTTTGCAAATGAGGGTACTCAGGTTATTTTTCTTCATGGTGCTTTTTTTCACAATTTAATGGTAGAAATAATTATCATATTTATATTTAATTATAATTGTTGTTGGCTAGAATATACGCGGCGATAGAGTTTGAATTTTTCGTCTCAGTGTTGTACGGATATCCAACACATAAATAGGGAATTCAGAAACATGATTTTTTTATGTCAAAAACCCTGGAAAAGGGGAAAATAATGGGGCCACGCTCAGTTGAAATTATTTCGTCAGTGTTTGAATAGATTACAAGTTACTGATTCATTCTTTAAATTGAGGACGATCAGATTATAATAATCAACTATCGGGTTGAAATCTTATGACGAACGATTATCGGATGGAAATCCGATATCAATTGGTGGTTCGGTCGGATTCCGGTGTCAGTTAGTGGCCGAGCGATAGTCCATCGACGGCTGGTGGTTCAGCGAAAATCCGCCGTTGGTCCGTGACCAAGCGAAAGTTTGGTGTAAGTCGGTGGCTGCGCAAAATTCCGGTGTCACTCAGTGGCTGGACAATAATCCAACGATAGTCGGTTGCTTGTATGCTTTATGGTGCAGAATGTTGGCCATTTAAAGAGACGTATAATATTAAGTTGAGTGTTACAAAGATGAGAATGCTTTGGTTGATGAGTGGCTTTGGTTGATATAATTCAAATTGAGCATATACATGAAATGGTTGGAGCACATAGTAAAATAAAGGTTTGATGTTGATGTTGTTGTTGTAGATGGATTCTTGTGACTATAATGATTAAAATTAGGTTTCATGTGCATGATGTAAATGATGCGGCTATAAATACTTTCATTTAAGCTATATAGTTTGTTGTGATCAGATGAATTTAGGGAAGATTTTATTTTTGACATCCTTCACATAGAGATGTTGATGATGATTGGTATTGCATCAATTCCTTCATCACCATGTCCCTAAATGTGTGTTTCTCTGGCAAGGGTAAGGAATCAAGGATGGCTATGAAGGCTTGAAGTTTGTGATGGGAGTAGAAGTTTTTTTTTTTAAAATAAATTCTCTGCGACGTTTTATGTATTTCTATATATCTGGAATTCCATTGGTTTTAGTAGTTTTTTGAACTTTGCAATTGCACAATGTCCATTACATAATCAAAGCCTCTTTGTCCTCTTTATTTTTCCCAAGATTAGAGGGATTGAACCTCTTTCCTAACCGAACAAGAAAGATTTACATTTAATCCTTTATATTCAAATGTTTATATGATTCCATCTTTATATTCAAATGTACCAACTTATGAGAATCATCTGTCTTTAGCTTTCTAAATGGATTTACCATAAGATATTGTGTTGCTTGCGTTTTTCCTCTCTCGCATTCTCTACATTGAATGAAAGATGAGTAATACATTATTTGGTAACTTGTCAGCTGAGCACAATGCCATGTTATTACGTTTCATCAAATGGTGGTCTGAAGCTTTCAGGCAAGATATTCAGTCATATTAAGGTTTTGTTAAACTGATTTTGCTTTTTGTTGTCTTCTCATAGAGATATTGATGATTGTTGATATTGTTCAAGAAGTTGGAATTTTTATTGCCAAAGGGGTCGTGTAAGAATCAACCATGTTCAAGTGGACCTTTTTGATCGCAATTTTTTTTTTAGAAGGCATTTCATGGAATTGCTTGGCAATATAATCCATGATATAAGGTAATTATCTAATTAAAAATTTAAATTTAATTTATATTTAAATATAATTTTATTTGTGGTCAATAAATTAGAATTAAAATAATTTAATTTTAAAATAACTTATTAATTTTAAGTTTTATTATTTTTTTATATATTCATTAATTAATTATAAATTATTAATTTTTTCTATCAATAATGACTAATTATTATGAATAATATAATTATAATTTATGCTAAATTTAATTAGTTAATTATATAATAAAATTATAAATTATAGTATATTCTTATTTAATTTTAATTAAACTAGGTAAATTAAATTAATGAAAAATTTACATACATACCATTTTATATTATTATATTTACATATTTAACATCTAAAATTTTAATATTACATATATATCATCCATAGTTCATTTTCATATCAAATATGAGTGGTAGAAATAAAATATATGAGTGATATAAAAGAAATACAAGTGATATATTTGATATTAAAATGCATGTAATATTAAAGTTTAGTTTTAGGTGTTAGATATAAATAGGATGTTATAAAGTGGTATGTATGTAAATTTTACTAAATTAATTTATTGATTTATTATATTGTTATATTTCTTTGCTATTGCTTATATATTTCCATTTTCTCTGCGCAGTCTTCCTATAGCCGTGGGCTTGCTAGGTTTTCTTAACCTATTCTAAAGCTATTCGTGGCTGTTTGGCATTGCCTGCTTCGCCTCAAAGGTAGAGTTTTGAATGCTAAATGGCTTATTTGCCTCATTCGACAACGTTCCTTCCTGTCGATTGCCAAGTCATGCAGTTCGCTGTTCTCATTTTAAATTATATTAATTAAGTTCAGTTAGACTAATTAGACTAATTTCTTCGCATGGGCGTCTAGGGTTTGCTTTACATCTTCTATATTTAGCTGTTCGACTTTGTTGCTTGGCGTGAGGCAGAGATTTCGCACAATTCGCTTCTTCGGCTCATTCGTTGCTATTCGACTTCGGTCGCTCTACGACATTCCCTTTCGTGGGCAAATTATTAGGTCAGGTGACCGAACCCATCTTTGCGTTCGGTCGCCAATAGAAATGCGACATCTGTTAGGCGTTTTTTTTAATTTAATAACTTTGCTTTATGCCTTGTCAGAGTGAGCGACCCGACCCGAGAACGCAGTTCATTTGAATTTTGGAAAATAAAGAATGAAAACGCCGCGTATTTTATTTTCAAGCGACATTATCACTGTTACTTCAGCTCTGGTAAGCACTCTCGGATTCCTCCAATACCTTCGGTTCTGCAATAGCTTCTTCCCGCCGGAGGTAGACGACGAGATTGTAAAAGATCATCAATCAGGAAGAGGTATAGTTGCGCCTAACTTTCGCTTTACTTGCGTTTTTGTTGCGTTTAAGTTAATATGTTAAATTTTAGGGTTTGTTTTAGTTATAATTTTACCATTGTTTGTTTAATGTAATGTAATGTTGAAATGCTTATTTTTTGATTTTTCAAGCTTCTTCTCTTCGTAAATGGATGAAACAAATGATACGAAAGATTTACGTTTTATGAGAAATTTTAGGGTTTAGTAATAATTGTATAACTAGCATATATGTTTAATGTGATGTTCAAATGTTTTTTTTTTGAATTTTAACCTTCTTTAAAGCTAAATAATTACGAAATGTATAGTTGCGCTTTAATTGCGTTTTAGTTGCGCTATGGTTACGCTTTTTTCTGATTTTTTTTAATTTTATAGATGAGGATGCCGTATCAAAGGCCAGTAATATCTAGATGCTATGTTACTTCTTTTCGGAAACATTGTGATGCTTTTGTCGAGATTATTGATGATAAAGTAGAGTAGACATTAAAGAATTTGAACATTCATCAATTTTTGAAGTTCCCCGCATTCCTGCAGTGTATACCACCTCTTTTTGAGATTCTCAAATTTTGGAGTCCTGCTAATGAAGGCTTCATCGTCCTTGGTCATTTACTGAAATTCACTTCTGACGAGGTCGCCTTGTTGATAGGTAATATTTTGAATATGGAATTTCTTATACGGATATGTTTTTTTTTTAACTTTAACAACTGAAATTTTATGACAGGTATACCTAACAGAGGCATTGATATCAAATGGAGGATTGATCCTCTAAATGGACCTCTAACAACTGAAATTAAAATAAAAATGTCAAAATTAGACAGATTATCTGATAATGCTACAAAAATAAAGACCTTTATTATGTTTTTGTTATCTAACATTTTCTTTCCACTAAATAACCATAAAACCCCTAGAAGGCTCACATCTGTTGCAAATAATTTAAGTGAGTTCACTTCCATTAATTGGGTTTCATGCATAAGAAATTTCATGGTCGGGGAATTCAATACAATTTTTGAGAAGTTTCAAATGCAAAGACCATTGGGTTATATCAATGATTTTTTTCCTCTTATACTGGTAAGTTTCCACTTCTACTAGTTATTCTCCATCTATAATGTTTTTTAATGTTAACTTTTAATTTTTTATGTTTGACATTATACAGATTTGGTTTTTGGAACATTTTTCTTTGAATAAACCATCCGATTCAGAAGTAAGACCTCATTTTTTAAGATGTGAGGGTATACTGAATTGTACTTTACTTAAGAGAATGCAGCAAAATTATTTAAATTTTAAAAAAAAAAATGAGGTAATTTTTTCGTGTACATGATGCAAATTATGCTATGGTTGCTCTTTAGGAAATTAATACATTTTTTATTTTTTGCAGATTTATATTTGTCTTGAGAATGTTAGTAATGAAGAAGCCGAAAAATACGGTGCTGACATTAATGCCATACAAAACTTGAAAACCCGGGCAGGCCATGAACCATAGAAATTGCAGTCACCCCAGAAAATTAAGTCATCCGCAAGGAAAAAACTTGACACCACCCCACCTCCCTCCCCCCCTATCTCTCCCCCTGATTCTCCTCATAAAGAACTTCCAGAAAGTTCACCTATGCCGCCAACTTAACTTTCTACGCGTCCACCTACTGAAAAAATTTACACCACTCAATCTTCTGCTAAACAACCACCCATTGAAACGACAGATTTAGAGGCTATTCAGAAAAATGTTTTGAATTATTTGAGAAGATGTTGAATAAAATTGAAGAGAATTTGGGAGCTAGATTGGATCGTGTTGAAGATATTGTGGAGAAACTTCAAGCAGATCAAGACTCCCTGAAGTACAAATTTATTGAATTTCAAATGAATTGTGATCACAATCAAGAGAAGCCGCATATATCTAGTTCTTCCTCTAGCTTCCAATCAGTGAAAAATACAGCTATGCATCCTTCAGAACAACCTAAAGAAGATCTTCTTCCAACTATTCCACAACCTCCCAAACATGTTCTTCCACAACCACCCATACAAGATGTTCCTCCACCTTCACCATTGTCCAAAGAAGATCTTCCACAACCACTCATAGAAGATGTTCCTCCACCTCCACCATTGGTCAAAGAAGATCTTCTTCCACAACCACCAATACAAGATGTTCTTCCACCACCATAATCGGTCAAAGAAGATGTGCCACTACCAACAGATAGTTCATCAAAGCACATCATTCATAAAGGAAAAAAGAGAAGAAAAAGCAGAGAGTTCATCAAAGCACTTCATACCCTATATAAAAAAGAAGAACAAAGAGGTTATCTCTGTTGATAATATAAAAATTGAGCCACGACCTGCATTGCATATTATGGATTATTTAGGGAAGCCTTTTCTAACAGAGCAGCAACAACATTTTATGAATGAATGTTTCAGAAAATTTGATAAAAAGTAAGTTTACTTGCGCTTTACTTGTGCTATGGTTGCGCTTTACTTGCGCTTTAACATTTTATTTTTTTGGTTGTTGTAGGGACGACGTAATATTTACATCTGGAAACATAGAAATAAAAAGAGGTGATATTGACATTCTGCTGACAAATGATTGGTTAGCAGATAACCATGTTGATGTTTTTGCATTTTTTTATTAGAGCAGAGTAGGATCATGTCAGACAAATTTCAACGTTACTTGTATGTTTCTCCATTATACATGATAAGTATAAATAATATTTTAATCCTTTTTTCACTTTTTTTTCCTTATATAACTGAATTATTGCAGGTATACAAGTTTTACAAACAGGATTATCAAATTTTTATCCAACACGTTAATCCTGTTTCTGTTAAAGAAAGCAAACTTATTCTTCAACCCATAATTTTCGAAATGCATTGGGTTCTTATAGGAAAATTGAGAGAGAAAGTCTGAAAAATGTATGATTTATTATCAAATCCTGAACACAAGAATATTTGTCATACAGTTGTAAGTGAAATTTATATTTTAAGTTAAATTCAGATAACTATGTTTATATACCTAATATATTTATAAAATATTTTATTTGTACAGATAAAGTATTTGCATGAGGACACCGCAGGATGCTTTTCAAGCGATATAACGAAATGGATCGTACAGGCGGTTCGTGGAATTCCAACACAATCAAACTACTACGATTGTGGAATGTTCGTTTGTAAATATATGGAGAAAGCCGTGCAACGAAAGAAAATAGACTGGAATTCCTTTCAAGATTGGCAAATGCATATGCCAAAAATATGCAACTCTACCCTAAATTTTGGCATATGCGTTTATCAAGTTGGGAAATAGAAAGGAATAAAGTTGAGTAAATTCGGCTGAGAGCAATGTGGGGAAAAAGGTAATAAATGTGAGTGAAGCCAAGGTGGAGGTGATTTAATTTGGAGAGTGATTTGAGGGAATTAATGTCTTAAATCTGAATATAAATTCAGATTTGAGAATTAATGACGATTGGCTTAAATGGTGGGAGAGATTAATGGTGTTAATAATGCTAATTCGAATTCAAATTTTGGAATTCAAATTTGCATTAATGAAGAGCTCTTCCCTAATTGGAAACTAAATGATTACAAGGGAAGGATTAAGGGAGGCCGACGGGATTTTTGAATTCAAAATTCTGAGATTTTATTTCAGAATTAATGACATCATTAAATGCCTAATTATTAAGAATGAATTAAGCAATTAATAAATTTGAATTCAAATTTGAATTTTGAATTCAAATCCTTCGTTAACTTAATCCCTCCAATTTAGGAAAGACAATTAATAATTGGAGCAAAGGTGGGGGTTCTCGGTTGGGGTGATGGAGGGGTTGTTAAAACTGGCAGTTCAATGGGAAAGAGGAAGGGGCCGGTGGCGGTGGAAGGAGGAGATGGGGATGTCGACAAGGAGGAAATGAAAAAATAACGAAAAGAATAAAACCACGAACCCGGCCATCTCCAAGGTTGGTGGGTGGTACGATTGCCCTTCTCCAAGGGACTCAAATCACGAGCCCGGACCCATCCTGCGGCTGGTGACAACTTCGATTCCTCTCATAGGAATCTCACTAACGCTCTCTCACAAGAAGAACACAAGTGTGGGAAACAGTTTTTCATATTTATCAACCATCCATTACAATAGCTTAAGGCCCTTATTTATAGGCCATAACATGAGAAAATAGAAAATTACAAAAATGCCCCTTGGGTCACAACACTCAAATAAATTAACCTAGGGGTAAAAATAGAAAATAACATAAAATAGAAACAAAAATGCAGAAAATAATTCATAAATGACAACTTAAATTAGAGCCGTCGATTTACGACGCTTCCTGTGATAGATGCGCCAGATCTTCGTGCCGATGTCCGCTTCAAAATCGTTTTTGATAGAGTTGCTAAAACAGCTTCTTCGACTCCTTTGAAGGCAGCAAATTGGAAGTTGTGACTGGAGCTCGCTTGCCTGCTGCGGAAAATCTTTGCAAATCTGTAAATCCTATTAAATCTGCCGAACAACTGGATTTTGTAAATCACGGATTTATGTGGTAAATTTGTAAATCCAACATTATGATCGATTCGGATTTATTGCATGATCTGAAACTGTTTGGTAGATTTATGACAAAGCCTGCTTAAATTGCGCTCCCAAACAGCTCCTTCCGCTTACCGTTAGATTTAACATTGTGTTTTTTGGCCACGTTCAACCGAACATGCCTTTAGAGCCAACTATTTTGGCATTTTAATGATTAGTTATTGTGGCATATTGGCATGGTAGCTCGCTTTCTACTATCCTATTACCTTTTATCTTTCTTTTTCTGCATTGCATATCAAAAGGCTTTTAAATACTTGTGGCAACTTTATCTTCTCACAACACTCATTATTTTTGGGGAATGAAGCATTATTCTTGTTGCGTCCTGGAATATTCGTGATGGTAGAGAAATATAAAGTTTAGCATCTTAACTTTTTATGATGTACCTGCACACATACCGATAAAAGAGTAGAGGTATATAACTTATAAGAGAGACCAAGATTTTTACGTGGAAAATCCTGAAAAGGTGAAAAATCATAGGGCCTGGCCCTGTTTAAATGAATTCACTAATGTTTGCAGTTGATTACAAATGAGACCCTTCCATTGGGCGAAGGCCTTGGCCCGAAGTTGCCAATATACATTATATAGAGTGCATTACATAGTGGGAGTTGGAAGAATAAGCGTTAACATGTTTTGAACGGATGGACGATATTGACTCCCTTGATCACGAACCATTTATCAAGTATTTGCGTATCTTAATAATATCATAATTTGGCGATTTTGGGCTTGTTGGATGTTTTGATGCATGTCACATTTGAGAATTGTTTGGTCATTCAATTTATGTTTTGAACATTCCAAATGTGCTTCAGGTCTTTGATTTAGACCTATTCCGGGTTGGATTGGGTCGAATTTGGTGTCTTTGGGTTTGCCTTTTCGAGACATTAAATTAGTTTGCTAAAATTGGACTTCAGATGACCCCAAATTTAATTTTGAAAGTTTTCAATACGAATGTCTTGAGATTCGTGCCCGATCAAGATAATTTTTTGATGATATATCAATTCTCATTGCTATTATCTGTGTTTCTTTCTCCTCTATATGAGTTTCATACAGAGCATGATGATGATGATGATTTAATGATTAGCCACTATACTCACATGGATATCCCTTTGTTTCTTAGCTGTGATCTGGATCTTTGGATGTCCTACATCTTTTAAGATAACGACAGCGGGCTTTAACATGAGGATTCATAAGCTATCGGTAGAAAACTTCTGTACTTGCCTTATTTGATGGATTTTGTTGTCATCTGACCCCTATCCCTAGTCTTGGTCTCCCATTCTTCTTCTTTACTTTTGGAAGACTGATAAGGATGGTGAGACATTTTTACAATTAATGGCTGATAGTTATAGTTGTCTTTTGCTTTCCTCAGTATTGTAATCATTAAGATTTTTCTTGGAAAAATTCTGTTGGTGATTGCCAACAAGTGACTAATCTTCTGGAAATCAGGTTTCTTATACTCATTTTGCAATGGCGAACATCAAGGATGGCCTGAAAATTCTCAGGCAACTGATTTTATGATTTTACCTATTAATGCTTGAGGTGATAGGGCCTTTAGAAAGCTGCTTATTTATTTAATTTTTTTATTTTTTGTGTTGGTATCTAATAGTGATATCGCTATCTCTCTCTCTCTCTTTCATAAAGCACTGCAATAACCATGGTAACTTGTTGAGCTTTTTTTTTTTTTTGTTATATAGATATTAGATGTTTGATGGAGAAGCATAGAGAGTAAGGAGAATGTAAATATGATATTTATTGATTTAGGATAACATATGATAAAGTTTCAAAAGAAATTCCTTGGAAAGTTCTAGAAAAGAAAGGAGCTTATAATGCTGACATTCTAGTCATTAAGGGTATATATACAAGTGTTGTTACTTGTGTTCAAATACAAGGTGATTTGATCAAGTATTTCCTTAGTTGAAAAATTTTATAAGAGGGTGGTGAGACCTATAATGTTTTGTGGTGCATAATGTTGATTATTAAAAGAGAAGCATTAAATTAAGTGTTGTAGTGATGAGTATGAAATGGCGTAGGGGTGTCAATTTTTGTCTTGACTCGAAAAGCTGACCTGAACCTATCCCAGAAAGTCTAAATTTGGGTCAAATTGTTTAACAAACTGGTTGGTTCCGGCTCTAATTTCTTTTGAAGAGGGAGTGACAATTATTGCAAACCATTGAAAATTTGGCCATGTTTGATTCTTTACTCTAGAAATGAGGCATGAAGGATGGCATGAAGCAGTACCTACTATGTTGTTTTTTACCTGCAGGTTCTAACGTTGTGCCAGATTCTTTGCTATTAAATACTTCCCTGTTTGTGTGCGTATATCCATACAAATATAAGTATATTAATATGAATATATGAAATCTATGCATATATATGCATTGCACAAACACATAAGTATCTGCAAACATGCATATGCATGTTTTTATAAGTATAAACATAATGAAGCAATTATTAAGCTGAAAACAATTGAACAAAAATAATGTGCTTTTTTAATAGCCGTACTCACCATCTATCTTTCTCTCTCTGTATAATTTCTCTGACAATTATTGCAAATCATTGAAAGAGATAGGAGAAGTAAGGATTTAGTTCAAGGGAAGTTCATTAAGTATGAAGATCCAGTGTGCTTTTATTAGAAGAAGATATTCAACAAAGTTGAATGAGATATTTTGATAAGCTTTTCAATAAAGATTGCGAGTATACGATTGACTTTAGTGACCTTAACACTCTAAATGAAAATTATGATTTTTATATTTTACCGACATATTTATAAACTGAAGATAGAGAGATTTTAAAGAAAATGAATTGTGGGAAAGTTGTTGGACCTGATGATATTCTAATAGAGGTGTTTTATTTCTTTTCCTCAGTAATTGTCCGAAGCTTTCAGGCAACCTGTTCAGCCATATTAAGGTGTTTTGTCTTGCGATGGCTAATTAGGTCTGCATGTACATGATGAGGTGATTCAACTTCCATAGCTATAAAAAGTTCTCTCTCTCTCTCTCTAAATTTGGGAAACAAGTCAGAGCCTCTTCTTTTAAAGAGGTTCATGTGTGGGTTTTGTTATATTGTTTTTCTGGTTTCATTATATTCTCAGTCATCTCTATTGCTGCTGTCAAAAAAAAAATTTCCATTGTCCAGATTCTGAAAAATTTTCCATTTATCCCCATGGATGCCATATTGTAATTTGGGGCAAATTAAATGGGTAAAACCTCTTGCCCTTTCTTGTATATTTTCTCACATCTTTCTACATTTTTAATTAAAGCTTTTACAAAACTTTTTTTCTTTGATTTTTGTTGTTTTATACTAAATCTTCTCATGTGTGCTGGGAATTAAATGTGCAATTGTAACAAGTGAAGCTTCTTTCCTTTGCAGTAGCTTGTGGATCTTATAACTGTGTACCCAACTTTTTCTGAATCTTTATTGTTGATAGCTTAGGTTGGACAGTTTGGGTAAGGTTGAGCTTATCTTCTACGAGTTTGAACATTGCACCCCATTATTTATTATAGGACTAATTTGTGCTGCATTTTTTACCTCAAGAAATCACCAGAATTTGCATATTATGTTTATGGTAACATTCTCTTTGATCAAGAAAATTAAGGGTCTAATTATAATGGGGTTGGTTCCTTTGTTGTATATACACTAGTGGCTTTTGGGAAGGGTTTCTTCTTAGAGAGGTTAGATCATCATATATTTGAAATTGAAAGGGAGATTGAGAGACGAGGTGTCTTTCACTTGACACGATAGTGTTTCATGCTTTAGTTGGTAACAAGGAACTGTTGTTGGTCCTGTTTTCATCGTAATTTCTATGACGGTACTCTAGGGGAGGGAAGTTGTTAGTGTTGGATTCATGTTCTATGCTTAATGCAGTTTCAGAAGACCCCTAATACATTTGTTGACTGTTACATACTCTCTCTCTCTCTCTCTCTATGTAATGGAAAAAAGTTCAGTTTTATGTCGGTGCATTCATGAATGAGAATTTGACTCTTCGTAGTACTTAATGTAGTTTAAGGGCTTGAGCACACATTGTGGGATTTGGGCTTGGTGTTGTTGTTGTTGTTTCTGCTTGTGCATTTTTACAATTGCTCACTTTGAAAAGGAAAAATGGAATTGCATTGACAGGCGATATTATTTTTTAATTTTTTATGGCAATTGTATAATTAGAATTTTTTTTTTTGTCATGAAAAACAGTTCCTTTTGATATGGTAATCAAGATTTGTGCCATAAACATAACATGTACTAGTATGTTGTGATTATTTCCTCTAAGTAAAAAGTTTGGATGGCCATCTTGATGATTTAGAATTTAGCAGTAACAACAACAAGTCTTTATCCCACTGTGGTGTCGGCTATATGAATAATTTTTGTTTTTTCATTGTATTTTGTTAAAGGTTAAATTCTCATTTAAATCTAATAAAGAAAGGTTATTTGTAATATTTTTTAACCAAGTCTTTTAAGGTCTACTTCTACCTTTTTTAACATAAGTCAAATATAATATATCTACTCTCCTAACCGGGTCATCGGAAGGCCTCCATTTTTTGTGATCAAACCATCTAAGGTGACTCTCTAATCTTATCTTCCGTTGGAGCTACTCTAATATTTTCATGTATATGCTCATTTCATATCATGTGTCTAAAAGTAAAGCCACTCATCCACCTGAGCATCCTCATCTTTGCAACACTTTACTTAGTATTATGTTTCTCTTTTGATAGCAACATTTTGCACCATAAAGCGTTGCAAGTCTCAACACCATCTTATAGAATTTTCCCTTTAAATTTGATAGGGACTTTTCTATCACACAACATATATGAGGATTTAGAATTTAGCCTTTGGTTTGATATGGCTGTTATGGAATATTTCAATATTTCCTATAATGATGGTGATTTAGAAATAAGTATAAGGTGTTTCAAAAGCATCTGTTTTAAAAATATTATTGTTTTGTCTAAAGTAAAAAAAAAAAGACGGATTTACATAAATATGATTTTATATACTGTTTATATATCTAATGCCTAAATTTTTAATATTTTATATCTACCATCGATAGATAAAATATATGGGTAAGAAATAAAAAAATAAAGTTTATTAGGAAGTTATGTGTGGTAGGAATGGAATATAGGATTGACGTATTTGATATTAACTTTCTTCATATATATATAATTTCAATTGCTGCACTCGAATGTTCTGATATTGTGAAACTCTTATCAGTAACTTGAAAGTGTTATTTAATAAGAGAGTCATTGAGACATACTTCCAAATTCTTTAGAATAACAAGAAGCTACAATAAGAGTTACTAAAATTGTTTGGAAATAAGCCTCATGACGCAACCTGTGCAGACATCATGATTTTAGCTTTTTATGGTTATAGCCGAACGATCATAGTGGAAACCTGCTTTCAAATTTTCTTTGAAGTCCTAGCCAATCAATCTTGTTCTTGACTTTGTCCGTGACCACAATTTGTAACTGAACATAACGTATTTTTTTTAGATTTGGTTGAATTGAAGAACATCGCCAAAGATGCAATGCATATTTTCATAGGAGACACAAAGGTTGATTGGGTTTTTTTGCTTGAGGCTAGAAGAACACTTTACATTGACAGATCATATCATTTTTCTGAGAAACTTTAATAAAATATTTTTTCAATGGAGCCATTCTTCTTTTTGTATAGTAGAAGTAGCTGAGGTAGTCACATTAACAGTGTGGTCAGGGCTAGAGGAAGATGGATCTTTATCAGAGAAAGCTGAAGTAATCACATTAACGGTGTGATTACAGCTGGGAGATGATGGTATAGAGGTGGAAGAGGGGTCTTCTTGAGGGGAATTTAAATTAGGGATGGGATCCTTAATAAGAGGGATATGAGTAGCAGGAGGGTGTGCAGGTAGATAAGAGGGGATGTTTGTGGGAATCGGATTGGTGGAGGGGATTGGTGGAGGGGGGAGGAGCCTGAGTAGGAATAATGGGAGTAGTAACGGTGGTAGAAGTTGCAGTGGGATTTTGTGGAGGGTTAGGGAGAATAGGAGCTCTGTTAGAAGGAGGCTGTTTGGATAATGGAGGATGAGGCACACGACTGCACGAGTACAATGAACACTCCTGCCACAAGAATGAGAGGGCATAGAAGATTTGGGGGAAGGGTTGATATAACAAAGAGAAGAAGGATGGATGAGAGAACCACACTCAGAACAGGGGGTGGGTTTCCAGTCATAAATTATCTTGAGGGAGACATCCTCTCCATATAACAAAATAGAAATTTTGTCAGGAAGAGAAGCGGCATTCGACACCATCACACAAACACGGGCAAAGGTAAGTCTAGTTTTTCGAGCAGTAAGACCGTCAACTAGAAGGGGATGACCAATATAAGTCGCAATCTTTGAAATTACTCTAGGGTTCCAAATAGCTAGAGGCAAATCAACAATCTTAATCCAAATAGGAATGGAAGAAAACTCATCTCGCTTATGTTTAAACTTAGACGTCCACTTTTGCAAAATAAACAATTGGCCAAAAAAAGAACCACGGACCTCCCGACCAAGCAGCGTTGAAGTCTTCTAGAGAGGAGAATTTAAAAAGGAAGAATCCGTCGTTAAGAGAGAGCATCTCCATTGAACCCTTTTTTAACATCATTAAGAAGACTCAAGTATGTAGGTCTTGGGTTAATCGAGTAGTCGACAAGGGAAAGACACGCCAGGTCACCAAAATACACCGGGTCCCAGTGTATTCGAATGACATGGCGCGTCTGGATTGGGTGTTCAGACATCCGGTCATCGGACGTAATAATTCGCCCATAATAGAGAGCTAAGCAAGAGGTAGGGATCCGCACGGTACCCAATTCGCTACGCCACATTTTCGTGATGGTTTGCAACAATTATACTATACACTGTACATCATATTTTTTTTTCTCCAAGTGTAACATTTTTTATAGCCCTCTAAGTCTCATAAATAAGAGATAAAGTAGTACATATTTTTTTATGTTTTGGATCTTATACTATTTAGTGCAAGATAAATAGAGATTCTAGTGCATACTTTCTTGCCCTTCATACTCTCCATACTAACTCAAATTTCATTTATTTATTTATTTTTTATTATTTTTTAATTTTTTTAATATTTTATTTTTATTTATTTTATTATATTTTTTATTTTTTACATTTATTTTTTTTATTTATTTAAAGGTCTTAATAAAATTTGGTTTCAATAAATTTTTTTACTGTATTCTATTTTATTGTGTATTATTTTTTTAGCCAAAAAAAAGCTCATTAGAGAAATTATGTTTAAATTTTACATGTTGGCTTAAAGTTCCATGAGTGAAGCTTTATTCTCAGTTTAGCATTAATGACTTTGCCACATCTCCACCTGTAGAGAAATAAACAAGATATAAAAGAATAAGAAATAAATCTATTATTAAAAATATAAGATATTAATATTTTTTGTTATGATATTATAATTTATATATCATGAACCAAAAAAATATTTTATAATATTTATATAAATTAAATAAACAGGAAAATACGAATTAAAGAAAATAATAATAATTGTTCCAAGAAAAACACAACTCTTCAATATTCTTCCTTTCAGCTCAACTTGATGAATTTCACTTTAAAAAAAAAAAAAAAAAAAAAAAACCTAATTTGTGGGATGAGCGGAGGCAAGGGGTAGGGCTGTCCAAATCAGGTCATGGGTCAAACCCGGAACTAACCTGAGACTAGTTGCCCCAACACAAACCCAACACATTTTTACAAACTGGTCAGGTATTTCAACCCGGACCCGACCCGGGAGAGTTGTCAGGTTAACCCTATCCGACCTGCGTACACGTTTTGAAGGAGGCGTTGGACGGTGGATAACGTAGGCAACTGCACAAGCGGGCGACGAAATAGGCGACAGCGAGGCAGACGACACAGGTGACGGTGCAAGCGGGCAACGAAATATGCGACGGCGAGGCAGCAACGGGACACCACGCAACTGACTCAACAGCGGAAGGCGAGCTAACGAGTTCCGGATTTTGAGTCAACCCGAACCTGACCCGTTCCAAAATTTGGTCGGGTCTAACCCAAAATTTCATTTCGAGTTCGAGTCGGATTTTTGTATCGTATCAAATATTGACACCCCTAAATAGGTGGTGCGTTTAGTGCGTCGAAAGTACATCACCTGTGTATCCATATTGTAAACTGCTTTCTAAATCATAACCAGAGGTCAAGCTTCTTGTCCTAATATAAATTACATCCATGAAGACTCGTTACTGCTCTTGAGCTAATTAGATAAGACAGAGGCATTTCCCATGGATTGGATGTTTATATTATTGGACTAGTTCGTGATTATAAGAAATGCTTTGTTTAATTATAAAGTGGGAAACATGTTAGTTACCTTTTTGATTATGAAAGCAAGGAGATTTTGTATTATAATTGTTGTGTTAAAATTTGTCTATAGATAATATCCGACTTTATTAGCAGGCAAATTTTTTTACAAGGAGTGACCTTGATTCTATGATAGAATAGAGAAAATAGTATACTAGAGAGAATTCATAGAGAAATGCATAAGGGGCTCAATATCGCACTCAATTGAAAAATGTAAGAAGATGCAGAGAATCTAAATGATTAGAGATTCTAAAGAAAAAAAAAGTTTCAAAAAGCTCATTTTCATATCTTATTTATAGGGATTCAAGTGTTATATAAAAGATTACATCAAAAGAAAGCATAAATAATAAACCAACTAAAATGATTCTCAATATATACTATACTAGACATGTGTTGCCTCATAACTATTCGAAGAGGATGGTGTTGAATGCCTCTTAATGATTTGTGTCTAGACGAGTTCAGAGGTGCCGAGTAGATTTGGGTGAGTGCACTTGAGTGAGTCCGTCAAAGAGTTTTGAAATGAGAGGGATCTATGACTAGGAGGTTGGTTGTGGTTGATGGAAATATATTTGAATGCCTTGGATTGCCTTCAAGGAGAGAGGCAAATGAGTACTTGTGATGGGAAAGGAGAGATTTAAGGCGGTTGTTGTAAGACAAGCGCAGGACCCTATGAGTAAGCTGACCTCATTTTTGAATGGTGTCAATTTCCTACTCCAAATATTCATCCTTCATGCATAAACCATTGAACTACATAGGTGTCAATATTTGACACGACCTGAAAACCCGACTCGAATCCGACCCGAAAATTTCGGGTTAGGGTCAACTCGAACCCAAAATGGGTCGGGTTCGGGTTCAACATTTTGACCCGTCTCAAAAATCAGGTCGGGTTCGGGTTAACCCTTTGACACAAAATTGACCCGTTTTTGGCCCGACAACCCGAGATTGACCCATTTTTGACCTGAAAAAGAGAAAATAGACTCTTTTTTCACCCGAAAAAGAAAAGATAGACCCGTTTTTGACCCGAAAACTAGCATTTTTTGTTGAAAATGGGTCATTCGTGTCGTGTGGGTTGACCCGGCCCCGAAGCGGGTCGGGTTTGGGTCAGGAAATTGACCCATTTTAAAAAACGGGTCGGGTTCGAGTTGACCCAAATAGTGTCGGGTCAGTTTTAGATTCGACCTGAACCCGACCCGTGACCCGAAATTGACATCCCTAGAACTACACTTGAAACTGTAAATCGAACTCATCACTATGTTTTGGCATGGTGAAATGACCATTGACCCATAAAACCACACTTGACAAACATCATTGATTGTTATTTGATCATTTGATCGATCTATCACTTGACAATCACCAAATGATTATCATTGATTCGATCATTGCAAAGCCATGATGCCTCCAGTCATTTACCTTCATTGATCAATTCAACACATAAATCAAAATCAAATATTAAATCCTTAAGTTGAAATTACTTTTTAAATTTGAGAACTTTAAATGTATAATTTAAATTAAATTTATTTTTCAATTGAAATATAACTATTTCTATTATATCTACTTTTAAGTTTGAATTTATTAATACTTACATCAGTCAAATAATTTTATGTGAATAGGAAGAAATTTATCAAAATTTTGTCCGCAAGAATTGATCTAAGAGGCCTCTAAATTAGAAACTATATAATATATTGCTTGAGTCAATTAGCATGCACTCATGAAATTTACTTGCTACTTTTAATTAAGAGAGGGATTAGTTAAAAATATTTTTTATTTAAATTAAATAATATTCTCATTAATAATATGAATGTCTACCATTCAATTTCCGCTGGTTGGGTAAAAGTAAGGCTTCTATGGTATTAACTTTATTAAAAAAAGAAATGTTTATTTAGGGGTGTCAATTTCGGGTCACGGGTCGGGTTCGGGTCGAACCCAGAACTATTCCGGTTCGGCTAAACCCGACCCGTTTGCACCGTTTTTCAAACGGGTCGATTTTCTGGACCCAAACCCGACCCGCTTCGGGTTCGGATCAACCCGACCCGACCCGCTTGGCGGCGATGCTCGAAATCTGGCAGGCGGCGACTCGCGGAATCCGGCAGCAGGATCTGGCAGCGGGAAATGGAAGCGGGCCAGCGAAAAAATTCGATAGAATAAAATATGTGCAATGAAATTATAATTATTTGTTGAAAAAAAATTAAATATAAATATTTTGATTTCATGTGAACAAGTAAATGTGAATAAAATGTAAGGATATGAGAATATTTTTCATAGAATATTAATAAATTCTACCAAATTATTATTTTTTTAAATGAGATCAATTTAAAAACTTATCATTACAAATGATTATAAAAATTATTAAGAATATTCAAATAAATAGAAAGATCAAATATTAAAAAAATAAATGAATATAAATAATTATACCATAAAATTAATGTTGAAGAATTAATACAATTTATATGAAGGAATATTTAATATGATAATTTTCCTAGTTTTATTATATGTGCATTAAATGCACATTAATAATAAATTGTATAATAAAAATTCATATTAGGAATATTTTAATTATATTATCATTTTAAAAAGAAAAAAAAATTAAGTTTATAGTTATAATTTCATAAGTAAATATGGTTTTACTAATAAAAAATAGTAAGAAAAGATGTGGGCATTGATTTAAAAAGGTATTTTGTCCCCAGCATAAATAAAAATATAAATAAAAAATAAAGTAGAAAATAATTAAAAAATATATAGGAAATAAATTACATTCAAAATTTTCATAATAATAATAATAAGGCAAATATCATAGTGAATAATAATGTTATAGATGGTCATAATTAAATCATATATGCAAAGCATTTCTTCAGTATTGACTGGTTGACCAATAATACATAATAAAGCAATACATATCAAAGTTAAGACAAGCAAAGAACATTATTGTTTGAAAACTATATAAATGACATAATAAATTGTATAATAAAATCAATTTGATTATCATAAATTCATAATAATTAAAAATAATAACAATAAAATAGTATATCTTGCCTTCATTATGGCATGCAAATTCCAAATATAAAGAAGCGGTTACAATTTCACTAAAGTCCCCATACCTATTCATATTTTTGACTTTTGGCCTTTTAACTGTCATAATTGCCAAAGAAGTGGTTGTAATCTCACTAAATTACTATAATAACTGTTATAATTAAAGAAGCGATTACAATCTCACTATACTCCTCATAACTAGTGTAAATGTAACATCTATTTTTGTCCTTGCACGAAAAAATATTCCTTCTTGTTTTTTCTTCACTTTTATAAAGTTGGTCTTCGCCTCTATTTCTCTTGTACATATACACTTAAATTCATGTTGGTTGAACATATGAAGATTGTAGCGTTTGATATGAGACTTATCATACCTCGACTATGAATTGCTTCTTCCATGACCACTAGATATTGGGGGATTTCTACCGTTTTTTCTCCATCATTAAAGTTATTGGAGTTGTTGTATCAACTTCTTCCTTCTATTTCTTGTCCATGACAACATCCTTTCCTCTTTAGCATTTATCATTATCAAAGATTTCTTCTTTCAAGTTGTGTTATAGCAGTTGCACTATTATCTCCTTTTACTTTTTCTTTCTTTTGTTTTTCCTCATAGGCTTGCAAGGAACCCAATAATCAATCCACACTCATTGGTTCCAAATATTTTGTTTCTTCAATGATGGAATCCGCAAAATCAAGATTTGGATTTAAAGGGTGAAAAGTTTTCTTCCTGACTTTTAGTTACAAACTTTGTCTCTATGATGAAGACATCTGAACTTGGAGAGTCTACCAGAGACAGGGTCGACGATCTACGGCCACGATCGCATCGATTTATTTTTGAGTTATTATATGTATTTGATTTATTTATGCATTTTTTCGTTTATACCCTCACTTGAGGGAATAGTTGCTTGTGAACCCTAGCGACATTTGCGTCTTTTATTTTGTCATTGTAAATATTAGCTATTTATATCCCCTTCCTGCCTTTGGATCAGATAATGAAGATTATTATCAAAAATTTCAGCTCTTATGAGCTTTGAGAGTTGAGAGAGTTCTCTTGAGAGGAAACCTTAGGAGAGGGCAAGTAATACTCACCAACCACAGGAAGCGTCCGGATTCGTCGTCCTTTTCTTTCTTCCAAACCTTCCCCTCCCTCCTGCTTAAGTCGTTGGCCTTCCCTCCCCCTTTTCTCCATCTCTCGGCCAAACCCCACCACCACCACAACCCCGGCCAGCCACCTCATCTTCCACCTCCAAGCCGCAGGCCATAAGGCCCCTCCCCTCCTCCCCAAGTCGCCGGCTCCAAGGTTCCTCCCCTCCACCCAATCTCCGGCCCAACCCTAACCCTAGTTCCTAACTGCCGCCCAAACCCCAACCCTAATTCTAGTCGACAGCCACCCTAACCGTAATCCTAAATCGCCGGCCCCCCAATTCCCCTTTGCCTCCAAAATTCAAGTGGGTATTCAAAGTCTTCCTTATTCGACCATCTTAAATTAGGAAAGTTTCAAAATTCAAATTTAAATAAATTTGAATTTGAAATCATTTCTTAAAATAAGATAAGTTATGTTAGGAAACTTTTTTTTATCCTCCCAATCAAATCTAATAAGAGATTTATCATGATTTTCCCTATTTCTTATCTATTAATTCAAGTTTGGAAGCTCCCTAAATTTCCCCCACATCTTCTCCCCAACTCCATACCGCCACCCCCCCCCCCCAAAAAAAAAAAAAAAAAAAAACTATTCCCTTAAATGCTCCCAATTCAAATTCAAATATGAAATTAAATCCCTTTCCCCTCCCCCACCAAATCTTATCTTTATTTCCCTACTCTTTTCCCTCCCAAATTAAATCCACCCCACTTGAGGTTGCTGTCCTGTAATTTCAGCAACCTAATCCAGCCGCCACACTTCCCTTAGCCTCCAAACTTGCTGTCCAGTTGGAGATCAAGGCTGTCCAGAAATTCCTGCAACTTCTCCTTGCTGTCCAGCCCTCCAAAAAGAAGCCGTTTGCTGTCCATAAGCGCTAGAACATTAAAATCTATTGTTCCCACATGTATGGCAGATCTAGAACTTGATCACATATTTTATAACGATCAAGGGCAAGCGGACATCCTCAAATTCCCATTCTTTCACGTTAACTTGGAGGTCGACCGTACCGTTGAAGAATACGTCGAAAGAATTATATTCTCTCTCATCACCGTCATCGACGAACAACTCTCTCCCGTCCAATTCTAATAAAGGTAAATTTTTCCTCCAAGTCTTTTACTTTTATAAGTCTTACCTTTTCTTTGTGGCATCATAAAGATTGTGCATCCTATCTCAGTTTAACTTACATCAATAGTATGAGTGAGGGGAACCAAGTAGTGCCTAATATTATTGTTAATTTAGGATTTTTCTTTGAAATTCTCTCATGCTATGCTAATCTTGATTGGAATTGATTACTCATGATTCTAACTCTTACATGTAGTTTGGCCTAAGCTTTAATCACCGCTTTACTGTTTTAATATTTGTTTAAATCGCTAAAGTAACGTGATTACTTTTGCTCTAATCTAAAGGCGTGTAATTTGACATTACAAAAGTACCCACGCATTTAGTTCTACATCACTCCATTTCTTGTCAATTGATTGACAATATCCAATACTTTAGAAAAAAAAATTTGAATTTGATTCAAATTCCTCTATAAATAAAATTTCATACTCACTTCAAAGAACTTGATGACTTTTTTTCACTTGGTCTGTTCTCTTGTTGCAAGTTTGAAGGTTTTCCCCAACTCTTTGGTCATAGCTGCATTTGAGGTTTCTCAAACCCATCCTTAGTCAACTCCTAAACGATGAGGCAAAGAGCTTTCCTATCCCTATTTCTTAAATCCTGTAAGGTTTTCCTATGGGCTTGGGATATGGTAAGATCATCTTGCTCTCCATAGCCTTTCTTGATGACATTCCATACATCTAATGCACTTAATAGAGCCTTCATCTTAATGCTCAAATTGTTTTAATTGCTGATGTTAACCCTCAAAACTTGGAAGGGAACCATTTGTACAATTGCAAATTGCTCGAAAACCACTTTGTTGAAAATTTATAATCAAAACCTGGAACTTCTATAAACTTAAAATCACAATTCCTTATAAAATACAACTCTCAAATTCACATAACAAACTCTCTTTAGAAGCTTTACTCTTTTTTTTTCCTTTCTTTTTCTCTCTTAGAATCTTTGCTTTTAAACTGTTTGGGGGAGAGACATTTATAGATATTTAAAACTTATTCACATCACAAATTATCGGCAACAAAAACAATCAATCATTTATTCTTCACCTATCAACATACCTGTTAAAGACGAATGACGCACCATGGCGCAAAGGTTCATTTGGAGCCATGGCGCATAGCGCACGGCGCGGCGCGCGCTATTTTGAACATGGCGCAAGCTATATAAAAATTATAAAATAATAAGCATGAATATGAAATATTATTAAAAATGAAAGACAAGCTATCATAATAATAAAAGACAACCATAACATATATAAGTTCGACTAAGTAACATTCAAATATCTCATAATTCAAATACTATAATTTTTTTTAAAAGATCAAATAAGAATTTAATCTACTATTCTTGGGAATCATCATCATCAGCAAATGTTAAAAAAACTTCATTATCTTCTTCAACATTGTCTCCTACTTCATAATCCTCTTCATCACCGTCGGTACTGCTACTTCATAATCCTATAAGAACTGAATCTAACATTTTATGATCACCTAAAAGCAAATAAATTTAGATAAAAGAAATATGATATTGTCCAAGAAACATAATATGGGGACTGTCGGGGGTCCAAGGGGGCACTGCCCCCTGGCGGGGTTCGACCTGCCCGGTCAGGTCGCGGGGTCAAGGGGCAGCGCCCATGCGAGGGTTGGAACAAAATTTATTTGTAAGAGAAATTTTGAAGTTCGTTTGTATGGAAATTAGGGAGCGGTACCGAGCGTGTACCTAGTTGTACCGAGCTGTACCGAGTGGTACAAAGCATGTAACTAGCGGTACCGAGCATGTACCGAGCATTTACATAGCGGTACCGAGTGGTATCATGCATGTACTTAGCAATACCGAGCGTGTACCTAGTTGTACCGAGTGGTACAAAGCATGTACCGAGCTGTACCGAGCATGTACCGAGCGGTATCATGCATGTACTTAGCGATACCGAGCGTGTACCTAGCTGTACCGAGCGTGTACCTAGTTGTACCGAGCTGTACCGAGCGGTATAGAAGCTCTTAAAAGAAATGAGGGGCTATTTATAGTGTTTTTTAGGATGACATGACTCGTCAATAGGAGGAGGATCAAAGACAAATGTGGAGTGGTTCGGATGGACGGCTGATATTGAATCCCTTGATCATGGATCATTTGTCAACCATTTGAAGGTCCTAATGATATCAGAATTTAGCAATCTTAAGCTCGTTGGATTTGTCTCATCGAGCCGCTCGATTTGACTATAAGCATGTCATGTTTGAAAATCGTTTGGTAATCCAAATTGTGATTTGAACCTTCTAATAATGCTTCCATACTTTGATTCAGACTCATTTGGGCTTGAATTGAGTTTAATTTGGTGTCGTTGGGTTCATATTTTTGATACGCTCAGTTTGACTATAATTTTGCTGAAATCGGAGTTTAGATAATCCTAGATTTAATTTTTGAAGCTTCCAACCTGATTTTGCCCTGAGATTCGTGCCTACTGGCCCGCGTTGCGGCCCGTTTAGCTTGAGCCTGTGGCCCGCGTGGTATCATGTGCCTTTTGGCTACCGTGCGGCGATTCGCCGCTAGCGATTTGGAAACCGTCGGCTATATATATATATATATATATATATATATATATATATATACTCAAAATATTTCAAAACATTCTGAGAAAATTTAGAAAAATTGAAAAAAAATCCATAAAATTCTAGAAAAATCTAGAATGTTCTATTCTTCCCAAAAAAGACTATATATACCCCTCGCTAGGGCCAGAGGGGAACTTCCACCTTCTTCTTTCTTCTCCCTCTAGCTTTCTTACAGTGGAGGCATTCCGGTATTTTATGTAGGTGACTTTCCCTACTTAAATCAGCACCCCTCCTCTTGTACAGAAGTTAGAATTTCCTCTTCTTTCTCCCCCATTTTTCTTCTTGCTTTAGAGGCTTTCCGCTGTTTTTGTAGGTGACTTTCCCTACTTAAATTCAATGTTTCTTTTCAATGTAGAAGTTAGATTTTTTACAACTGTTTCTTTTCTTCTCCTCTATTCTTCTTCTTACATTAGAGGCATTCCATTATTTTTTGTATGTGACTTTTCTTACGCAAAATCAGTGCCCCTCTCTTTGTGTAGAAATTAGAATCACTACAGGAAAACCCCATATTACCGGCGGATGAAATCCACCGGAAAACATAGATATTCCGACGGAACTATAAGTTTCCGGCGCACGTTGCGGCGGAAATTCATACGCCGATTTTGATCGCGTCGAAAAATTATTTCCGGCGCCAATCTTGCGTCGGAAATTTCTCCGGCGCAGTTTCCGACGTACTACCGGCGAAAAAATGGATCGTTATCGACGTTGAAAAAAGTCCTAATTCCGACGCCATTTCCGCCTGTAATTAGCGTCGCATTATGCGCCGGCCATTATCGCCGCATAAAACGACGCAAAGTGTGCGTAGAAACCCCACGAACTCGCTTGCGAATCAAAGTATACGCCGGTAATTAGCGGCGGACATTGCGCCAGTAAATGCGCCGGTAAGTTCCGACATAATAGAGACGACGGTACCTACGATACGATTCATTGTATCGTCTGTTCCGACGAACTTCCGGCGCAAAATCCGCCGGAAACCTGGAGCATTGACAAAAAAAAAAATTCATTCCCAGCCAACAATCAAATTTCCACACATGCAAACCTATACAAATATCAATTCTACAACATTTCAATTGTAACATTACAACATATCAACAATTTCACAACAGTTTATAACATTTAAAAGAAACAGTTCAGTACTAACAATCAACTAAAAATATCACATTAAAAGAAATTGTTCAATAAAACATGTTCACAGAAATAAACAAGTTTATATAAACTAAATTAAACTACTCTGACTCCGTGGACTCCTCCTTAGGTGGAGCTACGTCTTTTCCACTCAGCTGCTCCCTCATCTTGCGCATTTCATCCAACAACTGATTGTGTTGTTGAATACTTGTTTGAACCTGTGCTTGCAGCTGAGCTTGCCAATCAGCTTGTGATTTCATTACTTGTTCTAGCTCAGCTTGAAGTGCACTTATTTGTTGAGCTTGTAAGGAATCATGCGAACTGGATGCAAAGCTGGATGCAGTAGAGGATGTCATCCCCTCGTATGCTTGAGCTTGCGCACCTAAGCCATATACTCTACCATGCTGCATTCCTCCGACGGCCTGCGACCAGATGCGATACTCAGAATACTCCACAGAGCCGCCAGAAGAGCCCTCACCTGATGCGGCATGAGTCTCTCGAAGCCGTGTATAATCCTCCTGTGAAAGTATAATATAAATATATATAGTTAAACTAAAACTTAGAAAATATTAAATATATATAAAAATATAGTTACATAGGCTTTTCTTGATCTCTCATCAATCCACTGTTGATCCTCCTATTGCTTAGGAGTGCGACTATGCAATTCAACAGGAGTTGATTCTCTACCAAGCATCGCTTTCTATTTGAATTAAGAGAATTTTATTAATATAGATTAAAGAACAATTTTAAAAAATATTTAAAATTCATTACCAAACGACACCTGTGCTCAGTATGTGGAACAGAGCCGCCTGTATGAAGTGAACTTCCCAACCCACCAACATCAGAAGCTATGTTTTGCCGATTATGATCCCTCTTCCTATTATACTCTTCGCTGCCCCAAGCTGCATTTAACTCAGTCCATATTACCTCTCCAATCCACAGTGGTCGCTTCCCAGACTTTCTAATATCAGTGAACATGTCGTGCATCCGAGTAGACCCACGCTTCTCAAAATTCTTTCTAATCCTGTCATTGTGTTGGGGCATCCAACAAAACTCTTTATGCAATCAAATACATATGATATATAATATATAACATTATTAGCTTAACTAAGAAAGAATAAATCATTTAACATAAAAATTTTAAAACCCAAAAATACCTCAAACTATCTGAACCACATCTCCCGGACTTCTTTCGGGACTTTCTTCCAAGAAACATAAGGAGCGTCAAACATGCTCCGTATGATGTCCCGTATTTTATGTGTCGGTTGTTTTGATGGGTAGAACCTAAAAAAATAAAGTTATATATAAAAAATATAAAATATAAAATAAAAATATTTGTTAGTTTTAAAAAATAGAAGATAATATACGTACGTGTCACCCTCAGGTGCTATCAACATTCTACCATCTGTCTCCTGCTCTACTGCAGCTGTCGAAGGTCCCGCTGCTATCGAAGGTCCCGCTGCTGTCGAAGGTCTAACTGTTGTCGAAGGTCCAGCTGCTGTCAAAGGACCAGCTGTAGCGGGCTGATGGGGTGGTGGGGGATAGTATGGTGGAGCATATGGTGGAAATAGATAAGTAGGAGGGGCACCAGCATACGGTGGGGGTGTGTAGTATGGGTAGAAAGGAGTACTCTGCCCAGGATATGGTGAAGGAAATCGGGGTTCTGGTGAGTAAAACTGTGGGCTGCCGCTTCCATGAGTGGGTAAAGGTTGTGTATCAGGCTGAGGCTGTGTAGTATGAAGAAGCTGTGTAGTAGGCTGAGGCTATGTAGCAGGCTGAGCCGAGGTGGTCCCCTCAGTACGTACTGGCCTAGGTGGTCCAGCTGTACTGATCTTCTTAGTGCGCCTGTTAAAAATATTTTTTATCAATCCTCTACTAGGCTCCTCACCTGAAGCCATCTGCACATAAATAAAAAAAATATTAGAAATATGAGTTATAACAAAAATTTAATCAAAAATAACGCAGTGCAGTAGCTAAAAAAAATACAGTCAAGTAAAATGCAAGGGAGTAAAAAAAAAAAAGCAATGCAATAGCTAAAATAAATGCAGTAAAGTAAAATGCAGGGAAGTAAAATAAAATGCAGTGCAGTAGCTAAAAAAAATTTAAGTTACCTTATGTTATTAACTCATCATTTGTTGATTCACTTGCATAAGATGTGTCACGACCCGACCCGAGACGAGACGGATCCCGTTCGCACCTGGCCGCGACAAGAAAACTAACCAAGATCTGGCTTTGGAATTTGCTTCAGAACTGAATCTTCCAAATAATTTAACTCAAACAGACACACAAACACAGAGCTACTATGAATCATCAAACACAGTGGAACAAAATATTTATCTTTTCTTTTCCTCAAAACAATCATCTACAAATACAGTACATGGCTTTTAGACAGAAAGAAAGACAGAACAGAAAAGCCATGACTGTACAAAAATCAAAAGGTACAAAATAATACCTAAACTGATCAGACTCTGAAATCTATTCCTGGACTTCCTTCCCTTTCCCAGAACCTGAAAACCACCAGAAAGCAAGGGTGAGCTCAACAGCTCAGCAAAGCAACAAACCTCCAATCAAAATTCTCAGAATCTCAAAACCAACACATAAGACAAATCCGTACATAAATCAGAACAGAATCGGACAGTTATCAAATCAACAGAAGCAGAATCGTACAGAAATCAGAAGTTCAGATCATATCGGAACAGAACAAAATCGTATCAGAATCATATCAGAATCCAGATATCAGATATTATATAATTCATAGCTAAATTCTCTGACACTGACTGAATCTCATAGGATCCAGGCCCCTTATGCCTCCCTTTGTGCTCACGGCACCAGAACAGATATGCTTATAGCACCAGAATACATATATAGTGCTTATAGCACCTAAACAGATTTCCTCGGATCCGGAACAGAACAGATACAGATTTCATATTAAGCTCATTTCAGATTTCCCAGACACTAACTGAATCTCATAGGATCCAGGCCCCTTATAACTCCCTTTTTATAGCATATACAGATAGCATATCAAATCAGAAGAATTCCGGACAAATCAGAAATTACCCAAAAATCGGGCAGCACAACGGCAGTATACAGAATTTACACAATTTTCCTGAAAATAACAATTTACCAAATTTGCACAGAATATAGATATCAACATTTCAGAACATTTATTCTACTGCACAGAGAATTTCCAAGTTCACAGAAAAATCCAGTGGACTAAAAACACAGTCGAATCAAAAATACCCGGACAAAAATCTTCAAAAAATAACCAAAATGCGCACACTCGACACGTCAACAATATACATAAAGTTACACGGTAAAAACTGAACCAATCAAAAGATACGGACGAAAATCGCTAACGGAAACAAAATCCTGACAGAAAATACCGCCAAACACGACGGTTCTGAAAATTGAGAAAGGCGGAATGTGCCTTACCTTGCGTATAGCAATATCCTGAACAGTCTCGTCGGACGAAAACGGCTCCGCGTCGCCCGAAAATCAACTTTTCCAAACATGCCCTCGACTTTCTCTCTCCTCGGCTGAAATCAGATATTTTAAAATGTTTCTCTCTCTCTTCAAAACGACTGAATTCCCTTAAGTAATCTTCAGATCGGCCCGGTCGATCGCCAGATCGTCCCGGGACGATCCGACCAAATTGATCGTCCTGGACAGCTCCCAGGGCTATTGTCTGGCTGATATTTTAAACAGTGTCAATCGGCCTGGCCGATGCCTCGATCGGCCCGGACGATGCCTACAGGAAAACACCTGGAACAAATCTGGGCAAATTCTGGAGCAGCTTCTCAACTGATCGTCCCAGGACGATCCCAGATCGTCCTGGACGATCCTGGAGCAGATCTTGATATTACAAGATGATACACTCTCATTATTATCAGATTCATCATTACTTTCCTCTATAATTAGATCTACCTCCTCTAACTGCAACTCGCTCTCATTAATTCTGATTTGGCCATCTACATTGATTGGGAGATTTTTTAAATTAGACATAAACTCTTCTTGATGTGCTGATGGTATTGAGGTGGTTTTCTCAATTACTCCCATTGGTTTTGTCTTCATAACTACCAGTCAATCTTGTTTGCCTCGTATTCTGCTTGGATAGTTAGCATAATAGACTTGAGTTGCCTGACTAGTAATGATGAAAGGATCAAACTTTGCATATCTCCTAGCCCGCTTTACTTCTGTTATACCGTAAATTGGATGAACTTTCGTGCCTCTATTTGGTACTGGATCAAACCATTCACAATTAAAGAGATACACAGTGTTCCTCTGACCGGGATATTCAACCTCTAATATTTCTTGTAATACCCCGTAGTATTCAGAATCATCCCCTGTATGGGTGTTCCCTCTTATACATACGCCTGAATTTTCTGTCTTCCTTCATTCACACTAATTTTTTGTCTGAAATTTATAACCATTGACCTCAAATATTTGAAAACATTTTACTAATCTATTTGGTCCCCAAGCTAACTCAGATAACCTTGAATACTGCGAACTATCTTCAGTGTGTACCTTCAAATGTACAAGATGTTATGGTTACTATTATTAATTGAAATAATTAACTCATTAAGTAAAAATAATTATTCAAAACATACCGTATTTTTAAACCAAGCAGTGAATTCTTTTTCCACTATCTTATGGACTTCTCCTTCTTCTGATGTATTAAGACCATCAATGAACCTCCTACAAATTTTTTTCTTGAGTTTAGAACAAAATCTAAAGAAAATCGAAAATATAAATAACTTAGTGTAAAATTCTGTTTGGTGGAGATATCATATTCTTCCCATAATAAACTTAAATCATCAATCAGAGGTTGTAAGAATACGTCAATCTTCAATTTTGGATTATGTGGTCCTGGAATTATAAGTGATAGAAACATATAAGGAGTAGTCATACATAACTCTGAAGGAAGATTATAAGGAGTGAGTATCACAGGCCAACATGAGTACGGTGTAGCCGACTGACTGAATGGAGTAAAACCATCTGCACATAAACCTAATCTGACATTTCTTGGTTCTGCTGCGAATGTGGGATGTGTACGATCAAAGTGCTTCCAAGCCTCTGCTTCGGATGGATGTGTGATAACACCTTCTTGTAGAATGTGATCATTATGCCATCTCATATGTGCAGCTGATCTCATGGATGCATATAGCCGTTGTAGTCTCAGAATTATTGGAAAGTAGAACATCCTACTAACAGGCACATCCTTTTGCTTCCTTCTATTTCTAGATTTGGATTTAAATCTTGGTGCATTGCAATGAAGGCATACAGTTTCTGCGATATCTTCTTTAAAGTATAACATGCATCCATTCATACAACAATCTATCTTTAAGTATGTCAAACCAAGTTTGGAAACTAACTTCTTTATCCGATATAGATCTGTAGGAATTAAATTATCTGTCGGATTGGTTTCCTTAAGCAGCCCAATGAATTGATTAAAACATTCATGAGCAACGTTATATTCAGCCTTGATGCTTAACATCTTCACAGCAACATATAATTCTGAGTGAGTCGTGCACCCTTTCCAGATTGGTTGCTGGGCAGCATGCAATAAATCATAAAAGTTTTGTGCCTCCGTATTTGGTAACTCTTATGTATTTTGTTCATTTTGAATTCCAGTTGCATCATGAACTAATTCCTCAAGATTTGGACGGATGTTTTCAACCTCAGCAACATTACTACTTGTAGAAGGACCGCATTGATAATCAAATTATGGCTCATACTCACCATGAGAAGTCCAATACCAATACCGTGGCATGAATCCTCTACGATACAGATCAACAGTTACATCATCTGGTTCTAGGTGCACTAGATTTTTGTTTTTAGAATATGGACATCGAAACTTTTCTTCTGATATAAAGCTGGGCAGCTGTTTCGCTTGCTGAATGAAAAAGTTCACCCCATTTATGAATTCATCTGTTAATGTCTTCCGATCTTGAGATAATCGGTTATACATCCAACTTCTTTGATTTCTAATATCCATAACCTATATATAAGAGTAAAACATTAATGGATTTATATATATATATCTAATTAGTAGATCCAAGACATTTAAAACGTGTTACACTTATTAATGAATTGATCGCTCAAAGTCACAATCCCCTCACTAGGTCTACTATCCACTAAAGCAAAAAGATATGGAGTAATGTTGATCTCCATAATCCAACTTTACCTTCAACTCCCTCTCTAGTCTTATCAATAAGAACAATATCATCAACAAAAAGCATGCACCAAGGTACATCCTCTAGCAAATGTCTAGTGCTAACAACCATGGCTAAAGCAAAAAGATATGGACTAATATTGATTTCTTTTAATCAAAGTTTACCTACAACTCCCTCTCTAGTCTTATCAACTAGAACAATATCATCAACAAAAAGCATGCCAAGGTACATCTCTATCAAATGTCTATGCTAACAACCATGACTAAAGAAAAAGAATCTGGACTAATGTTGATTTTCTTTTAATCAAAGTTTACCTTCAACTCCCTTTCTAGTCTTATCAACAAGAACAATATCATCAACAAAAAGCATGCACCAAGGTACATCCTCTAGCAAATGTCTAGTGCTAACAACCATGACTAAAGCAAAAAGATATGGACTAATGTTGATTTCTTTTAATCAAAATTTACCTTCAAATTCCTCTCTAGTCTTATCAACAAGAACAATATCATCAACAAAAAGCATGCACCAAAGTACATCCTCTAGCAAATGTCTAGTGATAACAACCATGACTATAGCAAAAAGATATGGACTTAAGGCTAATCCTATATGTAATCCAACCGAAATAGCAAAAAAATTGAAAAGAAATACCTTTAGTTATCTCCTCGGCGGCGCGCGACTAGGAAGGAGAGAAGCGGCGTGCGACTAGGAAGGAGGCTCGGCGAAGTCCGGTGACCGTCGACGGCGAAGTCCGGTGATCGTCGGCGACGTCTAACCATGGCGAGCGACGAACGACGATGGAGGGCGACGGGCGAAGCAGTCGAAGTGAGAGAATGGAAGGAAACGAATGACGGCCAGAGGGGTTCGGGTTCGGGAAATAGGGCTTTTACCGACGGAACTTCCGCCGGTATTGACACTAGTGACGTCGGTATCATTTCCGACGTCTGATCCGTTGGATACATTTTGTTGAGTTTAAATACGCTGGCGCAATGTCCGCCGGTAACATACGCCGGAATTGTTCCACCGTAACGTGCGACGGAAATGGTTCAGGCATCCCTATACAGTCGGATTCTCCGGCGGAACCGGCGTCGGTACATTTACGGCGTATTTTGCGCCGGAAAGGTTGACGCAAACTTTACGTCGACAAATTCCGCCGGTACCTGCGCCGTTTATTACCGTCCAGAATTTTCCGCCGGAAAATCCGACGGTAATCGCGTGTTTTCCCGTAGTGAATTTTTGGAGTCGTTCAGTTTCTTCTCCTCTAGTCTTATTCTTACATTGGAGGTATTCCACTGTCGGTGATAGGTGACACTCTCCTATCAAGCTTCAGTGCCCCTCTCTTATGTAGAAGGAGAATTTTTCATCCGTTTTCTTCTCTTGCGTTCTTCTTCTTACATTGGAAGCATTCCACTGTCGGAGATATGAGGCATTCCCTTACCCCTCTCTTATATAGAAGGAGATTTTTTTTTCTTTTTCTTCTCTTACGTTCTTCTTCTTACATTAGAGGCACATTCCACTGTCGGAGATAGGCAACATTCCCCTATCAAGCTTCAGTGCCTCTCTCTTGTGTAGAAAAAGTTATAATGATAGCTTACTCTCTCACTAAATTATCCTTGATAGAAGAAGATCATATACTTCTTGCATGCAAGGATGATTTGAGAAGATCTGGCTGCAATAGTGCTCGAGAGGAGAACCATAAGTTATTAGTATATGGGGAGAATTTCGGTGCTGTTTGAGCGAAAATCCGTTGGTGATGGACGATCAAGTGGAAATCCGTTATTTTATTATACTTTCTATTGTCAAGGGTTGTTGTAGATAGACCTCAAATTATACATATATTTTTTTAGATGATATATAGAAAATTCATTTTTGAGATTTTGTCTTCGACTATATATTGTATTCAATAGTGGCTATATATTATACAAATTAGAAGTTTAATTTTTTCAGTACTTCTCCAACTAGATCTTGGGATCAATTTATGGTTTTTGTCACGATGGGACATCGTTTGACATATGTGTTATTGGGTCATTCTAGGTTGGGTCGTGATAGAGGATGAGCATAGTGCTACAACGCTTTAGTGGTGCCACCACCGTGCTCCTTTAATTATGTAGTATTTTGTTTCCTTCATGGAAAAATATAGATTTAAATAGTATTTTTATGAAAATAAACATAATTTGGATGGTACTTTTTTTTTTACTTATCATATTCATATCATTAACTTGCATAGATAATGATAACGGATATAGTAGAGATATTGCATGCATTGATAATTGATTTAACATGTATAACTATAATGCATTGATATTAATAGCATAGACATAATGCATTGATAATATAGATAATAATTATACCATATTGATAATAGATACATATTGATTTGATCATACGGTACATCCACATAAGTAGTTTATAAAATTCATTAATATAATTAACATGATTACATTGATTCATATGATAATATTTCATATAACTTTTCACATGGCATATTGGAATAAGATTGAGTCCAAGATTGCTAATTTATCATAAGGTTAGTGTTCACATTGATTAATATTATTTATTCTAATATAATGTAAATGATTACATGTATGTCATTTCTATTTTTCGTGATACGATTATAGATTTTGGGTTAATTGCTGGGTTGTTAGCTCATTGTGTGTTTTACATGTTTCAAGGAAGGGTAAGGATCTAGTGGGGTGAGAATTGATTCTAATTTAATAGTTATAGGTTTTTTTTGTTAGTTATTCTTTTGTAGTCATGAATATCTTATGAGATAGACTATATATATAATCCATAATTATTGTACAAGATTTTTTGAATATGTGATATGTATATGATGATACATAGAAATATTGTTTTCGCTGAAATTTTTATATATGAATATTTTGTGGCTTTGGGTATTTATTTAGAAACTAAAAAGATACAATTCTTCCATTTTGATCTTGGGGCTTGCCACTATGGCTACGATTGGTTGACAAAGGTGCTCAAGTGGGGCCCTATGTTTCTTCAAGCATTTAAGCTCTCTTGAATCTTTAGCCAAGAGTCCCCATCATATAGAGAGTGAGACTCTATTTATTGATTTTGAGAGCAGCACACAGCATGAATATAGTAAGAAAATCATGAACTCCATTAGACAACTCGTATTGATTCTATTAATAAAAAATCATTCATTCAATATTGAGGTACTTTAATGTTGTTGAAATTAAGCGATCTTAGGTTTGTTGGATTCGTCTCGTCGAGCTGCTCAATTCAACTATAAACATGCTAAAAGTAGAGATCATTTTGGTCATCCAATAAATGTCTTATAATTCTCAATTAGGCTTAAGGTTTTTGATTTGGGGTCATTCAGGTTTGGATTGGATCATCTTTGACATTGCTAGGTGCCTCTTGTCAAGATGTCCAGTTCGACTATAAATTTTATTAAATTTGAATTTAGATGATCCTAAATTTAATTCTAAAAAAAATTCAATTATACGTCGAGATTCATTTCCGATTGAGACTATTTTTTTATGACGTTTCAAGTTGAAATCGTAAATTGATTGTCTCATAAGATAGGAAATGATATATTTAGATTTAGATTGATGGAATAATTGAAAAGTTGACCAAAATTTGTTCAAAAAGGTCAAAGGATACCATTGGACTAAATAGGTCGTAGGAGGATGAAATGAGGGTGTTGGGATGAAATTATTTTGGCATTTTTGGCAGCAAAAATTCTATCAAAAGTCATTAATTTATTTTTGGTGAACTTCTCATTGAAAAAATTCAAAAATTTCCGTTAGTTTTTTGAAAAAAAATCATTTTTTCGTCAATTAAAAATAATAAATAATATAATTTAAATAAACTATCATATATATTTTTTAAAAATAAAGATACATGTCACCGTTTTCTTTATTAGAGACATATAGCGTAAATTTTTCCTCTGTATGTTTTCTTTTGATCAATTGCTGCTCCTTTGCCCTGCCGACTGCTCGTTCGATCAACCGCGAAACATCGAGTGAGCCGGACGAATCCGACCCGCATTTATGGCGATGTCAGCAACTCCGCGTCCTCCAGAATCCGGTTAGACGAGCCGGCGCAAGTCTTTGGGCTCTTGTCGCTTCTCTCTTTCAGTCTCTGCCGCGCATTTGATGTCTTCTCATCTTTACCCGTGATAGCTTCCTCGATCAATTCTAATTTAGGTACTTTTCTATTCTGCATTCACTCGATCCATGCGCTCTTCTTTTCGTTTCAGGCATTTGATTCGGTTGCTAGGTAGATTTTCGAACTTTTCTTTAACGATTTAATGGAGTGACGCATCTGTGCGCCATAATTGGGTGAGGATGTCTTGTTTTTGCCCTCTTCATGAATTCAAGTTATTGTTTCTAAGCCCGAGCGATATTGCCTTTTGATTATTATTTTTTTATGTGAGATTTTCTAGGAGTGATGGTTTAGGGCATGGATCATTTATTCTTGTTTCAAAGGTATTATTTTGTTCAATAGGGGCTACGTTTTATAGTTTTTTCTGCACTCGAAGATATTAAATTCCATGGTTTGAGTTTATTAACTAGTCTGTCATATTACAGGTCTTTGTTGTTCATACTTGTTTACAAGCTATCTAAGTAATTGTTTCTTCATCTCTTTGCAGATTAAAACATCTGGTGATTGAATGAAGTGGTTGAAGAACCTGAGCTTATTCCCTATGCATGCTAGATTTGCCATTGGGATAACTGGAGTTGGTTCATTTTGGCACCGAGGTGTAGAAAGATGCTTGAATAATTCACCTGGCATTCAAAAGATTGTGAATAGAGGAGGTTATTATGACATATATCGATATGGCTATACCGCATTGACTGGACATCTGTGCTTGGGAAGTGAGGATATAGGCCTTCTTACCCGCTCAATGTCTGGAGTCAGAATGTTCAAGTTGCAGCATGATTCTAGTTTACATCCGAATCTGCTTGAAAAACCCTCAACTACAGGCCATAAGATCGGGAACTCTGTACGACAGGAGCATTCGGTGAGCCGAGAGTGGTTGGCAAAGCGTTGGGCTGAAGAACAGAGAAGGAAAGATGTAATGAGAAGAAGGAAAAGGAGATATGCACAACGTGTAGAAACCAAGGAGCCTACGCTTGATACTTCTTTGAAATTTCCATTCCTGCAATCATTCTTTACCAGATCAATTCCAGCTGACCAAGGATGGCAAACAAATGAACCTTCTATCCAGCCACCATTGAGTCAATATGAGGAGGGATTTTTATATCCACAAACTCCTGAAGAGGTATACATTTATTTATTTATCTTACACCGCTTACTCATACGGCTAGTACATTTAGTACATTTATTATACTTCATTCTTTCCTGAATGTGAATACTGGATAACTGATGCATTGGTTCATGAAGTCTTTTTTGTCGTCATCCAAGACGTGTGATATTGAATGAGGAGGGATTTTTTATTTTAACCTGAAAGGTTTGGAAGGTTCGATTGAGGAAGACTTGCTCTGAGGTTTTTTCTAGAAGACCTAGATAAGTATAACTTACATTTAGGTGCAGCATTGTGAAAGAATCTTTCATGAAGAAGGCTCGATTAAAATTGCTAAAATAGTTTTGATTGATTAGTGATATGTAATATTGGTTATATGATATGCTAAAATCTGATAATAGTCATAAATCATTAAAGAATTCATAATTAGAGATTCATGTTTGTGGATTTGTTAGATTGTTAGTTAGCACTCATAAAGTAACTGATTAGTATTTGACATTGGATTAATTAATCTCTTTTTGCTTCAAGATTACTCCTTTTTTAAGCTTTAAAGGATTATATCATAAATTGCCAACAATGTGCAAGTCAATAGCATTTTGGTTTTTTTTAGTAGGAGGGGGAAGCAAGATGATTAATTTTGCTTTCTCTATTTTCTCATTCATTTATATCCAATTTTGTGTTAAACAACCCTCCCTCCCCCAATCAGACACACACATAAAAAAGAAAACTAGTTTGATTGTTCAATGTATTATACCTTAACTAAGTTGTTGTGCCGTTTGTGCCTTAGGTGAAACTGGCACCTCTTCTTGCAAGATCTAATTTGCTTATCACAAGGGACATAGAATGGGCAAATATTATGTTTGCTTTTGAACAGGTACTGCTTTTAAATTGCTTTTCTTGCTTTGTTTAGTATATGCATGGATTTCCATGTGTTAAATTTTGATGCATTAACATAGCTATCTTATTTTTCAGGGATATGAATGAACCGCTTTTATTTGATTTCCTGTTTTCCATAAAATCATTTGCGGTGTTGCATTAATTTAGTTAAATAATGCATTTAACTTATTAGCTCTTATTTTGAAGTACTAGGTTCACCTGGCCACAATTAAGTACCATTCGATAGTTGTATGGATTTAAACATTTACTTACGGAATTCCATAGGGATTATGGAGAACAATCTAAATCTACTTCGAATTTACATATTTATTCCGTGTACATATGAATCTATTTAGAACATTATTTGAATCTTATCTAAACAACTGAGGCAAAGGATTGATACATTTAATGAATTTTAAAGAATTATAGTTGATCGTTTTTGCATTAATTAACATCTGAAATTATTCTTAATTAGTTAGGAATGAATTAAAGATGAATAATTATGTCAAGGTACGATGTGTAGGTTCACAAATGCTCCTTTTGATTGTTATGCTGCTTTTTTTTGTCTAGCTTGTGATGGGGACATCAGATTTCGACACGTGTACCATCGCCGGAGACGCCGATCGACGGCCTTGATTCAGAGCCTTTATTTTTGATGTTTTATTTTATTCATGTCATTTATATTTCATGTTTTTCCTTTTGTACCCCTACGAGGGAATTAGTGTATTGTAGCCCAAGGGCATTATCGTATTTATGCATTTTATTTCTAGATAGCCTATATAAAAGGCTTTGTCATTGTACTTGAGATTATTATTGGATGAATGAAATTTCTTTTCTATGTTCTCTTTGTGAGTGCAACAAAAATCTCTTTGTGAGTTCTTCTTCGAGATCTCTTAGTGAGTTCTCTAGGTAATTGTTTACCCTAGAATTTTCTCTCTTCCATTTTCCTTTCTTTTCCTCCTTCAAGAAATTCTACACAAAGCTAACACTAGCCCTTGCCGCCGTCCTCCCTAGGGTTTCCCCACCGCTGGCCAAGCTCCCAACCGCCGGCCGCCCACCTTGCCGAGAGCCCTCCCCCACCCGACCGGTTCCCCCTCTCCACCAATTTCCAATGTGAAATTTGAGATTCAAATTTTGAATTGTTTCCTAAATTGGAAATCCAAATTAGGAAGGTTTTCATGATCAAATAAATTTCTAATGAAATTAATTTGGAGTTTTCAAAATCCTTGCCACGTCATCAAACCACATTGGAAACCCCTTTCTTCCCTCCCCAATTCCCTCTCTCCCTAGCTATGCCGCCGGCCCCCTATGTGAAATTCTCTTAATGACCACATTAACCCCTTGATCCTATTTTGAAATTCAAATTAGGATACATTAATTTTCCCTCCTATTGCATTGAAAACTGAAATAATTTCAGTTTAATCTCCCCCCTCTCCCTATTATTCCACCGCCGACCTCCTCTCTCTCTTTCCCCCCATTAATTCCTCATTAAGGAATTAATTGCCCTCTCATTGGAATTCAAATTTCCCCTCCAAAACTCCCAAAACTGAAATTAATCTCAGTTTTATTTTCTTTATTTTCTAAACCAACCTCCCCTCACCCCACCTCTACCGCCGGCCTCCCCATCCCCTCTACAACCCGCCGCCCATCTCTCCTCCTCATTGGAGAGTTACTTGCGGCGACCACCCCTTCGCATCTTCAAGAATGCATGGAGGAACCCGAGTGGAATTTCGGGTTTGAGTACGACAACCGCGGACGAGTTAACATCCTCAGATTTCCCTTCTTCGACGTCGGCTTTGACTTCGACGACACCGTCGAAGAATATTTGGACCGGATTCTACCAACTCTAGTGGAGTCCATCAATGATCATTTTTCCGTCTACACGTGGATCATCGAAGGGCGTTGTTCCACACCACCTCCACGTCCGGCGCCTTCCTCTCCTTCCCTACAGATCTACGGCACCATCGCCCTTGGAGTGGTTTCATCACTTGTGTGGTTATTCTTCTTCCAACAAGCCTAGAAGTAGGTAAATGAGTGTAGCCTCAAGGTGAGACAATCGCTTTGTTAACCGCGGGATTCTAGTTGGCTTTTCATTTGCTTTACTTTTATTACCGTCGTTATTTTACCGATCTTGCTAATTTAGGTGTAAGCTCTTGCCTAAGCGTAGTTGAATTCTAAGATCTCTGATAAATTTCAATTGTGAACAATATTAAGCTTGCAATTTCACCACTTGAACAATATTTTATTAATTTTCTAAATCCAATTTCTGGTTTCACATCAGCTTGGCTTATCATATTTCTTGTGGAAGTGCTTCTGCCTTCAAAATGGAGGATTTGACATGTTCTGTCTAGGGATGGCAATGTTGCTCGAAATCCGAATTCAATTAAAAATATTTCATGTTGAATTATGTGTCAAATTCTAAACGTGGTACAATTTTGAGCCTAGGGTGCCTTGCTTGAAAATTGATTCGAGCTGACTTGAAATATTTCATAAATATAAATATTTTCCGTGTTATTGGTAGGAAGGTAAATGTTTGTAGTGGTTCTTGATCGTGATTCAGTTGAAATGGTATCACATATCAAAACCTTTAACCAATAAATTTTCTCCTGGTTTAAAATTTTTGGATTTTGAGCTGGCTTGAATTAATTTCTATTTGATTCAAAATTGAATCATATCAGTTGAGTTGGCTCAATTCGAAATGTACTTTGATTTCAAGTTGAGTTTTCTAATATTTCCGTGCAAACTCAATTCAAAGCTACCCCTAGTTTTGTCTATAAGCTGCTACTGATGTGATGCATGGATGGAGTTACACAAAATTTAAAAGAGAATTAAATTCTAGCTCAACCGATTATATCAACATGCATCAAAGTCAAGGCAATTATAAATCATTCGCAGCGTTTGATATGCTAGGCAAAGAAATACAACAAGAAAAACCAAGTCTTTAAGCAATTGCGAACGAGAAACATAACACAAAAGCTAGTAAATAAAAATTCCCAAGATTAATACCAAGTTGTTCACACTTTGGGACCGTTGGCGCTCTCTTCCTACGAAGACTAAGTTGAGCGGCGGAAGATTGTCCAAGCGAGCAAGGAGGTTGCCACTAAGATGGAAGCACCAACGAACGTCGCCATGGAAGAAGATCTCGGAGGTGGAGGAGGCACGGTAGATCGACCTTCGATACGCCAAGTATAGATGGAAAAGTGTTCGTCAATTGATTCTATGAGCGTCGGCACAATGCGGGCTAGATAATCTTCGACGGTATCGTCGAAATCGAATCCGACGTCGAAGAATTGGGAACGGAGGATGTCGACCCTTCCGTTGTCGTCGTACTCAAACCATAATTCCACTCTTGTTCGTCCATGCATCCTTGAAGGGAGGTGGAGGATCGCTGAGAGAAAAATCTGAGAGGGATAGGGAGGGCGACGGGTTGGTGAGGGAGGGAATTTGAGGAGCTTAAGGAAAACTGAAAAGAAATTTCAGTTTAGGGGAGAATTGAGAGGTAAAACTAGGATTCAAATTTTCCAATCAATAGGTAATTAAGGCATTAAATAAATCCTAATGGATTTGAGCCTTAATGGGGCCGGCGGTAGAGCAAAATAGGAGCAGGTTTTGAAAAAAAAACTGAAATAACTTCAGTTTTATTTGTGTCTGACGTGGAGGGGGAGGTCAATTAGGCTTAATTTGAATTTCAAACAAATCAAAAGGAGGGGAGGGAAATTAATTTTGCCTAATCAATGGGAATTCCCATTATTGAGGCCGGCGGCAATGCTGGAGAGAGAGGGGGAGAATTAAAGAGGGGAAATTGGGTTGCCAAACTTGGAATCAGATTTAAAATTTCTGAAATAAATTTCCAATAAAATCTTAAATTTAAAATTGGGATTTATTCCAAACTTTCCAAAAATAGATCTCAACAATTTGGAGGGAGATTGCAATTTGGAAATCAGGATTTGTGAAGGGGGGGAGGCGGGCTGGAAGGGGAAGTGGACGGGTGGTGGTGGAAGGGAGGAGGGCCGGCGGCAAGGAGGTCGGCTGGTGCAATTGGGGTGGTCGGCGTGCTGGGCTAGGAGCGGCGGCAGCAAGGGGTTCGGCCTTCTTCTCCCCTCTCTTCTTTCTTTGAAATCTTCTATGATGGAGATGAAGATTTGCGGACTCCAACCTTGGATAACTTTCAAGTGATCTCACAAAGAGAACACACGAGAACTCACTAAGAGATCTCTTCGTTATTGAGCTCACAAAGAGAACAAAACAAGGGAAATTTCATTTCAATCATCCATCCCTCCAAATACAAGATACAACGGCCATATAAATAGGCCCAACAGAAAAATAATGCGCAAAGTCTAAAATGCCCCTTGGGGCTACACAAGCAACTATTACCCTCAGGGGTAAAAATGGAAACTACGAAAATACAATCATAAAATGAAAACTAAAAATACAAATGAGATCAAAAATAAAGGCTAGCAATCTCGGCCGTCGATCTCCGTGGTCGTCTCTGATAAGCGCGCCGAAATCTCCTATCGATGACCTCATCATTCTCCCCGGGTGGGAGAGAACTCGACCCCGTCGAGTGTGTGCTACGAAAGCTCTCATATAACTCCAGCAGGTCCGGGTCCAGTCTCAGTAGCTCCTCACGATCGATCCACGTGTCCTCTGTCTCCGGAGTTCCTTTCCAATGGACCAAGTACCGTTGGCGACCTCCATCTTTTGTGGAAATAATCTCATCATCCAGAATGGTTTCAATCTTTTCCGCTCTAGGTAAGTGGGGTAAATTGGGGAGTGGAGGAAGGCTAGGGATCTCACCAGGTGGGGTCACACAAGGCTCGTTATGAAGTGGATTGTTGGGGTTTAAATCAGGACCCTCAAAGGCTACTATATCCTCAATATTAAAAGTGGGATTCATATTAAACCCTTCCGGGAGTTCTAGCACATAAGCATTATCGTTAACCTTCGCAAGTATTTTAAAAGGCCCGGCACTTCTCGCATGTAGTTTCTTTACGGACCCAGGAGGAAAACGCTCCGGGCGGATCCGTACCATCACAAAATCTCCCACCTTGAATTCTTTAAATCTCCTTTTCTTATCAGCATGAATTTTATAATCTGTATTGCTTTGTTCAATTTTTCTTTTAATTTCATTGTGTAACTCATGCAGGTGGGATGCAAATGCAAATGCAGACTCAGATGTTCTAGTCCTAGGACTCATGGGAACTAGGTCAATGGGCTGACTCGGCTGATATCCATACACGATCTCTGCAGGGCTAAGGCCAGTGGTTCGATTGATAGAGTTGTTGTAAGCAAACTCGGCTATAGGAAGTTTTGAGTCCCAATCCCTAAGGTTTTCTCCTACCAAGGTTCTTAGAAGATTGCCTAGACTTCTATTAACTACCTCAGTTTGGCCGTCGGTTTGGGGGTGAAAAGCAGTGGAAAATTGGAGCTTAGTCCCCATTTTGTGCCAAAGGGTCTTCCAGAAATAACTGGTAAACTTAACATCCCTATCGGACACGATTGTCTTAGGAAGGCCATGGAGTCTAACAATTTCCTCAAAATAAAGCTTAGCGATTCGGGACGCATCGAAAGTTTTGGAGCAGGGGAGGAAATGCGCCATTTTAGAAAATCGATCTACTACCACAAAGACAGAATCATGCTTTCTAGAGGTTTTGGGTAATCCAAGGACAAAGTCCATACTCACATCTTGCCAAGGGCGACTCGGTACAGGTAGTGGGGAATAGAGTCCTGTGTTCTGTTTTCGCTGTTTGGCTAGTTGGCAAATGTGACATCGCTTTAAGAGTCGTCCAACATCGCGTTTGAGACTAGGCCAGTAAAAACGGTTTTCTAGTGCAGCAATAGTTTTCGCCTGCCCGAAATGGCCTGCTAAACCTCCTGCATGTAATTCCCAAACTAGATATTCACGAAGGGAGGTTTGGGGAATGCAGAGTTTCTGGGCTTTGAATAGGTACCCATTCTCTACTATAAAATCATCCATCGAGTGCTCATATCCTGAGGTTAAAAGGGAATAGGTATCCTTAAAGTCCGGGCAGTCCTTATAGTCTTCCTTAAGGCGTTCAAATCCGATAACTTCATTCCTCATCTCTTGGGTGGTCATCAGTCTCCTACTAAGGGCATCCGCAGCTTTATTTTCACTTCCCGCTTTGTGTCTAATCGTATATGTGTACTCCTGCAAAAACTCGACCCAACGGCCATGGCGGGCATTGAGTTTCTTCTGCGAGTTTATATATCTCAAGGCTTCGTGGTCGGAGAAGATCACAAATTCTAGGGGCAGCAAGTAATGCCTCCAGTACCTAAGAGACTGGATAACCGCATAAAATTCCTTGTCATAGGTCGAATACCGCTGACGGATGTCATTTAACTTTTCGCTAAAATACGCTACGGGGTGTCCTTCTTGAGATAAAACTCCTCCAATACCGATCCCTGACGCGTCGCAGGTTACTTCGAATACTTTAGAAAAATCCGGGAGACGCATCACAGGGGCTTCCACCATTTTCCTTTTAATGTCCTCGAAGGCTTTAGTGGCAGCAGGTGTCCAATGAAATTCGCCTTTCTTTAGGCAGTCAGTTATGGGTGCCACGATGGTACTAAAATTCCTAATGAACCTCCGATAGAATGTGGCCAATCCATGAAAACTCCGAACATCTCTTATGGTTTTTGGTTCAGGCCACTCGTTGATTGCTCTAACTTTCTCGGGGTCGGCTGAGATTCCTCGAGATGAGATTATAAATCCAAGAAAGGTGACACTATCAGTGAGAAATACACACTTCTGAGGGTTCGCATATAACTGCTCTTTTCTCAAGATCTCACATACTTGTTTCAGGTGTCCCAAGTGTTGGTCTACAGTCTTGCTATATATTAGGATATCATCAAAGTAAACGACTACGAATTTTCCGAGGAAGGGTCGTAGGACTTGGGTCATAATCCGCATGAAAGTGCTAGGGGCGTTACTAAGACCAAACGGCATAACCATCCATTCATACAATCCATCTTTTGTCTTGAAGGCCGTTTTCCATTCATCCCCTGGGCGAATCCTAATCTGATGATATCCACTCTTAAGATCCACCTTGGAGAACAGAGTTGCTCCAGTCATCATATCGAGCATGTCGTCTAGTCGGGAATTGGGAAGCGATATTTAACGGTAATCTTGTTGATAGCGCGGCTATCAACACACATCCTCCAGGAGCCGTCTTTCTTGGGAGTTAAGAGGGCAGGAACGGCACAGGGGCTAAGGCTTTCTTTAATAAATCCTCGTTGTAGAAGTTCCTCTACTTGCCTTTTTAGCTCAGCGTGCTCCGTTGGATTCATCCGGTAGTGGGGAAGGTTAGGCAAGGATGCTCCAGGAACCAAGTCTATGACATGTTGAATGTCTCTGAGGGGAGGCAGTTGGTCAGGTAACTCCTCGGGGAAGACATCAGCGAATTGTTCTAACAGGGGTCTTACTTTTTCAGGTACTTGCCCTTCAGGTTCATCATCCACTTCCCTAGCTACCAGGGCGTACATGGGTGTTCCGTGGTGAATCTCAATGTCCACTTCTTTGGCAGTTAAGAAGTGTAGGCTCTTGTTAGGCTTAGGTGGAATCACCTTAGCTTCGCTTTTATCGGGTCGGGGCTGTAAGGGGATCAACTTGATCTTCTTCCCGTTGTGTTCGAACACGCAGGTGTTCGTCCTCCCATAAATGTGGACATCATTGTCAAACAGCCAAGGGCGGCCAAGAATAATCTGACCCACATCCATAGTCAACACATCACACCAAATTTTCTCCTGATATCCATTGAATTCGAGTGGTATAAGGCTCCTATCTTTAATTTCCATAGAAGTTGAGTTAATCCAAGCGACCTTATACGGGTTTGGGTGAGGTGTGGCCTTAAGGTTGAGCTTAGAGATCATCGCTGATGAGACAGCGTTGATACAGCTTCCACTATCGACAATAACCTTACAGTTCTTATCCCCGATCTTGGTAAAGGTATGGAAAATGGCTGTTCTTCTCCAATCATCACTCGGCTTGGGTTGGGACAGCGCACACCTAACGACTTGCAGGGTGACGGGTTCATCCTCCGTAAAAGAATCTTCCTCTTCATCCACATGATGAACTACGTCAGTATCGGGTTCCTCCTCGTCATCGTCGACTTCTTCAATTATGGTGACCTTATAGGGGCTGGAACACTGTGAGGCAATGTGCCCATACCCATGACATCTATAACATTTGGTTCCAGAATTGGGTTTTTGGGTGTCTCGTTCAGGTGCTTTACCTTTATAATCGGTCCGAGGTTGGGTTTGGTTAGGAGCAGGCCGACTACCTGAGGATCCAGTGGGTTTGTTGTACGGTTGGTTAGAGGAAGACTTGTAGGGGTTAGGTCTAGAGTCTTGGGTCCTAGGGGCGTGGCTCCTTGATTCTTCTAAGTCTAGCACAAGACTACAGGCAGCCTCGTACGTGTTCACTCCTCTAGCAAAAAGTTCATTTCGAAGATCTTCCCTTAGTCCGGCTCTGAACATTGACAGGAGTTGCGTAGGGGTGGTGGTCTCTTCTCCGTTACAACGAATCAGAAAATCATCGAAGGTCGAGATATACTCCTTAACGGTCTTGCTTCCTTGGGTTAGCCTATTCCAACGATCTAGAAGCCTTGGGTAGTATGAGGTGGGAAGGTATTTCCTTTTCAGTTCTTGCTTCATTGTACCCCAGTCGGCAATAGGGTATTCTCCTCGAGTCTCCCTCATGTGCTCTATATTGGTCCAGTACTGGTTAGCTCTTCCCGTTAACTTCATCTCAGCGAATCTAACCTTCTTATCTTCCGAAATATTATACCATTTGAAATAGCTGTCCATTCCCTTGATCCAATCAAGGAAACTTGAGGCTCTAATGTACCGTCAAACGTCGGGGCGTCTACCTTAATACTCTTGAGGAGTTGGGTGTCGTTGTCTCTCCAAGGGGCTTCACGTCCTACCGGTTCGTGAGGGGGTCGGTGGTTGGGTCGGTAGTAATCCCTAGGAGGTCCGTATTCAGTTCGGGTATCTTCGCCATATGGTGAGTGAGGTCTAGAAGGTGTGTAGATAGCCGGGTGTCCCATTCTTTCAATATTATCTAGTCTTTCTCCCGAATGACGTCTAAGTTCAGCTACACTCGTTTGGGTATCCTTCATTTGTTGTGTAAGTGCCCCTAATTGACCCATAATCATGTCTAAAGTGGTTTGTAGATGGGTAGGGTCCATGGTTGGGTGTTGGGGATCACTAGAAAAGGTTCCTAAGTCAAGGACAGCAGCCAATCTTACTGAAATGCTTGCTGAAATTGAGGCTACAGCAGCTGGAAATCGCTGGGCAGCAAACACAGTCGAGGGGAAAGTCACCTAAGTGATTTGGTGGGGTTCCCGGATCAAAACAGCAACTAAACAGTGGTTAACGGCTGACAAACAGCCACCCAACAGCTGCAGAAAACAGTGGACAGCCGCTGCGCAGATGCCTAAAGTCGTTCTAGGAGTTGGGGCAGTGTCAACAGGGTGGACAGCACATGGTCGGTGGCTAAAAGCCTACTAAACGCACTCTAACAGTGGCTGGAATCAGCAAAGACAGCAGTAAATGCAAGGGAAAAAAAAGGTTCTAACACTTAGAAATCTAACAAGTTGAGTGCAAGCAAGTGATACCACAATTGATAGGCTAAGACTTAACTATATGTATGCAGGAAATGTCAAAACAGTGAATGAAAACAGTAAAATTTCTTAAAGGCTAAATGAGGTGCATGCCAAATAAAGCTACAATGAAGAGCTAAACCCTAGGATGTTTTCTAAACATGCCAAGCATGGTAAACCATGCTCTGATACCAAAATGATGTGATGCATGGATGGAGTTACACAAAATTTAAAAGAGAATTAAATTCTAGCTCAACCGATTATATCAACATGCATCAAAGTCAAGGCAATTATAAATCATTCGCAGCGTTTGATATGCTAGGCAAAGAAATACAACAAGAAAAACCAAGTCTTTAAGCAATTGCGAACGAGAACATAACACAAAAGCTAGTAAATAAAAATTCCCAAGATTAATACCAAGTTGTTCACACTTTGGGACCGTTGGCGCTCTCTTCCTACGAAGACTAAGTTGAGCGGCGGAAGATTGTCCAAGCGAGCAAGGAGGTTGCCACTAAGATGGAAGCACCAACGAACGTCGCCATGGAAGAAGATCTCGGAGGTGGAGGAGGCACGGTAGATCGACCTTCGATACGCCAAGTATAGATGGAAAAGTGTTCGTCAATTGATTCTATGAGCGTCGGCACAATGCGGGCTAGATAATCTTCGACGGTATCGTCGAAATCGAATCCGACGTCGAAGAATTGGGAACGGAGGATGTCGACCCTTCCGTTGTCGTCGTACTCAAAACCATAATTCCACTCTTGTTCGTCCATGCATCCTTGAAGGGAGGTGGAGGATCGCTGAGAGAAAAATCTGAGAGGGATAGGGAGGGCGACGGGTTGGTGAGGGAGGGAATTTGAGGAGCTTAAGGAAAACTGAAAAGAAATTTCAGTTTAGGGGAGAATTGAGAGGTAAAACTAGGATTCAAATTTTCCAATCAATAGGTAATTAAGGCATTAAATAAATCCTAATGGATTTGAGCCTTAATGGGGCCGGCGGTAGAGCAAAATAGGAGCAGGTTTTGAAAAAAAAACTGAAATAACTTCAGTTTTATTTGTGTCTGACGTGGAGGGGGAGGTCAATTAGGCTTAATTTGAATTTCAAACAAATCAAAAGGAGGGGAGGGAAATTAATTTTGCCTAATCAATGGGAATTCCCATTATTGAGGCCGGCGGCAATGCTGGAGAGAGAGGGGGAGAATTAAAGAGGGGAAATTGGGTTGCCAAACTTGGAATCAGATTTAAAATTTCTGAAATAAATTTCCAATAAAATCTTAAATTTAAAATTGGGATTTATTCCAAACTTTCCAAAAATAGATCTCAACAATTTGGAGGGAGATTGCAATTTGGAAATCAGGATTTGTGAAGGGGGGGAGGCGGGCTGGAAGGGGAAGTGGACGGGTGGTGGTGGAAGGGAGGAGGGCCGGCGGCAAGGAGGTCGGCTGGTGCAATTGGGGTGGTCGGCGTGCTGGGCTAGGAGCGGCGGCAGCAAGGGGGTTCGGCCTTCTTCTCCCCTCTCTTCTTTCTTTGAAATCTTCTATGATGGAGATGAAGATTTGCGGACTCCAACCTTGGATAACTTTCAAGTGATCTCACAAAGAGAACACACGAGAACTCACTAAGAGATCTCTTCGTTATTGAGCTCACAAAGAGAACAAAACAAGGGAAATTTCATTTCAATCATCCATCCCTCCAAATACAAGATACAACGGCCATATAAATAGGCCCAACAGAAAAATAATGCGCAAAGTCTAAAATGCCCCTTGGGGCTACACAAGCAACTATTACCCTCAGGGGTAAAAATGGAAACTACGAAAATACAATCATAAAATGAAAACTAAAAATACAAATGAGATCAAAAATAAAGGCTAGCAATCTCGGCCGTCGATCTCCGTGGTCGTCTCTGATAAGCGCGCCGAAATCTCCTATCGATGACCTCATCAGCTACATGATGTTAGTTCATTAGTGGTTCTGTATGTCAGGTGTTGAACTTTCAGTTGGATGCCATCCATGCAAAATTTTTAACTCCTTAGCTAGCATTCTTTGTAATAGAAATGCTTGATATTAGCAATATCTTGACTCATAAGTGCTAAAAAAAAAGAACAAATTATCGTACCAACAACAACAACAACAACAACATCAAGCCTTTATCCCACTACGTGGGGTCGGCTACATGAATCCTTTTTCTCCATTGTGTCCTATTAAAAGTCAAATTCTCGTTTAAATCTAATAAAGAAAGGTCATTCCTAATATTTTCTAACCAAGTCTTTTTAGGTCTACCCCTACCTTTCTTAACATAAGTCAAATCTAATACCTCTACTCTCTTAACCGGGTCATCGGAAGGCCGCCGTTTTATGTGACCAAACCATCTAAGGAGACTCTCTCTAATCTTATCTTCTACTGGAGCTACTCCAACCTTTTCACGTATATGCTCATTTCGTATCTTATCTCTAAGGGTAAAGCCACTCATCCACCTGAGCATCCTCATCTCTGCCACACTTAACTTAGTATTATGCTTCTCTTTTAATGGCCAACATTCGGCACCATAAAGCATTGTAGGCCTCACTACCATCTTATAGAATTTTCCCTTAAGTTTGAGGGGTACATTTCTATCACATAACAAGCCAGATGCATTCCTCCACTTCAACCATCCAACTTGAATTCTACTGATAATATCCCCATCTATTTCACCATCACTCTGAACAATAGATTCAAGATATCTAAAACGTGTACTCTTATTAATGACTTGATCGCCCAAAGTCACAATCCCCTCACTAGGTCTATTACTACTAAATTACACTCCATATATTCCGTTTTAAATCTGCCCAAGCGAAAACCTTTAGACTCTAAGGTTGACCTCCATAATTCAAGTTTACCTTCAACTCCCTCTCTAGTCTTATCAACAAGAAGAATATCATCAGCAAAAAGCATACACCAAGGTACATCCTCTTGCAAATGTCTTGTGAGAACATCCATGACTAAAGCAAAAAGATATGGGTTTAAGGCTGATCCTTGATGTAACCCAACCGAAATAGGGAAATACTTGGTCAATCCACCTTGTGTTTGAACACAAGTAATAGCTCCTACATACTTATCTTTAATGATTTGAATATAAGCATTATTGACTCTTTTCTTTTTAAGAACTCTCCATAGCACTTCTCTTGGAACTTTATCATATGCTTTTTCTAAATCAATAAATATCATATGTAGATCCTCCTTATTTTCTCTATATTTCTCCATCAAACCTCTTAATAAATGTTTGGCTTCCATAGTGGACCTACTCGGCATGAATCCAAATTGATTTTGAGAAACATTAGTATCACGACGCAACCTATGCTCCATAACTCGCTCCCATAGTTTTAAAGTATGACACATTAACTTAATACCTCTATAATTCGCACAATCTTGTGCATCATCTTTATTCTTAAAAATAGGAATTAACACACTCATTCTCCACTCATCTGGCATCTTTTTAGTCTTCAAAATAGTATTAAAAAGTTTAGTAAGCCATGAAATTCCTTCATCTCTTAAGCATTTCCACACCTCTATTGGAATATCATCAGGTCCAACAGTTTTTCCACCCTTCATTTTCTTTAAAGCCTCTTTAACTTCAGTTTTACTAATATGCCGATAAAAATAGAAATCTTTATTTTCATTTAGGGTGTTAAGGTCACTATAGTCAATCTTATTTTCACAATCTTTCTTAAAAAGTTTAGCAAAATATCTCATCAATCTTTGTTGAATATCATCTTCTAAGAAAAGTATTTTTTGATCTTCATCCTTAATACACTTAACTTGAACTAAATCCTTACTACTCTTATCTCTTTGTTGGCTAACCTATACATATATATTTTTTCCTCTTTAGTATCTAATATATTATATAAATTACTAAAAGCTAAAGTCTTTGCATCGCATATTGCTTTCTTAGTATCCTTACGAGCCACTTTATATATTTCCCAATTATCAGAATTTTTAAAATTAAACTAATTTTTATAACAAAGCTTCTTATTTTTAATCTTTTTTTGCACATTTGGATTCCACCACCAACTATTTTTACTATTAGTAGTTTTTTCCTTTGATACTCCAAGGACATCTTTTGCAATATTCTTAATATCACTAGCCACTTTTTCCCACATAACATTAGCATCCTCATGCACGGACAAAATCTTAAGATCTACCGTACCGTGAGCAGTAAATTAGAGTTGTTTACCAATGATATGTTAGATGACAACATATTGTTAGACTATTATATTACATACCCTAAACTATAGAAATTGGAATTAAGATTCATTTGCTTGGGTCCTATAAGTACCATAAATGTTTTGATAGAAGTGTTGTTATGTGGACATGTAGTTGAGAAGGATGCCTTATGGTTTAGGTGTTGTGTAGGGGGAACAAGATGAAAACTTTGAATCCATCTCCGTGGCTTGTGATATCAAAAATGGGAAATGATTGCATAGCATGGCGTGATAATTTAGTCTACTAATTGTATTTGAGAAGGTATATGATGAGGACATCCATAAGATATTTCAACGTACTTACCATCGGAGGAATCGTACATCGACGGCTATGATTCATAGTCTCTATTTATGATGTTTTAGTGCATTTCTTTTATTTATTTTTCAGTTTTTCACTTGTACCCCTATGAGGAATTGTTTCATGTTGTAGCCTGAGGGCATCTGTCTTTTACATTTTTGTGCTTTTGAAGGCCTATATATTAAGGCATAGTCATTGTATTATTTTCTAATGATGATGATGAATGATAATTCCACTACTCTTGCTTGATCTTTTTTGTGAGTTCTTGAGAGGAGAAACCCTAGGTGAGGGTGAGAGCAATACCCGTCAACCTTAGTGGATTCCGAGGTTTGCGGTTCTTCGATTTCTTCTTTCTCTTGTACCTTCACACCAACCCCACTCAATCACCTGTCGGCCTCCCCTTTCCGTTGCCCCATCCCCTCCCTAAACCGAAGCTCCCCTCCCCACACCACCGGCCCCTTTGGCTGCCCCAACCGCCGGCCACCACCCACCCAGCTGTCGGCCTCCAAATCCCCATCCGCCCCTCTCCACAAGTTTAATCACCGGCCCTCCAATTGCTCCCAAATTTGAAATTCAAATTTCAAATGCCCTTTAATCACTTTCCTAAAGTAGGTTTTAGCTAATTAGGAAAGTTTCTAATTGGAATTCAATCAAACAATTGAATTCAAATTCTTTCCTAAGGCTAGAATTTAAATTAGGAAACCTCCCTAATTTAAACAAATCTAAAATTAAATTTAGATTTGTTTCAAATCTCTATTAACTCCTTGGGGCCCACATATTTAATATAATTAACCTCTCCTAGCTCTCTACATGGCCGACCACCCATCCCTAAGCCTCTCTCTCCTAATTAATTCATAGCCCCCATTAAATCTCCCTAATCTCCTCCTAAACCGCCGCCCCTTTCCCGTTGTGGAATAATTTAAAATTCAAATTATTCTCTCCCTTCCAACAACAACAACAACAACTACATCAAGCCTTTGTCCCACTACGTGAGGTCGGCTACATGAATCCTTTTTCGTCATTGTGTCCAATTAAAAGTCAAATTCTCAATTAAATCTAATAAAGAAAGATCATTTCTAATATTTTCTAACCAAGTCTTTTTAGGTCTACCTCTATCTTTCTTAACATAAGTCAAATCTATACCTCAACTTTCCTAACCGGGTCATCGGAAGGCCTCTGTTTAATGTGACCAAACCATCTATGGCGACTCTCTATAATCTTATCTTCCACTTTAGCTACTCCAACCTTTTCTCGTATATGCTCATTTCGTATCCTATCTCTAAGGTTCAAGCCACTCATCCTCCTTAGCGTCCTCATCTCTGTAACACTTAACTTAGTATTATGCTTCTCTTTTAATGGCCAACATTCGACACCATAAAGGTTGCAGGTCTCACCACCATCTTATAGAATTTTCCCTTAAGTTTGAGGGGGATTTTTCTATCGCACAATAAGCCCGATGCATTCCTCCATTTCAACCATCCAACTTGAATTCTGCTGATAATATCCCCATCAATTTCACCATCACTCTGAAGAATAGATCCAAGATATCTAAAACGTGTACTCTTATTAATAACTTGATCGCCCAAAGTCATAATCCCCTCACTAGGTCTATTGCTATTAAAATTACACTCAATATATTCAATTTTAGATCTACTCAAGCGAAAACCTTTAGACTCTAAAGTTGACCTCCATAATTCAAGCTTACCTTCAACTCCCTCTCTAGTCTTATCAACAAGAAGAATATCATCAGCAAAAAACATACACCAAGGTACATCCTCTTGCAAATGTCTAGTGAGAACATCCATGACTAAAGCAAAAAGATATGGAGTTAATACTGATCCTTGATGTAATCCAACCGAAATAGAAAAATACTTGGTCAAACCACCTTGTGTTTGAACACAAGTAATAGCTCCTATATACATATCTTTAATGATTTGAATATAAGCATTATAAACTCCTTTCTTTTTAAAAACTCTCCATAGCACTTCTCTTAGAACTTTATCATATGCTTTCTCTAAATCAATAAATATCATATGTAGATCCTCCTTGTTCTCTCTATATTTCTCCAACAAACCTCTCAATAAATGTATGGCTTCCATAGTAGACATACCCGGCATGAATCCAAATTGATTTTGAGAAACATCAATATCACGCCGCAACCTATGCTCCATAACTCGCTCTCATAGTTTTAAAGTATGACACATTAGCTTAATTGCTCTATAATTCGCACACTCCTGTGCATCACCTTTATTCTTAAAAATAGGAATTAACACACTCATTCTCCACTGATCTGACATCTTTTTAGTCTTCAAAACAGTATTAAAAAGTTTAGTAAGCCAAAAAATTCCTTCATCTCTTAAGCATTTTCACATATCTATTGGAATATCATCAGGTCCAGCAGCTTTTCCACACTTCATTTTCTTTAAAACATCTCTAACTTCAGTTTTACTTATACGTCGCAAAAAAAAAAATCCTTTATTTTCATTTAGGGTGATAAAGTCACTAAAGTCAATCATTTTTTCACATTATTCATTAAAAAGTTTAGCAAAATACCTCATCCACCTTTGTTGAATATCGTCTAAGAAAAGTACTTTTTGATCTTCATCCTTAATACACTTCACTTGAACTAAATTCTTACTACTCCTATCTCTTTGTTTGACTAACTTATACTTATATCTTTCTCCATCCTTAGTATCTAATATATTATATAAATCATTAAAAGCTAAGCTCTTTGTATCGCAAATAGCTTTCTTAGATTCCTTACGATCCTCTTTATAGTTTTTCCAATTATCAAATTTTTTACATCTAAACCAATTTTTATAATACATCTTCTTATTTTTTATCTTTTCTTGCACATTTGGTTTTACTATTAGGAGCTTTTCCTTCGAAATTCCAAGCACACCTTTTGCAATATTCTTAATATCACAAGTCACTTTTTCCTGCATAATATTGGTATCCTCATGCACAGACAAAATCTTAAGATCTAAAATCTTACTTTCAAAAATACTTTTGTTAATATTCTTTTAATGCCCCGATCTAATCCTAGAAAATCGTTTTACTTTATTTTTTATTTTTCGCTTATTTATCTTAAAGTCCAAAACTAATAATCGATGTTGGGTAGGGGTGTCAATATTTGACACGACACGAAAACCCGACCCGGACCCGACCCGAAAAATCCGGGTTGGACCCGACTCGGTTTCAAAATGGGTCGGGTTCGGGTTCCAGAAATCGACCCGTTTGAAAAACGGGTCGGGTTCGGGTTAACCCGGCGGGTTGCCGGGTAAACCCGAAAGCCCGTTTATTTTTGAATTTTCCCGCTCTTGCCCGCTGCCCGCAAAGCTGCCCCGCCTACCCGCGCTGCCCCGCTGCCCCGCTGCCCCGCTGCCCAAGAACTGCCCGCGAAGCTGCTCGCTGTGCCTCGCGGCCCTCGCAGCCCTCGCCTGCGCCACGCGCGCGCTCGCCCGCCTACGCGGCTGCGCCACGCGCGCTTCGCCTGCCGCGCTCGCACCCGCGGCGCTCGCACTCGCGACGCTCGCCCGCCGCGCTCGCACCTGCCGCGCTCGCACCCGCCGCGCTCGCACTTGCCTCGCTCACACCTGCGCCACGCGCCACGCGCGCATCCGCTCGCCGGCGCACCCGCTCGCCTGGGCGCTCGTCGGCGCACCCGCGCACCCCGCGTTTCGTGTCGGGTCGGGTCAACCCGGCAACCCGCCGGGTCGGGTCCGGGTTCGGATTTTTGACCCGTTTCTCTACCTGGGTCGGGTTAGGGTCGACCCGTTTTGCACCCGGGTCAGTTCGGGTTCGGGGACCCGTGACCCGAAAATGACACCCCTAATGTTGGGTATATAATTTTTCACTCAGAATAACTTTATAATCTTTGCAATCTAAACGATCTAATTTTCTTATAAGAAAATAATCAATCTGCTTTTTACTATATCCATTTTTATAAGTGATAAGATGTTAATCTCTTTTCTTAAATAAGATATTAGCTATTAAGAAATCACAAGCTAAAGAAAAATCTAATATAGTCTTACCACATTCATTTGTCGTTCCAAACTCATGGCCGCTATAGATGCTTTTAAAGTCATCCATCTCTCTACCAACATATCCGTTTAAATCTCCTCAAATACAAACTCTTTCTTTAAGAGGTATAATTTGTATTAATTCTTCTAAGTCATTCCAAAATTTTAAATTTGAACTCATATCCAAGCTTACTTGATGAGCATAAACACTTATAATATTAACAATTTTAGCATCAACAATAACTTTAAAGTTATAATTATATCTTTAATTCTATTAATTTTTATAACATTATCCTTCAAACTCTTATCTATAATCACACCTATACCATTTCTATTACGACTCCTAATTGAATACCATAGTTTATATCCTAAACAATTAATCTCCTTAGCTTTCTTTTCTACCCATTTAGTTTCCTGAATGCATAGAATATTTATCTTTCTATGAATTATAATATATATTAATTCCATTAATTTTCCTGTAAGGGAATTTATATTCCAAGTTTTATCCTAATTTAAGTTTCATGAACTAGCTTTTTTGCTCACATTTATCCTTGATGTGAGAACCCTTGCCTATTTAACACTATACTCGGGCGCCGGTGCAGCGACCCTTACACACTTGTCACTGTATTCAGGCCATACAACGCGTCGCTTCCAGGGGACGCCCTAGCATTAATACAATTTTTTAAAGGATTCATGTCAAGGCTATTTGACAAGTTTTACGCTGGCTGTCGACTATATCCTACACTTTTCTCATACAGGACTTGAGACCTGACAACGGTAGTGTTAATCTGAATTAGTTTCAGATTTTCTGAGAATCCCTTTCCCCCATTCAAACCCTAGCTCTACCCGCCCCTATCCTCTCCTTTCCCCTTTTACCGCCGGCTCCCCTCTCTCTCCGCTGCCTCTCTCCACCTCTCCCAACCTGCGGCTCCGCCAAAGAACCACACGGATATTCTCACACTCATGGATGGAAGATCCGGAAGTTGATCACGGATTTGCTTACAAATTTCATGGGCAAATTTACATCATTCAATCACCTTTCTTGGACCCCAGATTTGGATCCGAAGGCACCGTCGAGGAATACGTTGAGCGTATTATCTTCCACTTGGCAGACATGATCGACGAACAACAATCTACAGGACGGTGGAAGATCACCGGACGACCACCCGTCTCTCCAACTACGACCAACTTCCCGTTGATCAAATCCGCCGGCCTCCTTTGTCTTTCAGTGGCATCACTCGGATTGCTGACATTCCTCCTCTATTAACCCTATTTCCAACAAGCGATCGAGATAAAAACTCTAAGGTGAAAGCTCTATTTATTAAGTGACGGATTATTGTTAACCACATATTTATTGTTATTATTTTTGGATCGTCCTGTTAATCTAACATGTAACCACATACTTGAAGCAAGCTGATAACCACGAAAACTGAAAGTCTTAACTTATTGAAACATTAATCCTATAATTTCATTACTAAAACAAGTTTCTTATTAAAACCTTGCAATTCCATTGATTGTTTCACATCAGTATAAAGCCTAAAACTAGTGATAATGATGATGATACCTAGGTTAATTAAATTTTCTGGGATGGTGTTTGTTTATTTAAAATGAGATTTAATTTTCATTAGAAATTTATCCATGATATATTATCAAAATAGGCACATTGAAATATTTGTAATATGTATTTAAGATATGGATGTGTATTAGCTATAAGCATACCAAAGGTAATTGAGACAAGATTACTACAACAACAACAACATCTTCATCATCAAACTTTTATCCCACTATGTGGGGTCATTTACATGAATCATTTTTTTCTATTGTGTCCTGTTAAGAGTCAAATTCTCATTTAAATTTAATAAAGAAATGTCATTTCTTATATTTTTTAACCAAGTCTTCTTAGGTCCACCTCTACCTTTCTTAACAAAAGTCAAATCCAGTACATCTACTTTCCTAACCGAGTCATCAGAATGCCGCCATTTTATGTGACCAAACCATCTCAGACAACTCTCTCTAATATTAACTTCCGCAGAAGTTACTCCAACCTTTTCATGTATTTACTCATTTCGTATGCTGTCTCTAAGAGTAAAGCCACTCATGAACCCGAGCATCCTCATCTCTGCAACACTTAATATTATGCTTCTTTTTTAATGGCTAACATTCTGCACCATAAAGCATTACAAGTCTCACCACCATCTTATAGAATTTTTTCTTAAGTTTGAGGATTTTTCTATCACACTACATACCTGATGCATTTCTCCGCTTCAGCCATCCAACTTGAATTTTACTAGTAATATCCCCGTCTATTTCACCATCACTCTGAACAATAGACCCAATATATCTAAAATGTGTACCCTTATTAATGACTTGATTTCCCAAAGTCACAATCCCCCCACTAGATCTATTGCTGCTAAAATTACACTCCAATGGCTCATAAGGGATACATCAAAATATATAAAGCTAATAACCAAGTATGTTTTGGAGTATCAATTATCTAAGACTTGTTTAAGACTAGAGTCAGCAACTACGATATGAATGATCCATGTTGGTCACCAATAATTTAGTAAGGATTAAAATATACACTTTGTTTTTGTGTCATGAAACATCCTTAATTTTAACAGTGCTGTTGTTCAGCTTTATTTGGTGTAAGACTAGGTGCATTCAATCTATACAGCTTTCAAATTCAATGGTTTCTCCACTTCATGATCCAATGCTTCTTTTGAGATAAGTGGTTCCAATATTTGATAAATAAACTATGATAAGGATAGTACTTGAGACTTATGCGTCTTCTTTCTCAATACCTCAATCAATTTTATGTTTTAGGAATTATATGATTTTATTTTGGATTAATATGCTCATTGAGGGCATTTCTTTGTTGAATCACAGGAAAATAGATATGCAATGGTGGATCCTTGCTATCCTCAGTCGGTGTGGAGTTCTTCCTTCCTATTAAGCTTTCTAATACTTTTTTACTTTATTATTTTTCATTGAGGAAATGTTTTTTTTCTCTTTTGGCATCTCTGGAGTATTTGGATTGATAATTTCTGTTCTTCATTCCAGCCTGTTGGTTTTATTCGTGAACAAAGCAATGTACTTACACGGCAGGTAGGCTACTCCTTGCGGCTTAATTATTTACCAACTTGTGTTATACCTCCTTAACTTTGCCCTAGCTCTGTGATTTTAAGCTACTTGTAGGAGTTTATCAGAAATTCTCTTATATTGAAGCATTATCTAGAATATGTGATTGTCATTCTGTATTTATATTAGACATATGCTGATTGCTGAACATGCATAGCGACTGGAAGCAGTTCCCATTTGGAGTTTTTTGAATCTAAATGTGGCATCATTGGTTGGCATGTTGCATGTGTTATATGTTGGAGATTATATACTTAACACAATTTTTTTCAATTGTAACTAGTGTTTGAAATGGAGATGTATCTTTTTTTAAGGTAGATATTCATGTCTTGTCATGCAAATCCATTTTAGATATTGATGTGTATGGATCTGTGCATATAGGAATGGCATGAGGGCTTCTTCGCTTATCATACTGGTAGTGTTTCTTTTAATAGCTTTTCTGTGCTCTTTTTTCTTCATCAAATCTATATTTGTAGTGTTGAAGTTCTTTCTAATTATGGTATTGAGCTTAGTCCCTTGGTGTCTATCTTCTGCTTAAATTCTGTTTTATTTTTTTACTCAAGTTTGTTTTATGAGTATAAAAATTTTTCAGCTACTTCGAACAAGGCGGCCATTTATTGCGTACATAACTGATGCCAGGGGCAATGAAATATTTAGGGTGGGTAAGAAAACCTAACCCCGGTTGATAGAGAACTTTTTAACTTTTTATTGCCCACTTATTAATTTCAATATAGTTTTTTCCATCTTTATGCTATATTACTTTTAGATGTAGGTTCGCAGGCCATTTTGGTGGATAACCAGCACAATCTATGCAGAGGTTGATGGAAAGGTATGCAAATTTGCAGGTTTATTTTTGTTGGAGTTTCTTTGAGTTGTGTAGTTAGGATATGGTTGAAGCCAAGTGCTATTGAATTTTGTCTAACTAATCATACATCATTTTGTTTATAGGAAATTGGTGTGGTTTGCAGACGTTGGCACCTTTGGAGGAGATTGTATGACTTATACTTTGGGTATGATATCATTATTTGTATCTCAAAGTTCTCTTTACCTTTGCAAGTCAAACTGATTTTAATTATATATATATATATATATATATATATATATATATATATATATATATATATATATATATATATATCACATGCAATTTTTAATCATAGATGCTCCTGAAATATTATTCATTATTGTTGTAATAGAGATATGATCTATAACTTTTTTGTGGTGAGCTAATTTCAGAACCGGCTAGCTATGTGACTCAAGAATTAATTAACCTAGACACTATCATCTTTCAATTTTTAGAAAATCTTAATGACAATTGGAGAGAATTAGTTTAGTGTGTTTCATTTCAACGTTTATAGAATTTATAGAATCCTAGGAAAGTATCTAATAGAAAAAATATATGAAATCAGATAATATAATTAATTATAAAATAATTACGTTAGTTTATGGATTGATGAGTACACCGTAAGGATCCCACGTATTGAGGTGGTATAGAGGAATGAAAGATGGTGGCAGTCTTGGCGAGTGTGGTTCCCAGTGGGTGAAAATCGTGTAACCGTTTCACACTATCCCTTAAGTAAATGAATGAATGTCATCCATTCCAAGCTTGCACGATAATTTATAAAAGATTGTCCTTGATAATCCTTTGATGGGAATATCAATAAGTTCATCTGTGGTAACAAAGTCAGCTTCTCCTATATAAAGTGTGTGCCAACTTTAATATATTTTTCGTAGTTATGTTGCATGATTGTTCTTTCATTCATCCTTTTCCTTTTATTGGGGTGTATCTATACAAGATACCAAGTTATTATTTCTTTTTCTTGGAAGTATGAGGAGAGAGAATAGTTAAAGTAGTTTTTGGTTTTGTCCGATCTGACACTTTATTTTTTAGAACCAAATTCATTTTGTTCATATTAGAAAAGATGGGAATGATGGTACTTGCATCACTTCTGGCTTTTAGTAAAAATAAATTCAATGGCACACCCATGCAATTATTGATGAAGTGCACAAATCATTAAGCCCTAAAGATATGAGGTATAGAAGATGATGCCCAGATTCCAATATGAATTAGAGAAAAAAAGAAAAAGTGTTCTTTTGTCTCTCATTAGATAATTGGTACATTTATGTTTTACTAGTTCACAAACATCATAATGAAGTTCTTTGATATTGCTTTCTGTGAATATTGAAGAAAATATAGTTTTATGAACAATAAAGGATGGGCGGCAAATGCGTAAATGTTAGAGCCATATTTTTTATTGAATTCAAGTGTTTATGAAAGAAGAGATAATACTGAAGAATATGTGGAGTTTTCTTTAATAATTAGATTTCTCATAGTGGTAAAGAACACCTCTTTCTTTAGCCAATCAAATCGTCCTTGCCCCCTTTTCCTGAAAGATCGTCCTTGCCCCCTTTTCCTGAAAGATAATATGAATGATAAAACATAATAGTGCATTTGAAATCTTGGTTAGCTATTGTATGAATAGCAAGTCGGTAAGTAATTTCAGTACATGGAGGATATTTTTGAATTAAGTGAATTTGTTTATCGAATATATCCTTGAACGGTTATGGTTATCAAGGTTCCATCTAACATTATTATTTTCTTGCTGTCAAAGCTAGGGGTATATGAAATAAAATTGAGAGTGGAGTTGTTCATATGGCATGTAGATTCTGAAGCAATGATTTAGGAGCTAGAAATGAGCATCTGTGAAACTTTTAAGGACATGAGAAGAGGAGGTAATTCTGGAGAATGCTCGAATATAAGTACTTGGTATTTTTTTTTTCAGGTGCTTCTATCATGCTTTTTTTGTCTTTTTGTTCATTGTAAATGGTCTCAATTTTTGTTCTCTTGAAGAATTTGCGAATCAATCTCAACTACTTCAGATAAATTTTTTTATTCAATTAGTATGTTCAATGGATGTTTTGAAACTCCCCGTTAAATTTAAATTGCATCCTATAATTCCAACAAAGCCAGAGACCAAGGGTATGTAGGTATTATTGTTGTCCATGTAGAAATAAATTGTGGTTTCGCTCACATAAAAATAAAAGAAAATGGCAACAATACAATGATGAAGGCTGCAACAATGGAAACATTTTGTTGCAATGCAATGATGAATGCTACATCAGGGGGAAATATTTACTGTAATGTAGCGATGAAGGTTGCAATAATGAAAATACAAGAAAGAGAAAATCTTAGGGCTTTGATACCATGACAAAATTAGAGAGAATCAATTGAGTGTATTTTATTTCAACATTTGCATAATTTATATAATCCTAGGAAAGTATCTAATATGAAATAAATAAATAAAACTAATTATTAAATAATTTGAATTTTCCATATATTGATTAGTTGGCAGTAGGGATATTATGAATTAACGTGCTGACAATAGAAGCGAAAGTAAAGATGGTGGAAATCTTGTTGAGTTTTGATCTCCTAACTAACTATGCATCATTCCACCAATGCAATGGCTTCATGAAATTGATGAGATACAATGTAGATTCTTTTATGAAAAATGCATCGTGGTTGGAGGGCATGATGTGAACTGGATAGAATTCTCTCTGGAAGTTAAATTACATTTATTTTGTGTGGGGAGTAAATTCTAGGGTAAGACGTATCAACATGGTAAGTAAAATGGAGAACATCTACATGGTAAGTAACAAGGAGAAAGGTTCTAAAATTTTGGACTGCTACATAATTTTGGGGCATCTTTCACTGAAGTAAAAAGTGGGTTAAATGGAACAAATCAAGAATTTGACGCAAAAACTTGTCTTTTTTGGCTTTAAATCAAGCTAATATCTAAATCAGCATGTTGATGAACAAGCTTGGCTCAGATAAAATCAAACTTGAATTTTGCTGGGAGTGGAGCCATTGAGCTTGCCCAAAAATGGAATTGGAGCTGGTTTCCTTTCAAATTTGAGAGGCCGCCTAATTTTGTGTTGTAAATTCAGCAAAGGAAGCATTTCCTTTACTCATTGATGCTCTTTAATGAAAAAAAGAATTTGTAGAAGCCACTTCTAGATATAAGTGATTTTACTGTTTCCCTGTGTTTTCTGCTGGCATTAGCTTTATTGGAAAACCAACTTAAAAACGTAACATAAGCTAATTTTCCATTTCAATTGGAAAAACCAACGATAAGCATCTGATGTAGAACGAAAAATGCTCTAAGTCTGCTTCCCAAAAATCTGAAAACAGTTTTAGATTTTGATCCAAAAATTATGAGAGAAACTTCAGATTTTCTTCTTGAGAGAATGGAAGTGGAGATAAAGGGTTTTGGGGTTTAGAACTCAAGTGGAGAGTTGCAGGTGCACAGGGAAATTTGGGAGAGAAACAACCTAGGTTGGGACTTTGAGAGTCACGGCCAGCAATGGTGGGGCTTGGAAAATCTTGCCAAAGGAACAAGTTGTAATTCTGGACAGATTTCTCAAGCAATTAATAAGGAGATGGGGAGGCGGCAGATGGAGTGGGGTGGTGGAATTATTTCCTAAATCCTTTGTTTGGTTTTAGGAAAGTAATTAGAGTTTACCCCTTTGAAAGTTTCGGCTGTTAAGGTTTGGGAAATAAATTTGGAAAGGGGAATTTTAAATCCCAATCAATGCCAAATTGATTTGATTGTGATTTATTGACTTTCCTAAAATAGATATTGTATATTAGGAAATATTTTGAATTTCAAATCACTTGGATTTGAACTCAAATATATTCCTAAATATATTTAACCCATCTTAGGAAATAAACAAAAAGGAAGAGGGAAGGGTGAGGAAGTTTGAAAATAAATCCAAGTGGATTTATTGGAGGGACCGGCGGCATCATGAGGGTGGGAATTTTAGGGAGAGATTAATGAAGGTTTCCAAACAAGGCTAATTTAAGTTGGAGGGATTAATGACTCATCTCCTTGCAATTCAAATTTGAATTTTGAATTAGAGAGTTAAAACCTTCCAAATATGGATCAACCCCAATTAGGAAAGATTTCAAATTTGAAATTTGAAAACCAAAATTGTCATGGATTTCAAATTCACGGGTTGGATGGGGAATGGTGAAGCTCGGGTGGGGTGAGATCCGGCGGCTATGGTGAGGATTTTAGTGGAGCTTGTTGTGGGGGAAGAGTGGAAAAATTTGGTGGATGAATTGGATGTGACAAAGAAGAATAAGGAGGGTGGTGAGTGAAGACGAAAATACAATGAGAAAACCACGAACCCGGCCGTCTCCAAGGTTGGTGGGTGATACGATTTCCCTCTCCAAAGGATCTCAAATCACGAGCTCGGACCCATCATGCGGCTGGTGAAGACTTCGATTCCTCTCATAGGAATCCCACTAACGCTCTCTCATAAGAAGAACACAAGTGTGGAAAACAATTTTCATATCAATCATTCATCCTCTTTACAATAGCTAAAGGCCCTATATATAGGTCACAACATGAGAAAAATCAAAAATTATAAAATTGCCCCTTGGGCCATAACACTCACTCTAGGGGTAAAACAGGAAATACATTAATTAAGAACTAAAATTCATAAAAATAAATCATAATTGAAGTTTAAATTATAGCTGTCGATTTACGACGCCTCCTGTGATAGATGCACCAAATCTTCGTGCCGATGTCCGCATCAGCATCTCTTTACATTTTTCTTAGCATGTCTCTCTGTGAGAAACAACTTTTGAAGCCCTCTAAATAAGCTTGCACTTAGCTGCACAATACCATTGTAACCAATTTATTACGTGATTTTGTCTTGGAGGCAATTAGATCATGCTTTTCTCCATATGTTCACATCAATGCTACTATTTTCTCTTTCTTTCTTTTGTATATGTATCCTTAACTATTGTTTGTCATCTTTTACTTCTCCTAGCCCTACACGAATTCCAATTGTAGTTTTGAAATAGCAGTTGTAGCTAGGGATTACGATGGATTGAAGCTTAAACTTGCTTATGTTTTCTTTTTGTCATCCTTCTTTTGTTGTTTTTTTCTTTTTTGTTCTGAGTAGGTGCCTAATGAATGCTACATTGACTAGCACACGACAATTGTATTAGGGGCTGACACTAGCATAAAGGACTTAACTTCTTCCTACAAGAATTTTAGATGGATCTTAGGAGCAAGAGATTTGCAGTAAATATATAATTGTTATGGAAGGGAGTATGGATTTAACAAAGCTTGCGGTGCATAACAGTTCTACTACAAGAAGCAACAAGCGACCCATAGCGCAACGTTACGATTTACCTGTAAGCAAAAGCAAAGAATCAATAGTAAAAACTGCGGGGCACTGATAAATCGAGCTTATTTTTACACTAAAGTACACCTCCATAGGCTAAATACCGAAGAAAATGACGGCTTGTAAATAACTAAAGGAGCAAAACCACACTACCGAAGCATGACAAATGAGGCTTAACATGATGCTAAATAACGTCACCAGATTTGCAACACTCATACGAGAAGACAAGGTGTTTGTATATTCTAAAATGAAATTTTACGCACTTGTCAGCAATAGTCATTTGCATAGCTGATAATTACAAAAAATACCCCCTCATGCATTGAAATACATGCTAACACATTTTATGATGCATACATTTGCAATATGCAGGGTGCATTATGCAAATACATCACTCAATATGCAAAATACGCCACGCTAAGGCGACGCATCACATTAACAGGCAAAATATATCATGCATGAACACTCTCCAATTATTGCATTCAGTTCTTCATGATCATATTTTTTGTTTTAATGTTATTGTAATTTTTGAATTTTATTTTTTTGGTTTACTCAATGATGGAAGGCAACCGATGATCATGTGTGGTTTAGGTGCTCATTGGACATGTTTTCCTTTGGTGTGCTAGCTTCTTTTGGTTCTTGTGTTTGAGTTGACTTGGGTTTGTTGGTGGGCTGCTAAGCTGCTGCTTGGCTTTGGCTTTCCCGGTTCCCCTTGCTTTGGCTGTTCGGTTCCTGCTCCCTGGCTTTCTCGATTCCCCTTGCTTTGGCTGTTCGGTTCCTGCTCCCTGGCTTTCCCGGTTCCCCTTGCTTTGGCTGTTCGGATCGGGATTTAACCGTGCCTTAGTGCTGCATTTTTCTTCCCTTTTTGATTGACTGTAGGGGGAGGCTATTGATGGCTGTTTGCCTCATTTTCTTTCTTATTTATAGGGGAGTTTTGGGCTATTGTGAGAAGTTTTTTGAAGTGAAAACAAAGTCAAAATCTGAGGGTTTTTTCTTTAGCTTGAGAGCTACTTCTTCACTTCTTGTTTTTTTTTTCCAAGTCTTCTAACCCCTTTCTTCTCTCCACAAGTTTCCACCCATTGTATCCTTCTTCTAAAATTGAGAGTGGTGTTGGTTGGTAAGTTTTGTTGGGATTTGCCGGAGGAGTTGTGATAGACGTTAGATTGGATCAAAGTAGCTATGGTGGACCACTGATTTGTATGTCCTTAAGCATTCTATTTATCTAATTTATGGTTTCATGTGAGGTGACCACTAGCTGGTTGTTCTGAGGGTAGTTTCTTTTGGTTTTTTTTTTTTTTTATAAAACAATTTCAGTTTGTTAATGTTATTTGGTGATTTGCTTACTAAAGTTTTGAATCGAGTTGTGTTCTACTTTCTTTTGTGTTCTCCATTGGGCTTTAAACTTGCTAGTTCCCATCAATTTGGTATCAGAGCCCTGGTTAGTGTGTGTGTCTTCCCTTTTAAAAAAATAAAATGAATAATCCAAACAATTAAGGGGATTGGCAACAAATGATGCAACAATTAGCTAACTTACAACAAAAATTGAACGATATAGCTAACACTTTGGTTAACTTAAATGTGAACAATGCTCAAAACTCTGAAAGTGAAGATGAAATTCCTAGAAACCAAAATAGGCAAAACAGACAATGGGATTATGGAATTAAAATTGATGTAAGGGAATTTGAAGGTAAGCTGCATCCGGAACAATTTCTTGAACGGATGGAAAAAATGATCCGATTTTTTGAATGGAAAGAAATTCCAGAAAACAAGAAAGTTAGGTTTGCTAGCTTAAAACTGATGGGTCATGCTCTAATGTGGTGAAAAAAATCTTCAAAATAATAGGGTAAGGAGAGGAAAAAAAAATTCAAACTTGGGAAAGAATGAAAGAAAAAATGCGTGGAAAATTCTTGCCTTCTGACCATTATCCTGAACTCGTTCAAGATTTTAATAATATTCACCAAGGAAATCAATCCGTAGAAGAATACATTGAAAATTTTTACAAACTTCAATCAAGAAATGATTTGAATGAATCTGAAGAACGAATCATAACTCGATACATCAATGGATTAAATTGGTCTATTCAAGATCAATTGAACTTACATCATATTATTAAACTCGATGAAGCTTATCGAATGGTGCTTAAGATTGAAAAACAACATAAAAGATGCACTAATAAGACAATTAAATCATCTAAGCTTCGACAATCTAGTGGGGTCAAAATCAAGTCTTCACAAACCTCTTTTGCGCATCTTCTTCAAATCTTAATTTGCGAACAAAACCTAATGAAACTCAAACGTTGATAAAGGAATGGGTGTGATAGGACCAAAGACAATAGGACCATGTTGCAAATGGGGCTTATATGGGCACCTTTCGACAGCTTGTAAGAAAAATAACTCTTCTAGGACCAATTATATAGAGAAAGAGGATGACTTAGACAATGAGGAGGAAGTTGAATATGAACCAGAAAATGAGATTGAATTAGAACGAATTGATGTCGAAGGAGATCAAGGAGTCCAATTTTTGTTTATTCAAAGAGTTTTAACTACTAACGTTGACACTAGAGACAAATGGCTTAGGCGAAATATCTTTCACTGTTGAAGGTAGACTATGTACCCTTATGATTGATAGTGGTAGTTCAGAAAACTTTGTATCTCAATTGATAGTAGACAAACTTAAGCTAAAACCCAAACCGCTTGTTAAACCCTACAAGATAGCTTGGTTTAAAGGAGGAGAGGTCCCTGTCACTCAACAATGCATTGTTAACCTTTCAATTAGAAAAGCCTATAGAGATCAAGTAGTGTGTGATATCATGCCCCTCAAAGTATGTGCTATCTTACTTGGTCGTTCTTGGCAATTTGATCACAAGACAATTCATAATGGGGAAAAGAATACTCTACTCATTCACTCAAAACAACAAAGAATTGACCTTGTACCCCCAGAAAATTATTCTTGACCCTCCTGCCAAAAATATCTAATCGACATCAAAAGAAACCACTCCTGAATTAATTCTCAACATAAATGAGCTAAAAAATTCTGAGATAGTCTACTTGGTGTTAGGAAAAGAATCTGAACAATCTTCTGAAATTCCCGTGACAATACAACCTTTGATTGAAGAATATTTTGATATAACCCCTAATGAGTTACCAAAATCTTTGCCACCCATGGGAGATGTTCAACACCACATCGACCTAATTCCTAGAGCAACTTTATCTAATATCCATCACTATTGGATGAGTCCTACTAAACACGATGAATTACATAAACAAGTGACTGAACTTCTGGTTAAAGGTTTGATTAAGGAAAGTATGAGTCCATGTACTGTTCCAGCCTTGCTTACACCCAAAAAAGAAGGAACCTGGTGGATGTGTGTAGACAGTAGAGCCATAAATAAGATAACTATCAAATATAAGTTTCTCATTCCCAGATTGGACGACATGCTTAGTGGTGCAAAAGTCTTTTCCAAAATTGATTTGTGAAGTGGGTATAACTAAATAAGGATTCGACCTGGTGATGAGTGGAAGATATCTTTCAAAACAAAAGAATGATTGTATGAATGGTTAGTCATGCCTTTCAGATTATCAAATGCCCCTAGCACGTTTATGGGGATTATGAATCATATCTTATGACCTTTCATTGGAAAATTCGTGGCAGTCTATTTTGACGACATCCTGATTTACAGTAAACTCCCTAATGAACATCTTGAATATGTGGATCAAGTCCTACAAACCTTAAGAGAGCACAATTTGTATATCAACTTAAAAAAGTGTTCTTTCATGACGCAAAGCTTAACTTTTCTTGGATATATTATTTCTGCTGATGATATTAAGGTAGATCCTGTCAAAATTGAAGCTATCCAAAGCTGGCCTACCCCGAAGAATATCTGTGAAGTTAGAGGATTTCATGGTTTAGCATCCTTTTATAATAGGTTCATGAAAAACTTCAATACTTTAATTACACCCATCACTGACTATTTTTAATAGGAAATTTTTAAATGGACACCTGAAGCTGAACAAGCCTTTCAACTGATAAAAACAAAAATGAGCCAAACTCCCATTCTTAGATTACCAGACTTTGATAAAATCTTTGAGGTGGACTACGATGCATCCCATATTGGCATAGGAGTTGTTCTTAGTCAAGAAGGTCGACTCATTGCTTACTTTAGCGAAAAATTAAATGATTCTCGATCTCGATATTCAACATATGATGTGGAATTTTATGCAAGTGTCCAGGCCCTAAAATTTTGGAGATGTTACCTTATTCAAAATGAATTTACTTAAAAAAAAAAGGAATTTACTTTAAACATTGATCATGAGGCACTACAATTTTTAGGATCTCAAAAGAATTTAAGTAAAAAATATGCCAAGTGGACATCTTTCCTGCAAGAATACTCTTTTTATTTAAAACACAAGGCTGGAGTAGTAAATAAGGTTGCTGATGCTTTAAGTAGACGAGCTCATCTATTAGTAACCCTTTACCCAAACATAACTTCATTAGACTCCTTAAAAGAAAATTATGTCACTGATCCAAATTTTAAAGATATTTGGGAATCATGTCACACTTCGGGAACTGATCTTTCTGCTCAATTTATCGTTCAACAAGAATTTTTGTTTAAAGGAACTAGACTCTGTATCACTCAAAGCTCTTTAAGAGAACAACTTGTTCAAGAACTTCATAGTGGAGGATTAGGAGGACATTTTGGCCAAGAAAAAATCATTGCTTTAGTTAAAGAAAAATATTAATTGCCCCACATGAGAAAACAAATCATCAAATTTGTAAAACAATGCAAAATTTGTTAATCTTTCAAGGGAGCAACTCAAAACACTGACTTATATACTCTTCCAATTCAGAATAAACCTTGGGAGGATATCTTCATGGACTTCATTTTAGGACTGCCTGTTACTGCTCGAAAATTTGACTTTGTGTTAGTTGTTGTCGATCGATTTAGCAAAATGACACATTTCATTTCTTATAAAAAAACTTTTGATGCTTCATTTGTTGCTAATATGTTTTTTAAAGAAATTATGAGACTCCATGACATACCCATGACTTTTACCTCTAGTTGAGATACTAAATTTTTAAGTCATTTTTGGAGAACACTTTGGTCAAAATTAGTAACTACTCTTTAATTCAATAGTGCATATCAACCACAAACAGATGTGCAAACTGAAGTTATAAACAGAAGTTTAGGAAGCTTGCTTAGATGTCTTGCTGGTGAGAAACCTTCTCAATGGGATTTGATTTTACCCGAAGTTGAATTTGCTTACAATAATTCTATTAAATGATCTATTGGAAAGACCCATTTTGAAATCATTTATGGCCAACATATTACGCATATTTTAGACCAAACTTGTTTACCTATGCCTAATAAGATCAGTGTTGAAGCTACAGAAATTGTTGATCAAATTAAATTGATCCAACATCAAGTCATTGAAAAACTCCGAATGGCAAGTACTAAATACAAAACTGTTGCTGACAAACACCGGAGAGTGTTATTTTCAAGAAGGTGATCAGTAGCTGGTTGTTCTGAGGATAGTTTCTTTTGGTTTTCTTTCTTTTTATAAAACAATTCCAGCTTGTTAATGTTATATGGTGATTTGCTTACTAAAGTTTTGGATCAAGTTGTGTTCTACTTTCTTTTGTGTTCTCCATTGGGTTTTAAACTTGCTAGTTCCCATCACCAATATACAAATGTACTATGCGTGTACGACACAAGTATATCATAACTGTATGTAGTTAGGAATGAGTAGACATTTTGCAGACATCCTCACCTAACATATGAATGTACCAAATACATATACATTACTACATACTAGATACACATTACAACATGCAAACATATCATGCAGGATGTAAATATGCATACCAACACACAGATTGATACATGAGTGTGTATGCATAAAATGCAGATGTGTCGCATACATTCATTGCATTGCATATAAATAACTGCCACATAAATACATCATGCAAAATGTATTCAATAGCATATACCCGCATTGGCCCTGACGAGCGATGTATACACATATGTGATGTCTGAAGATGCCGCGCGGGTTAAGAATTAAACCTAAGTTTGAGCCCAATCCTTTTATGTGAATATATAGGAGTCGACATGGCTCGAATTGTCAAATAAATATACAGTCGTAGCGCCGACTAGGGTATCTGTTTTATACGTTCATATTAGACCTTCAAGGTCTATTACAAGAAGAATTCACTAATAAAGGCCTAAAGTCGACAACAAATCCGATCCTCTCAAGTAGATAGAGTCGACAAGGTTCGACCAACAAAATGAAATTGTTAATTGCCCATAAATATCCCGATGATGGCCGTTTTGATAGAAAATTTTAACCAGAGGGGATTCTACCTTTCCAAACATTCAAAATGCCTCCAAATTTTCATAAAATACATTCAATTGATTTTAACGTATTAATGAATGATATTAATGTTTAAAACTTAAATAAAACACGGAAATACTTAAAGCTAAATTTTCATCCATCTTCCACAACAGTTTGCCGAGGTGGGCTAGCTTGAAAATAACTTCAGCTAACAAAGAGCAAATGTTTGGTCAAGAATATCACTAAGATTCATTCTTAATATGTCTCTTGTCAGTAAGAACGTCGTATGTGTCCTCTAATCGATGGTTTCATTTCCAAATGACACCACATGTAAACGATTATGACCGAGACTCTCTGATCGAGTGTTTTTGTCTCCAAATGACACCATTAAATTACAGTTATGATTAAAGTCCGTATATTCCAAACAACGTTAAATCCTTGAGTAATGAATTAGTTGGATATGACTAATAGGGTATAAAGCCCTTTGTTAGCTATGGTGACTTCAAATTTGTCTCCTTAAGCAAAAAATCCATCCCAGGTTTATAAGGTATCCTTAGATGAATTAACCCATAGCTGCCAACAAAGATCCTTTTATCAGGTTGGGTCAACTACCTCTTATGACTAAGTATACTAGGGATGATAATGATCTGGGACGGAACCATGGGATTCTGATCGGGTCTATCATCATTTCCTCCACCATTTCTTTAAGTGTGCGGTGACATAAATTTCAATTTTCAAATAGTAAATTATGTTGCTACTATATGCTATATATTATGTATCTATGGATACTATGTATCTATTTGACAACTAGCCTTAATAGAAAGTTCTCTCTCGCTATTGAGAGGGGTTATTAACTATAGGGGAATGTGCCTATAGGAAATTTGAACTCAGATCATAAAGTCCTTGTAAAATGAGGGCGAAATCTCTGTGTAATATTTTATTCAAAACCTAATCTGCCTTCTGAAATTTTGCCTCGAAATATACTTGTTAAAACTCTCCTCGACGACCCGAAGAAAAAGAAAGGTGCCACGGAGAGGCCGGGGCGTGAATTTTGAAGCCTACAATATTATTGCATTGATGTTATTTGTCATGTGTAAATTTATGATGTTTTTTTAAATTTGGAGACTTCTGAGGATTACACACTTGCATTAGACCCTATACCAATAGAAGGAGAATATTTTTCTAAAATAAGTAATCAAACTTGCACCACATTTAAAAAATCAACATACCATCAAGCTTAGAAGATTGAAAAGTTTGAGAATTTTACAAAGTAAAATATGAGTTCATTACATGGCTTTAGATTGCACATACAAGCATTTATTTTCCATCTTTGAGTTGACAGTTTTAAAGATCCCAATCGCATATCAAACTTGTTAGAGATATTTTTTGATTGCACAACATGGGAGCAGAATAACTTTCAGTTATTCCGAGTTATTCCTTAATAAAACCATATTGATTACGTGATGCTAAAGGCATCAGGATAAGCAAGAAAAAAGAAAAAAAATCAGGATAAGCATGAAATTTGGAATCAATAGATATCATCGTAGTAACCGAACATGGGAATCTCCAGGCATCGGATGGTTGAAACTTGAATGATTAGGATAAATATGAATTCAAAGCTTAGAGAAGTCTTCTAATTGCAAACCAGTGATTGATGCTGAACTAACCAGCACAACAACCAAAGCAAACCAAAGAATCAAACATTAGATTATACATCTCATTCTCATAAGTAGTAATCATTATATGCATGTTTTCATAAGTGACTTAAAAAATACCACCTAATAGAACAATTGAAGTAAAGCAAACCTCAAATAAACAATACATGCACTTTCATTGATTGTATACCTTCAAATGTCTATCAAGCTGTCGCAGAATTATGGTATATTATTAAGGATATAGTACTTTATCTCGTCAGCCTATTTTTTAGCATCAAGTTGAAGTAAACATTTTATATTACTATTTATATTGCTTCTTTACAATGTCTTACTAACTAGTAAAGGATCTTTTCTTTACTTGATCAAGAAAATATGGCTCACCATAGCAGCTGGTGTACTCCACTTACCATTTGGATTATTATGGTATCTTTGGCAATCTGTATCGTTGAGAATTATGCTGTTCACAAAGCACTGGACTAGGAAATGCATATTTAGGGCTATCCATATGCTGAAAATGTATAAATTCACTGTTGAAATTACACACAGCTTGAACACAAAACATCTGGACTTACATAGATTACTTGCTATTAACTTTTGCCTAGATTCGGTGGTTTGCTGTTTGTAGATTGGAAAGAGATCAAATACTGATAACAGCGCTGGTAGTATCTTTATTTCTCTCAGGCAACTTCTTAGAAACTAAACATAATAAACTTTACAAATAAGCAGTAATCGTCTGATAATATTTGTTCCACAAATTCAATTTTGTAGGCAGTGTTTTACTTATTATTGTTTCTTAGAAGTATTTCTTTGCATCCTTGCCAAATGCTTAAGATACATATCAGAGTATGCATTGCTTCCTTGTGGAGTTTCTGTGATTGGCTTAAAGGTTCATCTATTTGTCTACTTATTGTGCCGAGTAGGTGCTAGCAAACTTTTGAAGTATATTCGCTTTTCAACATATAGGAATAAACAGTTTGCTGTGGTGGAAAACCCTGGTCTTTGGAACTGGACATTCACCTTGAAGGATGAAAATGATAATGTGCTCGCTCAGATCGATCGGGACTGGAGGGGGTTTGGCTTTGAGGTTTTTTCTTACTCTTACCTATAAATTGATTCCATGTAGAGAGCTAGTGAATATCTGATTTAAAGAATATTACTGCCCATACTCTCACTTGTGATTTCTATCTTTGGAACAAGGGGCATACCAGTTGAGCTAGTGTGTTTTGCGTACTCCATTACGATCGCTGTTAACTTCATGCCAACCATCTGTTTTTTCTTTAAAATGAAAATTCAAATATTTATTTTAGTTTTGATTTTCAGTAACATTTGAGCATCATCTTCTCATCTAATTGGACGAGCACATTAATTATTTAATGAAAGTGAAAGTGGAAACTATTTTCTTTTCACAGCTTTTCACTGATGCTGGTCAGTATGTGATTCGATTTGGTAATGCCTACTCAATTCCAAAGATTGGCCTTGCTTCAGCTGTAAGTGTCTTCAAGTGCTCTCCATGGAAATTAAGTCAGATCACAGGGCACTTCTTTCACTTCTTTTCTGATAAGTTCTTATTATTTTCTAGGTACAAGAATTAGACGTTAAGCGTCCATTAACTCTGTCAGAAAGAGCTGTCACCGTTGCGCTTGCGATTTCTCTAGACAACGACTTTTTCTCACGAACTGGTGGTGGCTGGTAAGCTTTTTAGAAAATTCTTTTTTACCCCTTAAACTTTTTTGACCTCCAATTTATTCATGCCATCCTTGAGAAAACATGCTTCCTTGCTGCTGCTTTTTATTTTTTAAATTACAATTTTTACCAAATTTTCATTAATCTAGTTTTTAATAAGCTTTCATTTACTAATTTCTTGTGATGAATTTCCTTGAGGAGCATAACTTCTTGATGCCAATTAATTTAAAGCTACTTTTCATGACTCTGATATTGTTGAAGTTCTTGTTAATGGGGGCTTACTATTTCGCACATTCCTAATGTTGAATAGAGTTGAAAATGGTAAAACCTGAAAAACATATATATTGCTTTCCATTTTACAGTTAGCTTTAGAAGAGGGCTATTTAAAGCGTTGCTTTAGCGTCATCTGGCTATGATCTTCAAAATTGAAATAGATTTTCAAATTCATGATTTAATAGTCTAAGTTTTAAAGGTTTTTGAGTTGGTTTTATCATTCGTAGGGAAGGTATCTGAGGTAGTCTATCATTTTTATTGTTTTATGTTTTCCATGGTTACGGTGAAGGAAGATTGGTTTCACGAGATGGGATACAAGTCCTCTTTAGAATTTAAGCTGTGAACAAATATAGTGCTATTAAATTTTATTACTGCGCAGATCACTATTTGGCATGCTCCTCAAAACAGTCATATTCAATTTTGGTGAATCAAGTGAATTATAGGTCAGTAGTTGGTTAATGTGGTTGGAGTAGCTCCATTGGAAGATAAGATTAGACAGAGTCGCCTTAGATGATTTGGTCACATAAAACAACAACCTCCCAATGAGCCGGTTAGGAAAGTCGATATATGAGATTTGGCTTATATTAAGAAAGACAGAGATAGGCCTAAAAGACTTGGTTAGAAAGTATTTGAAATGACATTTCTTTATTAGATTTAGATTAGAATTTGACTCTTAACATGACACCATGGAGATAAAGGATTCGTCTAGCCAACCTCACGTAGTGGGATAAAGACTTGATATTGTTGTTTTGTAGTTGATTAATTTGGTTACAAGTTACCGTTTATTTTTTTAATCAAGTACTAGATTTTATCAAAGTCAGAGAGCTTATCATCTGCTGTTTGCACCCTTGTGCTGCTAATAATATTAGCCTCAGAGGTACCCAAACTCGCACATAATACTTACAGTGCCCAGCTGATAATTGATGATTCTCTTTCAGGGGACTCCCCATCCTTGTTGCTGGTGAATAGGAGAAGATGAATATGGCCAGGATGCTCGAGATTTTTTGTCTTCTTCAAATGGTTTGATTGTTTATGTTAAAGCTCACAAATCAGTATATTGCGTTTTTCAGTTTCTTGTTTTTAAATTATTCAACTTCTTTCCTAATAAAGTTTTACTCCCAACAAGCAATTATTCTAGTTTTAATCGTTACAGTTCTAATTTTTCAGTTTGACTGCCATTATGGGCCTATTAGGTCTAATATCAATAATGCTATTTTAGGTGTAATAATTTGATAAACTCAATGTGAGCGCTTCAGCATTGGCTGTTGCGGGCTGAGATTCTCGCTAGTATTGCATAATTTATGGATTTGAAATAGCTGTTTTTCTGCTTTAGTTGATCCTGTTGGCTTCATGCAATCATTTTAGGCTTCGTTCGGGACGGTTTTCTTACTGCTGCTTAAAATCACTTTTTAGTAAAAAAATTTATTTTTTGTGTAAAAACCTGCTTCAAGAAGCAGAAAGAAAGTCGCCCCAAACGAAGCCTTAGTTTGATCAAAATGGACAATCAAGTGTTTTTCCTGGAGTTTAAACTTTTATTTATGGTGGAATTCAAATCAATTTTAAATTATGTTTCTAGAGCACCACTCATTAATCAATTGAAAATAAATGGTGAAGATGTTAGTAAAGAAAAGTTATGGAGAAATTTTTTCTTATTTTGAATCTATGTTTTGAGTTCATTGATATCACCATTGAATAACTTAATGATTTAGAACCATGGGTGCTGAGCAATTATTGTTTCCTTTTAAGCTTACAAGAAAAAAAAAAAAAGCTAAATAAGAAGAAAATGCATCAAGAGATAATGGTGTAAATTATTAAAACTCTGAGGAAGAAAAAAATGGCCAAAGGTATGGCCCTGGATGTGGAAGAGATAACTCCAACGTCTTCAACAATGGAGATAATGGTGGAAATCCACTAATAACAAGAGTTTGTGGAAGAGGTTATTCATGGTCAATGGATGACAAGTCTCATATCAAATGCCATAATTTTAATCAGTTCCACCATCATACTTCTAAGTGTAGATGTACAAGAAGATGAGAAAAAAAGGCCAACTTTGTAGAAGATAAGAACAAAAAAGAAGGAACTTTGTTATTAATGTGTTTATATCAAATATTAGGATGATGCTCTTTAATGTTCAATATGATGTTATAAAGTATTTAAAGGCTTCTTATAATAATTCATCATGATTGTGGCGTCCAAGATACAAGCACCTTAACTTTGGCAACCTTGAACTTTTGGTGATGAAGGGCATGGTGGGAGGTCTACCTTTGCATAAGACAACCTAATAAACTTTATGAAGAATGTTTACATTGGAAAAGTTTTCCAAAGGAGTTAGCTTCATGAGCCAAAAGCCACTTGAACTTATAAATACTGATGTTCATTGTCTTATTTTGTCGATGTCATTCGGTGAAAATAGAACAATGTTGGTGTATTTGTTGAAGGAGAAATTAGAGATGTTTGACAATTTCAAGTTGTTCAAAGTTCTTATTGAAAAAGAATGTGGACTTGACATTAAATCCATGTTTAAAAAGGCGAAATCGAGAATTAAGGTGTTTTCTCTTAATGAGGTGAGGGGTGTACGTCTCAAAATAGAAAAATAAAAAACACATAAATTCATAAATAATTCATAAAAAAGACAAAAATAAAATAAACATCAACATATTTATTTTATTTATCATCATAAAGATATAAAATAGAAATATCAATATTAAAAATGTTATTATAAACTAAAAGTTTGAAATAAGATTTAAAATAAACACTCATTTAAAATTTAAATATGCTGTAAATTTAGATTAGGATTCATGTTGGCCTCATCATTACTTCCATATTCTTCATAATACATTCATATGTAACAATTATATCATCTGTCTTATTATCATCTTCTAACCCTTCTTCAATTATAACATTTTTTTTTTATCTTGCCATATTTGTAAGGTTTAATGAATTGTATTATGGAATACCACACTTTATAATTATGGAACTAATGTGATTTAAACGATCCCATTTTTCAAGGTTTTGTTTATCCTTACTAAAACCCTTATTTGTAGTAATTAAGTTTTGGCAATAAATTAGAACATCTTATAATTTTATATATTTGTCACCATATGTGTGGATGTAATCATGGGCGGATCCACCTATAGCTAAGGGTGGGCAAATGCCCACCCTCAAAAAAAAATTTTTAATATTTAGAGAGGAGATTTTGAAATATTTTAGATATTTTGGGCATTTTGCCCACCCTCAAAAATTTTTTTTGCCATACTTTTATCAATCCTAAGCATATTTGCCCATCCCTCACAAAAATTTTTTTTTTGCCCACCCTAAAATAAGAAGCTGGATCCGCCACTGGATGTAATTTGGCCAAATATTAACCATCCAATGAGCCAATCAATATTTGCATGAATTACATTCATACAATCATCTTAACATTTCAAAAATATTAATTTATACAAAAGAATTTACATTGGTAATCTTAATATTTGCATGAAATTTTGATATATGTTTAATTACTCTTTAATTATTATAATGTGATGATATATGTACATATGTGAGTAAATTATATCAGTTGGGAGCCATAAGGGACAAAAATTCTTTGAGATTTTGTCTATGTCATGTAGTTGCTGGTAGTTGTAAGAGTTTAGAATCCTTTGAGATTTTGTTTGAGATAGGGATGTGTGATATATTTTGGTGATATAAGCACAAATGAAAAGAGAGTTATATGGGGCCAGAATCTTTTTAGATTGTCTGGATCTAGAAAATATGATATGAACTACTCTGTGATATGAATTTCAATTTATTTACTTGTTCAGTAATGTTATTTACATCAAGTAATAACTATTATATATTTAATACATATCTCAATATAGTAATTTATTTATTGAAATTGTATTTAACTGCTTTTAAATATTCAGTAAAATATTTGATAAAAGAATATTATAAAATTTAGATTAGTTTGTGTGGTTTGCTGAGCTATTGTAGCTCACTATGATTTTACTTTTGATTTTCAGGATCTGGGAAGGAAAAAAAATTGTGAACTAGCAGTTCATAATCAGATCTGATGTCATAAGTATTTTGCTATTTTGATTTTTTATGCAGTCATTGCTAATTGAATGTTCAGTTTTTTAGCTATTGCATGTAGCCATGTACTGTATCATAGATATTTATTTTGATGAAATGAAAGATACTTGGTGGATGAGTTATTTTTCTTATTTTGATTTGATATTTTAGTAGCTCTATAGTTTGAAATTTATTTCAATGAATATTGGTAAAAAAATTTGAAATAATTTCAAAACTAGATCTTAGAATTTGTATGTTACAACTCAACACGATAGGACATGTCCCAGTCAGGTTGGGTGTGACACGCTCTACATCATAATTTAAATCAATTCAAGATGAATAATAATAAGTGAATATATGTATAATCAAAGTATTATAAGACAAATTTATGACCTATTTTTTTGGGGTAATTCGGGGCAAAGCCCATTTATTAAAAACTAAAAGGGGTACAAAAATTCTGTGAAAAAGAACAGGAACCAAAGACAAGCAAGAAAATAAAGTTTAAAAAAGAAAGAAAACAAAAGAAAATAGCACTCAAAAGTCAAAATTTTGGAGGAAACATGTAAAAGCTAGAATAGATACTAAACGTCATAGACAATCTCCAGAAAAACTGCAAGCCCACGCCAGGCTTCAGGATCAAGCTAAATATGCATAGTTGCTATACCAAAACAATGAGGGAATTTCCTTTTAATCTGATAAATATTCTTCCAACTGAACATTTTGTGACAAATAGCATTCTTAATATTGATAGTGGCTGAATTAGTATTACTCCAATTGTTGGCAAACCGGTGATTATTCCTTTCCGTCCAAATATGCTATACAGAGCAGCATACTATAAGAAAGCTGAAGTTCTTCTCCCACTTGGTCCACTGTGGAGTGTTTTTTAAGTGGTCACAAATCTGTAACAAATTTGGTCTCAATAAGAAAGAATTTAAAGAGGGAAGCAGGTTATTAATCACACTATTGGAAAAGTCACAATAAAAGAAGAGATGGTTTTGATCTTCCTGAGCCTTGAAACAAAGGAAACATTCCGCTTTCATAGAATTGCCCTTCTAATCAGCAAATCAGCAACCTTCAGCTTCTGTAAAATAGCCATCCAAGTGAATATAGAATATATGAGAGAGTAATTCTTATGCCAAACAAACTTATGTCACCTCCACCAAATTGGAATAATAAGTTTTCATGAAATCCTTAAATTTAGGATTATAAGGGTCCTCCCAAGCCAAGGCCGGTTGCTCTTTTATTTCAATCAAGTTAATTTTCTCACATACCAGGTTAGGCAAGTAATCGGGCAGTGCCCAAGAATTATTTCTGATGCTATCCTTCACCAAAAGGCCATGAATTAAGTAATTAGTAGGCAAAAAATCCACCAGTTCAGAACCAATGCACCAGGGTCCTAGAAAAAAGAGAAATTGGAAGTTGAATTAATCTGTAATGTCAGGTGCCTCTTAGTTTTGTTAGCATAATTTCAAATATTTTTCCAGAGCTTAGAAGCTCTCACAGGCGCTGGCTTCCAGAGAGAAACATACTTGGTTCTAAACCAAGTACTAATTAACGAATCCCGAGCAAGCAACCTCCAAATAAAAGAGCAGTAGACAGAAAAATAAAGGGAATCTATAGTAGGAATCCCCAAACCCACCTTCTTCATAGGAATAGTAATTTTATCCCAAGAGATAAAGTGAATCTTCTTCCCATTGATATTCCCATGAAACAAGAATTTAGAACACAGCTTAGAAATAGTTTTGTAAATAGTTTTAGGTATTATAGAACCTCTTATCCAATAGGATAAGGTATTAGAAATAGTAAATTTAAGAAATTGAACTCTACCCATAATAGACAAAAATCTGACCTTCCAGCCTTCAAGCAAAGAAATTATTTTACTCAAAAGATGCTAAAAATGAAAAGACTTGAGTCTTTTAGAAGAGATTGTGATACCCAGATAGGTGCGAAAAGAGTTAATTTGGGTAATACCCAGGTTATTACTGAATTGATCCGCAGCAACAGCATTATTAGAAAAAATAATCGAACTTTTAGACAGATTAATAAACAACCCAGACATTTCAGCAAAATTTTTAAGAATTCTATCCAGACCCGTAGCATATTCTTGCACAGCAGGACTAAACACCAGTAAATCATCCGCATACATGAGATGATTAAAAGGCTCGCCTTTCAACTTAAAACCCCCCAGATTGCTAGTCATATAATCCGCAGATAAACTACAATATAAAGCATCCATCACTAAACAAAATAAAAGGGGAGATAACGAACAACATTGTCTGAGCCCAGAGGTAGAATCGAAGAAGCCCTCTAAAGAACCATTTAAACAAATAAAAAAAAAACACATAAAAAATGCAACCATGGACCCAATTAATAAAAATATCAGGAAAACCTTTCTAACTCATTCTGTTTAACAAAAACCCCTGGGAAACAGTATCAAAGCCCTTCCTGATATCCAGTTTAGCACAGAAAAGGTTGTGGCCAAATTTGAAATCTCTAAGAATATCTTTAGCAAGCAAAATGTTATCAGTAGAAATTCTACTATGAATGAAACCAGCTTGACTTTCATGAATAATGAAAGGTAAGACTAATTTTAATCTATTAGCCATAAGTTTAGCCACAATTTTATAAAAAACATTGCATAAGGAAATAGGCCTAAAATCATTAATATTGGAAGCATGAGGACCTTTCAGAATAAGAGCGATAGGCGTAGCTTCAACCCATTTTGGGAGATGATCGGTCAAGAAAAAACTTTTAATAGCATTGCATAAATAATGCCCTATGACATGCCAAGTTTTTTGTAAAAATCGAATGTATAACCATCTGGGCCAGGGGCAGAGCAAGAAGACCCATAAAAAACAACCATCGTAATATCAGCATCAGTAAAAGGAGCCTTCAGCAATGGCCTTGAATTTAGAATGAAAGAATAACATGAAAGATATGATATCTTTGTAATCGAACATTAAAAGATTTGGTCAATAAATTAATTTTAAAAATATTAACAAATAGTTTATCAAATTATTAATGAACATATATGAAAAAAAAATTCTTAATAATTTAACATAATAACTGTTTGGATACTACTTGTTATAATAAGAAAATATGTCTCATATCTATATAGTGAGGTGTATTCTATAAGTATGAAGAAGTGTATCATATTTGTATGGATTGGAAATCATAACCAAGTCTTATAACTATTTTTTTATAATTATGTTGTAACCCATCATAAAAGTTAAAAATATGAAATTAGATTTGTTCACATAATTAACCCATGTTTTATGTTACACTCAAGGCCCTAATTCTTTAATAGATCACTTTTAAAAAAGGGCTAAACTTTAAAATAGCATATAATATACATACTATTATATTCTTATTTATTTATATAGAAAAAATTGACTTTGTTTTCCTCTTAATACTAAAAAATGGAGATATATTTATTGTTTATCTTCATATGAAAATATGCATGAAAGTTCTTTTGAATGAAGTTACCTCACTTAGGAATAAAATTCTAGTATTTAGAGACTCAATACACTAAATTACTCAAAATAGGTTTGAACAAGTTCGAATTTGAACTTGTTTTGAATCTATGTTCAAATCAAGGAGTTCACCATAAGAGCGATGAGTGAGAAGAAGAAGAGAACTTTGTGAGTCTATGATTGGAATTCTCCTATGGAATTTCGTGATGGAAGTTCACTGAAGCTACAAGTATGCAGGAGAAGGTATTCTGTGATGAGAGTTTGCATGGTGTATCAACTATCTCATGATAAAAGCTCGATGTGGGTTGAAGTGTGAAGGGCAAATGTACTTCACAATGGGAGCTCACCGAGGGCATCAAATGGTGAGGGCATCAAATGGAGCATCTATTTTGTGATGGAGAAGAGATATCCCAAAGTTTGAACCTTGGTTCGAACATGGTTTGAACAATCTTTGAATACAAACAACAAGCATATTTCTCCACCTTTGAATACAAAGAGCAACATAAAATCAAAATTTCAATTACAAATCTAACACTTAAGCGTTTTTATTTACATATATAACATCTTAATCTCTAAATCATACCAAGAATACCATTAATATTAAACTTATTCAAAATAAAATACATTTTTACGAATATATTTTGATGCAACTTAAACATTCGGGTGCTTTTTTTTGGACATTTAGGCCAATTAAGGCAAATTCACACACACATCACGTATGCAAGACTCAAACCTAAGACCTCTCAGTTGGTAGCCAAAGATCCCAACCAACAGACCTAAGTAAGATGCGTAGGATGCTATAGAAAGAAATGTAAAAAATTTTACTATTATACATACAAATATATAATAATTATAACTATCTCAACAATTTAGGAAGTAATTAGTGTCATCAATTTGAGACTTCATTTGGGACAACTTTTTTACTATTGCTTAAAATATTTTTTAGTATAAAATTTTTAGCTCAAAAAATTTTTATACTAAAATCTATGGATGAGAAAATCGGATCGGACAACAAACCGGGTGAATGAGATATTCACGGTTTGACTGGTCGAACCGGATGACTTAATAAATCATAATATTATTAAAAATTAAAAAAATTAACATTGTAATATGGCAAACTAATTTAAACATAAATCCATCCTATCATACATATTAAGTATCCAAATTAAGAATGAGTTGAGGTTTAAAATCATATTTTATGTTATATATTTAGATATAATTTGTACATATTATATAATATAATCATTAATATAATATAAGTATATGAGCATTTAATATATTTATAAAATTTAAAAAATATATACTAAAATTTATAAATATAAATATTATTTATAATAAGAATAATATTTAATATAATATATAAATTTATAATATTAAATATATTATTAATTCTTATAATACACATTATAATAAATTTATAGTACACATTAAAAAAATTTGTAGCTCAACCAGCCTAAATTCATAATCCAACTAGCCCAAATTCACAGCCCAAATTCACATTATAAATCATATAGTATTCAAGAGTTTGAGTTAGTTATGTTTAACATTTTATATAGTGTGAAGTATATGTTGGGGGGAATGAAACGAGGAGTAAATACCACAATGAAGAAACAAGCAAGAAAGTAAAAGTAGTAAAAAGTAAATGACACCAAGATTTAATGTGGAAAAATTCAAAATAGGAAAAAAATCACTAAGCCACACCACACCAAGAAATTCACTATGAAAATTAGAAGAAATAAATACGGATCTCTCCTCTCTCTCTCTCTCTCTCTCTCTCTCTCTCTCTCTCTACTTATTTCTCTTCTCACACGCATCATTCTCACACTTGCCCTAACTAAAAATACAAGATAATCCAAGTACAATAACTCCAAGGGATGCGACCCTTTAGAAAATAAGAAATAAAATTGTCCAGTCTGTCTCACAGCGCTGCAGCATCAATTTGGGGCACGTTGTTGCCTAATCTCTGTTTGACAATGCTGTAGTGCTCAAATACTTAGAGATGGGTTGCTCAATCTCTATCTTGACTCGCTGCGGTGCATATCTTGACCATTGTGATGCTATACTTTATGTTGTTCAGTGCTGGGGCATCGGGTGTGCAGTGTCGGGGCTTTGTACAGGAAAAAAAAAAAAATTCAGATGCAAGGCACCCAAAACCTAGTATAGGGTAAACCCCCGCACCCCAGTGTACATGACAAGCTTTGATGTCCGAGACAACAAAATAATAAGATTGATCAACACAATCAAATTCCACGCATAATAGTATATATTTTTACTGACACATTATATGAGATATGTGAGAAAACATGTATATATTATGGTGCAAATAATCATCATATTTAATAAAAATATTTTAAAAAGTTAAAAGAATTTTATAAACTAAAATACATTGTTTAAAACTTAATTAATACAAAAAAATTATAGAACTAGCAGGTTCTTTCCAACCAAAATCGGCTCAATGGTTCACCGGTTGAACTACTGGTTCAATTTGGTTTAATGTGAAGTCGGTTTTTAAGTTCGATTAGATTGGCCACCTGACCAGGTCATAGTTGAACTAGTTGAACTTGTCGATTCATTCCAATTTTTAAAATTATGCTAATTATGTTTTAAAAAACATTAAGAAAATTGTTTCAAAGGAAAGCATTCAAGTTGTGCGGGCCAAATTTTTTTAATTGAGTGAAATATTATCCTTTAGAGATGTGGAGCTGAGTACGAAGCAGTGGAGGAAAAGAGATATGTTAGATTTTCGGATGCCCTAGCCACCTAAATTCTGATCGTCTCTCTCCTGCCCTTTATCGACCCTGTCAGAGGGCCTTCCCTTCCTCCATGGCCAACTTCTCCTCCTCCACAGATTTCCATCCTCTATCCAACAAAAATGCTTCATCTCCTTCACCTCCAGAGCTTAACTAGTCTAATATTATTTCTGCCCCTAGGAACCAAGGGACCACCTTCTTCCTTTCTTCTCCTCCCTCTTGGGATGATTCCCTCGACTTTATTGAAGTACATGTGAAAGCTGCGATGAAAGTGAAAGCTGCGACGAAAGAATGGGGCTTGTCGTTGGTTGGCTATTCCATTAGAAGGCGACCGTATTATGAATCCCTGCTCTTGGTTATCCGTAAGTCTTGGAAGCTGAAAGGTATGATGTAGATTCTTTCTCTCAGTGATGGTTTCTTTATGCTGAAATTTACTTCTTCTGAAGACTATGATATGGTGCTATATGGGGGTGTGTTTGGTTTTTTCTGGGGAAATTATTTGTGCTTCAAAATTTGGTTCCTAACTTTAAACCTAATAGAGAGGAGTTCACTACAATTCCCATTTGGTTTAAAATAATCAACCTCCCATTGCCTTGCTGGACGCAGAAAGGGGTTTCTCGTATTGCAAGCAAGATTGGGATCCCCTTGGCAGTGGATAATTTGACTGCTAAAAAAAAACTAGATTAACCTATGCGAGAGTTTGTGTTCAAGTAACTAAGGATTGCATTTACTTAGAAAAATCCCCCATCACCATCCTTGAAGAACCCTTTGAGCTTAAAATACAGTATGAATGGATACCCACTCCTTGTGATTTCTATGGCTCAATCGTGCATTCAGCTGATCTATACCCCTCCAAACCTCATCCCCCGCCAACTAATTCTTAACCACCTACTTGTGGGAGAAGCACCAGTAAGAAATCACATCGCCCACTCACCCGCTCTGTTGCTTATCAAATATCTCAACAAGTCAGACTTAAAAAAACTTAATAATTTCTTTTCAAACTCACCACAGCCCTCCTCTAACAACAAACCACATCGCCCCCTCTAATCCTCCTCCCTCTTCATCCCATATTTCAATTCCTAATACTACAACAAACCTTCAATCACCTATTGTTATTATTCCCACTTCTTCCAGTCCCCATACAACATCATTACCTCTCTTCCAAGCCTAAATTCTCCCACAGAGGACACCCCTCCCACTAGAAAACCTCAATGACCTCCAACACTCCTCTTCAACCCTCACACAATTAGAATCAGTTATTCTAAATCTCCCACCTTCTTAAACTAAAGTTTCTAGGTCCAAGCAAACAAAAAAGCATCTTACTACTTGTGAGAGGTTTCAATAGCTAGGAAAAGGTTTGTTTTGGTAAGGAATTAGTCTGTCATTACACTTTGGGTATTCTTTGTGTCTTGGAGATTAGGATCCATGAAGATAGCTTTAGGGATCCTTGGTTTCATTTTAATCAATGCATTTTTGACAATGAAGCTAGTTGTCTTAACTTCAATTTACCCAAGTCGAGTAGAATTAGGATAAAATGGAACCTCTCAAAATTTTATTTTATGCCAACTTACTCTTCTGCTCAAGTGATATCAGGTGAAGTTCACATGGGGGCTGATCTTACCTTCTGTATATTTGTCACTTGTGCCTCAAATCTGCAAGCTGATGGAATCCTACTTTGGGATAGTCTGAAGGAGATCAACTTTAATATTAATGCACCTTGGATCATTCTTGATGACTTTAACTATTGTTGCCATCCTTCTGAGAATCTGGGGGCTCCCCACTTCATACTTATCAATTATGGGACTTAAAAGCTTTCATTTATGAAGTGAGTATGTTGGACTTGGCTTTGAATGGTCTTAAATTTACTTGGTTTAACCAAAGAGCTAATGACCCCATTCATTTAAAGTTGGATTGTATGCTGATTAATAATAAGTGGCTGGAGACCTCCTTTTATGAAGTGGCCAACCTCTCATGTTCAGATCACTCTCCTATTGTCCTCCTTCCTAGTCAGAAAGTTAGATCTAATTAAAGATTCATATTCAAGAACTTTTGGATTAGGCAAGATAATTATTGGTATGAGTTTCTCAAGCTCTTTGCTCAACCGATCTATGGTAATCCTATCTCCGGTCTATACAGCAAGCTTCAAACCTTCAAAAGTATCATTAAAGGAAATTAGTGGTCCAACTCTTACACCTCTCCTCCTCACTCTCCAATTTAAAGGAGTATCAAGCTTATTTTCTTAACTTGCTTAACCAAAACCCTCTAAGCCATTCTCTCAAAATAATTAATGCTAAACTTGATAATTACTCCTCCTCTTGGGAAAATTGGGTGCTTCAAAGAGCTAAGATGAAGTGGATCTCTCAAGGTGAAGATGACTTAAAGTTTCTTTATACTAAAATCAAGAATAGAAGGAACCACAGCTACTCTCCCTTGGTTTCTAGTGAATACCCTTGTGTTAGACATGATACAATTAATTCTATCATTCATCATTTTCAAGTGCTTTATAATGCTCTATCCTCAACTCAAAATGACATCTCTTCTCTACCCAATGGCTCAATCATACCTCCTCATCTCTTCGATTTTTTAACAATGATGGTTTCAAATGATGAAATTAAGGTTGCTATTTTTAGTGGAGATTCTAACTCCACTTCTTGGCTTGACGGTTTCAATTTTGAATTTTATAAATCTAGTTGATTGATCACTGGTCCCTTGGTCTGTAAAGCGGTGTAATTCTATTTTTCTAAGGGATACCTTCCTAGAAAAGTCAAAGCTACTACAATTTCTCTAATTCCTAGGACCTCTCATGCTACTAATGTCTCAGATTTTAGGCCTATTGCCCTTTATAATGTATTCTACAAGATAATTTCTAAAATTATGGCTATGAAGATTAAGGATATTATGCCTCTTATCATTGGTGAAAATCATGTTGGATTCATTAAGGATCGTGTTTCTACAGACAATGTTCTTCTTGCTTCTGAACTTATATTGGAATTCAAAAATTTGGCTGAGAAAAATTAATGTGTGCAAAGTTTGATATCCGAAAAGCTTTTGACTCTATTTCTAGGGACTTTCTTCTTGCCAGAATGAGTTAAAAATGTTTCCCACCACTCTTTGTCTCTTGGGCCAGAGCTTGCATTTCTGATGTCTAATTCACTGTTTGCATTGATGGAGCCTTAGAGGGGTACTTCAATTCCACCTCTGGCCTCATACAAGGCTTTCCTTTAAGCCCTTACCTCTTTTGCACTATCATGGATGTCTTCACTTGTCTTCACTTGCATGATAGACAATCCCAACTCTCAGAACATGTTTATTAGTATATCCTTCAAAGATTTGCATCTCACTCACCTCCTCTTTGCGGATGATCTCCTTATTTTTGGAGAGGCTACTTATCACAACTATGAGATCATTATAAATATTTTGAATGATTTTTCTAATATTTCTGGCTTGAAATTAATCATGACAAAAGCAAAGCTTATTATCTCCAAATTCACCCCATCTCATTCGGAAGCATGTGTTGCTCTTAATATTCAAAATAGCTGATGTAAGATGACTTACCTTGGTATTCCCAATTATGTTAAGAAACACAATTTTGCTGATTTTCAACCTCTTTTACTCACTATCTCAAACGTGACTGGTTGGAAAGCTAGGCTCCTCTCTCTAGCAAGGCATCTTCAATTTCTTAAATACACTATCTGTAATATGATTACTTACTAGATAAGAGGTTCTATCTTACCAAAAACCTGTCTCAAGAAATTAGGCAAAATGTGTGCTAGATTTCCATATTTTGGAGCTACTGAAGCTAGAAAGCTGCATCTTATAGCTTGGCATAAAACATGTAAACCGAAGATCTGTGATGCTTTGGGGATTTCTGATCTGCAAGCTCTCCAATTGGCTAACTGCTGCTCTCTTATCATCAAATTCTACAACTCTAGCTCTCATCTTTTCTATTATATGAATGCTAAATTCAGCACTCCCTGGTCGCTTGAGAGAACCAAAGCTTCTAGGCTTTGGAATGAGATAAAAAGGTAGTGATGTAGGAGCATCCATATAAATAAATTATATTTTTCTTATTAGTGAATGGTGAGCTCTATCTATTGTGTAGCCTATTATGTGGCTACATGAAGTCTATAAATATAGGCGAGTGTCTTGTAATAGGATGGATTTTGGAATAAGATTTGAGTTGGGTTGAGTTTGTTTATTTTTCCTGTATCCTAAGATTGATTCTTAGGTGGTGGATCCTTCCTCCAAGGAGTTCTTGGAGACTTGCTTGACCACGGTCACTGGATCGTTCACATGAATTGAGCCCCCTTCGGTTTGGTGTCATTTGGTATGAGCCAGCAAGTTGATGGCATTCTTGTCTGTCGTTGTGTCTCCTCTGTCGTCGGCATATCCCTCTCCCGCTCCAAATAGTGGTCTAAACTCACACTCAGGCGGTCAATAGTTCGAGTTGCTCCTCCTCCTTGAAAATCACGTTTGGGTGATTCGTTCCGGGTTGATCATCACGCCAAGAGGCTGAACCACAATCAAGAAGTGGATCCAGTAGAGAAGGGTGTTGTCTTCTTCACTAATGTAGCTTCTCGAGCCTTCTTTTGCAGACTTTATTGTTGCAAGAGGCTTCTTTATATTCTTTCTTTTAATTGAAGCAGAGAGAGAGAGAGAGAGAGAGTTACAAATTTTGGCTTAATTCGCTTCACAGCTGCCTCAGCTTCTTAGCTTTAGTAGCAACTTAGATTTCACATCATCCAACCTCATTTTCTCCATGGAAGCAGCATCCCTCCTCCTTGAGTTCTTTCTCTACAACTACTAGCAGCCTTTTGTCAACCATTTCTCCTCCACACCATTTACGTTTGAAAAATGACACCACATCAATATCTAAATTTTTTTATCAACCAAGAAGAGATCGTCAAGATGTTGCCCCACCAAAATCACCAGCGAACAATTCAAAAAATGTTGATAGAAGATCTTCAACGAGAGATTATTCAACTCCAACAACAACTGGAAAGGCTCAAACAAACAAAGGATGTAGAGCCTCTCGATCGAGACGTTGCAGACATTTGACAAAAGGGCAAGTATGCTACCATGATGACATCAAGATCTCTCGTTCCCACTAAATCTTTAAGCAATGGCGACATAGAGAGCATCCTTGAAGGGCCTCCTCATCAGTCTTCCACACCTCCTACGATTAAGTTCAGCTTCAAAGGATTTGAAGAACTGTTGCCGAAATCATTATCTTTGTCTCCCTACGCTAATCCCGTGTATGATGAGTATGATGATGACGACATGATCTTTGAAGTTCTTGATTTTGATCAACCCACATATGATGGATTAAAAACCACTGAAACTAAGAATGTTGAGGTTTGTCCATCCATTACCGACGCTTTTGGCCAATTAGCAAAAGTTAAAAATATTTATTTCTTGGATATTTCACCTACAAATGAAATTGAAGGAGATTTGTTGCACTTGCAAAATTATTTTCTTGATGGGGCTGCTTCAATCAGTTATTCTTGTGAAGAGTTGGTTAATATGATGATCAACCAGCTTTCTCCAAAACTTGATGAATTCAGGAGGAAAATATGGGAGATGGTTCTTGTCAAGTAATAATTTTGTGAAGTTCAAGAAGCAAAGAAAATGATATTGTTCTGTGATGTTTGTTATAGTTGCAAAGTTGATGCTCACTTGGATAGCTATTGAAGGTTTAATGACATCGGGTGGACCTATCCAGACTGGTTCAGTCAATCCAAACCGCCTCCTTATTGTGGCCAACTGGACCTATTTCTACGAGCTTGAAGTTCCCTCCTACTCCGGTAGAATGACGTAGGAGCGTACATATAGATAAATTGTATTTTCTTATTAGTGATTGGTGTAGCTCTATCTCTTGTGTAGCCTATTATGTGGCTACCTGAAGTCTATAAATATAGGCGAGTGTCTTGTAATATGATGTATTTTAGAATAAGATTTGAGTTGAGTTTAGTTTGTTGATTTTTCCTGTATCATAAGAGTGATTCTTAAGTGGTGGATCCTTCCTCAATGGTTGCTTGTGAGAGAACCAAAGCTTCTAGGTTTTGGAATGAGATAAAAAAGGTAGTGTACATCATTTCTCCCTGCCTTCATTTCACCATCACTCCAAATTGCAAGTTGGCTATGCTTTGGGACCCATGGTTTAATGGTTGTCCCCTCTATTTTACTTTGGGACCCGTGGGGATTCCAATATGCTCTCTTCTTCTCCTTCATGATAAGATCTCAAATTTTAGTTTAGAAGGCTCTTGAAATTTTCCTAATATTATGAGGGATTTAAATCATCTTTTGGAATCATTTCTTAATGCTAATGAGTCTGATAGTTCTATCTCTTGGAAGGATAAAATGAAAATATGTTTTTCTACGTTTATATATAAGTTCTTTAAAGATGAGATTAGTGTTGGATGGTTTAAGCTTGTTTTGGTACAAACATCATACCCTGAAATACTCGATTTATGCTTGGCTTACTTTGAATAGAGGGCTAAAAACTATTGATGATGTTATGAGTTGTTTTAGTTTTAGGCTATGTTGCTCATGCATGTTATCACACCTTGGTAATGCTCTATAAATAGAGGCCTTGGGTTGATGTAAGATTTGGGGAAAAATCTGAAAAGCTTATTTGTATTTCCTCCAATTTGGTGTCTCTCTCTCTCTCTCACTCCCTCTCTCTCTCTCAAGAACATCTTCCAAGATCCTAACAAATGGTATCAGAGCTAGGGAGATGGAGGAAGTTCTTTCGGTCAAGCAAGAGAGGAGGTTTTCCATGACATTTGTGACCATAAGGAGAATTGCTTGGCTCGGCAAAGGGAGCTGACAGACGTGCGAAATCAGGAGGAAGGAGTCGAGCAGATGGGTTGGAGCGAGTCCAGCGTCGGAGGTGGAGTAGTCGACCTTGAGTCGTCGAGCTTGGTCGCTGGACACCGGACTTGGTTCGGTGGGGTTACCGGAGGCAGGAGAAGCCTAAGGCGGTTGATCCGTGGGAAGTGTACGCGAGAAGCTAGTTCAGGCGCTTGAAGCCGGAGGCCACGCGACCTGGTGTCGCGATCGGAGGTGTTCTTGGTCGGGTTCACTGGTTGAGCGAGGGGACCGAGTGCTGAGATGCAAGGTGTGAAGGAGCAAGCAAATCTCTTGAAGAAATTCCTATGTGGCTCAAGGCTTGACAAGATCTTGACAGAAGTTTTGTGAGATTGTCAGCAGAGACACACGGGAGCGGTCGGAGCATCAAGATGGAACGTCGGGACCGGCTGAAAGCAAGACTTGTTCTTGAATTGAAGATCGGTTCAGATTTTTAAAGAAGAGACATATATTCTTTGAGGTGGAGTCATATATTCAGGTGGAGCCTGGAAGGCAGCTGTAGAGACGGAGAGAGAGACTCTTGATCTTGAATTCGATCAAGGTGGAGAATTATAGGAGCATGTTGAAGCATCAAGAATCTCGTGGAGGCAAGATGGTTGCGAACTTGGGATTGTGACGAGCGGAGCGCAGGTGAATGCGCAGGGCTCGGTGGATGGGTGGATCGTGCGAAGTCGCAGGTAGGAGCGCGCACGGGTGTCTAGGGCGATCGATTGGATTGCAACAAGTTTGGATTCTTGTGACTAGTGGTTCTTTGTTTTTTTTTTTGTAAAACCTAAATCAAGGTGGAGATTGTTATGAGTTGTTTTAGTTTTAGGCTATGTTGCTCATGCATGTTATCACACCTTGGTAATGCTCTATAAATAGATGCATTGGGTTGATGTAAGATTTGGGGAAAAATCTGAAAAGCTTATTTATATTTCCTCCAATTTGGTATCTCTCTCTCTCTCTCTCTCCCTCCCTCTCTCTCTCTCAAAAGAACATCTTCCAAGATCCTAACAAATGAGCTATTAAAAAGGAATATTGTAATTGAACCTTCTTGTCATCTTTGTTTCAACCACGTTGAATCCACTACTCATATTCTTTTTTAATGTGATTGTGCTTTCACTGTGCTCACAAAGCTAATCCCTGGATTTGGTAACTTTTTGCTGCGGCCAACACTACCTCTGAGTTTTGAAAAATCGGAGGAAATGAGTTATTTGGTGATAGATCAAAAAAAAAAAAAAAAAAACTCTGGCTTCTAATTGTTTGTTATACCACTTATTTTTTTGGAGAGAAAGAAATGAAAGACGATTTAATTGTAAATTTAGGAGTCTCTCTATCTTCAAATTTTGAGTGATGAGCTTGCTCGTTTTTTTGTAAATGTTCATCAATCTTTTCTTTAATGTATAGCAATTAGCAAGGAGCACACTTCTAATTCTTTTTGTTTGCAATACAAGAGCTTTGCCCATAATTTTCCAAAAAAAAAAAAAAAAAAATGCGGGCCCCACTTATTTATTAGTAGGTTACATGCTGCCAAAGCTCCATGTTTCAAGAGAGTGACAGATGTGTACTTACGCGTCCCCCATAGTTAGCTTAACTTTTTAAAATTTTAAAAACTATTATAAAGATTTTAATATTCAATTTTTCAATATAAATAAACGGTGCCATTGGCATAGGGAATATTCTCGCAACCGCCCGCGCGCAACGTGTCGTGTTACGGGCCCCACAGCCTTCCCAATTTTCCTCGCCCGCTGACGTGGAATATGCCGAAAGCAATTTTATTATCTAATATTGTTTCGTCGCACCAATTTTTACACCCACCAAAGCCCGCCCAACTACAAGCTATCACCAAGCGGGTCACGTGGTGTGCGCGAATTCCGCCCATTGGTCGTCGGTGGAGAATATTCCTCACTGGCAGCTACGTCAGCCTCGCCAGCACATGATCCTGCTTCCTCTGCTCCGCCGGAGAAGTATTCTCAATCTGCTCCACCAAACCGAAGGGATAATATATATTCGCCATTTATAAATAATGCTGTATTTTTAAAAAAAAAATCAAATATTTAAAATATTTTACTTTTAATATAATGTTGATATGTATTAAAATATTTATTTCATAATTATTGGAATATATCTATTATCTAATATAACCTTTCATTTTTTCTGATATAGAGCTTAAGATCTGACCGCATAAAGTATCGACCTTTCAATGATATGATAAGGAGAGCAGACGTATCAGATATGACCTATATTTAAAGAGAGAGATAACCGTAAACATTTTGATTAAAAAGTATTAGAAATTATTTTTGTTATTGAATTTAAATGAGAATTTAATTTTTAATAGAATATAATAGAGAAAAAAGATTCATATCGCTCAATCTCATAAAGTAGGATAAATATTTGATAGTGATGTAGTAGTTATTGGTGATGGTGATGTCTATTATTAAATAGAATAATGTCCTTTTCATATAGGATAGTTTGATAAAAAATATATTTTTTATATGGATTAGAGAGTATTTTGAGTGCTTGTTGATGTGACTATTTTTTATTAATTTGTACCTAATAAGTAAACTTACTAAAAAAATGTAAATAATTAGAATCTTATCTGTAAATAATTAGGCTTAAAAATAGTAATTTGTATTAGATTAACTTTAAAATATGTCGAATAATTTTTAAAATCGTTCGAATGTAAGATTTATCAAAATAACTTAAAAGTTTTTTTTTTCTTTCTCTCATCAGTATTATTTCTTAGGCTTCTTTTGTGACAGCTCCTGGCTATTATTTTTTAACTACTATAAATTTTTTTTTACTAAAAATCAATTTTAGAAAATAGTAAGAAAATTATCCTAAATTAAATCTTGGTCTAATATGTATACTTATTGTTACAACCTAACCTGATAGACTCACAGACGAGTCAAGTCCTCCTGTGTTTATTTGCAGTAGTAAATTCCAAGATCTAAGTTCTTAAACCTTGAAACAAACAACACTCAGACCACGGAGATGCTAATATCTTCCAGTATACATAAAATAAACTCATCAACAAATTTCATTCATTTATCACACACACGCACATATTATAGTACATGACTACATATCAAAACATTAAGCATATCAGTTTAAATAATTAGTCATGCTTTTAAAAAAAATTCAGGAGATAAATATCTATTGAGTATAAAGACTCAGATTGGATCTTGAAAACTACTATCGAATATGCTCTTTTTCTTTCCCAGACCCTAAAAAATAGAAGAAATAACAACTGTGAGCTAACAAAACTTAGCATACTATATTTACCAATCTAAATCTATAATTTAATCCTTTATTATGCATTTAATCAAATGTTTAAAAAAATATAATAAATTATCATGCTGAGCTGAATAATAATTACAGTCATTAGAAATTTATATAATAGTACTAGGAAAATAAATAAATAAGTACTTCATTTTATACATAATTCAAAAAATTATGACCCTTATGCTTCCTGTCAAATAAAATTCAGAGAATTATGACTCTTATGTCTCTCATTAGACAAAATTCAAAAAATTTTGACCTTTATGACTCCTAATAAATAGAACATGCATATATCACCATAATGTACCTTCCATACTAAAATGTGCACTTGGCACCAAATCAGAACTTCCTCCACCTACACTAGATATCCTTAGAATCACTCATTTCAATCAAATAATCATATAATTTATTGCATTATAGTAAAAACAGTGTAAATTTACCCATTTCAAAAATAAACAAAATGCTTTAACGATATACAGCATAATGTTCCATTGAGAAAAAAAATATATTGATTCAGAAAATAACCAAATTTTTAGAGTTTAAAAAAATAACTAAATTTTTAGAGATTATTCAGAGTATTGCTTTAAAGCTTTATTTAATTGTACAACATTGTTTTTAGAAACCAGAATAATTTTTTAATTTTTCAAAACCCCAACATTTTTTAATTTATCCTGTTAAAATTTTCTAGAATAAATACCTAAATATTCAAAATTGTCATATCTATAACATATATAATGTTATGTACAAAAGTTTTGTAGAAAACAAGTTATCCTCATTTTTTGCTAATGAAATTATATATTAAATAAAAAAATTCAAAAACTTTTTATTTTTAAAAACTGAGATAGACAAAATGTAACTTAATTACCTCGAGCTGGACAATTTTTAGAACTGGGTCAACAACTAAAAATGACCCGAAGCGATCCAAAATAGTCTCTCTCTCTCTCTCTCTCTCTCTCTCTCTCTCTCTCTCTCTCTCTCTCTCTCTCTCTCTCTCTCTCTCTCTCTCTAGCCAACACATTTGAGGGAAATGGAATAAATCAAATATTGGAAAATGATATTTTTATGGCCTACTACTGTGACGCTCAATCGATCAAGTGTCGTAGCATTACCCCAGTATTGCGACATGAATTAACTTCTAAAATTCTAGAGAGTTCAACTCCACGATGGCACCAACCCCAGTGCCATGGCACACCATCCTTAGCACCGCGACGTCGTAGGGGAAATTTTTTAGATTTTTTGAACATGCAAACAGACCACCGTGACAAGCTTCACAACACGTACAAACTTTCATATGCTCAAACACATATAAAAGAGTTCTAAATACAAAAAAATAGTGGATTACCTCAAATCAGGTTGGGTCAGAAGAAGTAGAATCATATACTGATTTTAGAGATGACACACTTATAATGCAACTCATATAAGTATGGGGTCTTTCTATTGACTTAGTCATTAAGCTTGAGCTGTGAAATGCAAGGGCTTGACCGATTGAAAAATAATACGCATCGAGTGCGATAGGTAGATTGACAATATTATAAGAAAATATTGTTGCTTCTCTCCATTTTGAGTTAGCTTAGATTTTACTCTTTGTTTCAATTACCTGCAATCTACCCGCAATTTAACATTCATATGGATCTTAAATTGATTTGATTCTTTTCTCTTAAATATAGCTATGGTGAAATATGAAATGACATTTGATAAAAGCTTTTCCTCCAATGCTACATCTAGTAATGAGCTAATGATTCATGGCTATATTGGTAAATATCAAAGCTTCTCCCAAAATTTAATGCTCATAGAGCATTGAATAAACAAAACTTCAAATGAACTTAATCAATTATAATATTCAAAAGAGAAAAAAATTAGGACAGTTAGCTCAATGATGTTGCCATTCCTCCTTAAAAAGAAGATCCAAAATTCAGTACATAGTGATTGGAAATAACATGAATATATATTTGCTCATTAATACATTAGAAAATAAAATTGATGAAATTTCATATTTTATGTTATGATAAAAGAGATATGGGATATCTTAAAAAACTTAATCGGATAAAAGAGATATGGGATATTTTATTTTGACGAGTATAAAATAAATGTAAATATTTACTTATTTTTAAATGACTTGGTGTAAAATAAATGCAGTGTAAAACTCAATAATGATAATGATTGATAATATGTGGTGGCGTGCTATGGTGGGACATCGACAACCAGTAGTTGGAGGTGGCCGGTGGCAATAAGCGGTGAGCAATAGTGGTGGCTGGTAGTAATTAGCAATGCACTGATGATGAACGATGGGCACCCGAGACAATGATCAACAACAGTGGCGACGGATGACATAGAACTATGGGTGGTGGCTGATGACGATGATGGACGACGACAATGATAATGACAGATAATTTATACTATATTTGAAAATCTGTCAAAATTTCAATAATTTTAAAATAAATCAAAATTTAATTAGAAAATGAATTTCAAATATTTCACAAATTTTCTTTTGCATTAAAACAAAAATAGTAGTTTTAAAAAATTTATATTGAAATTGTTTTACGCTCCTTTTTGTCTCAAACCAAACAGTTCCTAGGAGCATCTTTATTGAAATTATGATTACATAATTCCCTAACAAAGGTCGATAGGAATACAACGACCGCGGTGGCCGCGGGCTTTTTATTTCTTGAATCGAACCTGTTCTTTTCCTCCTCTTTGCGTTTTCAAAGATTCGATTCTTCGTGGAAGGCGATTGCTTCGCTCCGTCTCCACTCCTTTTCTCCTTCACTTGCAACCATCTTATTCCCACCCAGCGCTATTCTTTCTTTCTTAGAATTTGGAATCTCACAATGATTCATTTGAGATTTCGATCATGGAGGTAACGAACCTGGAATCGGTTCAGCTCATTTCCCTCTGACTGAAGTTATTAGGAAAGACGGTTAGAGAAGAACATAATAGGGATCGAGAACAATGTTCGAGAGTTTTGTGCATATTGAGAAGAGCTACCAGTACGGATCGACGGAAGCTGCGGCCGCGGCGATATCAAGAGACCCGAAACCGCGGCTTCGGTGGACGCCGGACCTGCACGACCGCTTCGTCGACGCCGTCTCCAAGCTTGGCGGACCTGATAGTAAGTCCTACCGACTTCACACTCTCTTCCGCTGTTTCTAATTACTTCGTTGCTGTGTAAGCGGATGAGGGTCCTGCAGTAATTACAAAGCTCACTCTGCTTCGGCAAGTAGCGGACCAGAGCAATCGGGATCAAAATATTTGGCTTTTTGATGAAAACAATATACGATCAGTGCATCGTTTGTTCATTTTCCTGTTAAAAATAGATCAGGAGTTTGATTTTTTTTTTTTCGTTAATTGGTAACTGCAGACAATATGCCAAACAAGTTGACATAGGCAATGGAGACTATTCTCCTTCGCTAATATATGCGCGAAATGGTAGGAAATCGAGACCTTTTCTCCATAAGTTCAGATTCATGCTCTAGCATTATTAGATCCATTGGAATGAACATGACTGTTTTCCTTTTCTGTTTTTGTTTGTTAGTGCAGGGGTATATCCAAATTCATCCAGCTTAGTTTAATTAAGTGTTAAAAAAACCCTGAATTACATTCAACAAGTCACTGATTGTGAACGTTTTGCAACTCATAACTCTCCAAGCTAGAATTCACCTAAAGGCTCTTGAACCACCTAGGTTCGAAATGACATAAATTGAGCACAAGCTAGACCTTAGTCAATCCACAATAAAGAACACAACGATAGATTCACAAAATCGCTTATCGTCAAGGCTATTCATCTAAAGAACTCGACTGCCCACTCTAATTATTTGCGAGCTGACTAACAACTCTTGCTAGAAGTATTCCGTCTCCCTCGATGTGAATCTTGCCTGAAGTTCCTGCTTAACATATAAACATAAGTTAAACTTACCTGCCACACAATTAATTATATTGAGGTGATGTATTTTATATGTCATACAACGCATAACCAATTCTATATCATCAACCTTTTAGGATTTTGCCTATTAATATGGGGTGGTTGGTTGAGTGCAAGTATGATAATACGATGCTTTTGGCCTAAATTATGTCTGTTTTAAATCTCTCTACTCTATGGGCTTGATTTGTATCTGTAGTAGAGTCATAACTTCTTTTATGGACAGTATTAAATCCAACATCTACTGAGATGCGGTGAGTGTACAAATGCCTTGGACAAAGAACCATGTCATGGACCATCCCACAGAGAGGGAAAAGTCCCGTCCTTATTAAGCAAGTGACACAATGACTATGGCATCTCTAAGCAATTGCATCACCTGGAAGATCATTTGAGGATGAGTATTCAAAGGATCTTTGAGCTCTCTCCCAAGTTACTCTTACATAACATTAAACTGACGCCTCTCCCATCCGCTATCACTATCTTAGCCCTAGACATGCTGCCTCGAATTTATCTCATGTTGAGCCATACCTTCTAGAGAAGGGTATCATAGAGTGTTGTCCACCCATCGTTCAACAAAGCATTAGGCCTAGCCTACAGATGTCCTTTTTTTGTGTAGATTGTGTAGGGCAATTGTTGTTTTATTTCAAGATATCTGTTTTGAATTCCTATTGAGACAAATTAGATTTAGTCGACCACATTGTTCAATTTGAGTAGACCAAATTTCTTAACCCAAGTAGTGATGTAGTGAAGTGTAGACTCCTCTTCAACACCTTCAAGGAAGCACCACTGTGATGGTTCTCTCATTTTCATTTGAGATGCATTACCTTCTAATAAGTTTGGAGTCAATTTTAGCAAACCACAACAGGAAATCCTCAAAAAACAAGCCGAAAATAGCATAATTAGGAGGAATAGTGGCTGATTTTTATTAATAACACAACAAGAAACAAAATATACAAGCGATCTACAATTAGAGGTATAGATCGGCTCTCCCAAACAATCTAGTCGCCGCTAAAAAGCCCTCACATAAGAAAAACTACAGAAAACTACCATAAACTTAAGACATGCTTGCCTCAAAATAAACCTTAGACCCCTCCTTAAATAAGCTCTCAAATTACCTCCAAAACGGATTTGTTTCCTTATTAGTTTTCCTCTTTAATTTAAATTCAATTATGAAATATTTCCATCTTAAATTCATTAAGAAAATCTTCCTAATTTATCCTCAATTTAATACCTCAACATAATGAATTAATTCTTTAGTGGGCCCTACAAGAGAGGCCAAAATCTCCGCCTTGGATCTTGCTTGGTCCACCCCTCCCTTTTCTGTCTCCTCTGCTAGTGTATCAATACTCCCCTCCTCGAATTACACTTTGTCCTTAAGGTGGAAGGATGAAAATTGTTTCTTGATCATCTAATAGGGTTCCTATGTAGCTTCATTTTCAGGTAAATCCTTCCATCGAACAAGGACCTCCTTTGCTCTTGTCATCCCTTGCCATGCTCCCTTGATCTCTATAGGCTCCAAAATCACTTCCATGTCCTCAGTTAAAGTTGCCGATAGTAAGGAAGAGGGTGTGTGAACTTCAATAGTGCGCTTCAGTTGTGATATATGGAATACTTGATGGATGACTGAGGCTGTTGGTAACCCTAGACGATAGGCTACTGCCCCAATACGCTTCATCACCTCATAGGGTCCGAAATATCACGGGGATAACTTCTCATTTCTCCTTTTTGCTAGTGTATTTTGCCTATATGGTCTTAGTTTTACATAAACTTTATCCCTGGGCTCGAACTGTACTTCTTTTCTGTGTTTATCTGCCTTCTTTTTCATAAGTTATTAAGCCCTCAACAGATTCCCTTTGAGTTCTGCTAATATTTTGCCCCTCTCCTCTAAGTATTAATCTACACTAGATATTGGTGTAGTGCTCTGCCCGTAGTGTATTAGATGGAGTGGGTCTCTTCTATAATGGATCCTGAAGGGGGTCGTCTGGGTGGTAGTGTGGAAGGATGTATTGTACCAATACTTTACCCATGACAATCATTTGGCCCATAATTTTATTGTGTAAGATATGAAACAAGGCAAGTATGTCTCCACACCCCTATTGACTATCGGTGAGCCCTAAGAATCCCCGCAGCTCTGTCAAATTCTTAGGAAGAGGCCAGTCCACCATGACCTGAATCTTGGATTGATTAGCTGACACCCCCTCTCTGGACACCACATGCCCTAAATACTCTATCTGTGATTGCCCAAATGTGCACTTTTTCTAGTTGGAAAATAACATATGCTCCCTCAAGGTCTTCGTTACTGTCTTGAAGTGCTCCCAATGTTTTGCTTTGTTTTGCTGTATATCAAAATGTCATAAAAAAATTCCAAGACAAACATTCAGAGATGTGGCTAGAACACTCAGTTTATAAGTAACAGAAAGGTGGCAGGGGCATTGGTGAGGCCAAAAGACATCACTAGCAACTTGTAGTGTCCTTCATGTGTCTTGAAGGCTGTCTTGCGAATTTTTGTTATATTCATTCTGATTTGATGGTATCCCAACTTCAAATCAATTTTGGAGAAGAACATAGCTCCAAATAACTCATATAAGAGCTTGTCTATCACGAGAATGAAAACTTATCTAGCACTGTTTCCTTGTTTAGAGCCATGTAATCTACACAGAATATCCAACTGCCATCATTCTTTTTCACCAATAGTATTGGGCTAGAGAAAGGATGCACACTAGGTCTGATGATACATTTTTCCATTATCTCCCTGATCAGTCTCTCTATCTCATCTTTCTATATTTAGGGGTAACAGTGTGTTCTGACGTTGATGGGAGAAGTCTCTTCTTTCAAGTTGATGGCATGCTCATGCTCTCGAGGCGGTGGTTACCCAACTGGTGGCTGAAATACATCTTGATATTGTTACAGAGTCTGCTGGGCCTCCAATTGAATTTTTCCTCCACTTGAATTTTCCTTGTCTTCTGTTCCTAGACCCCTTCTATGCTTTGCAACTCTACCTAGTAGCCTCGACCTGCATCCTGGATTGTCCCGAGCATGGTTTTTAAGGATACCATGGTCTTTCATAATCCATCATCCCCTTTAAGCACTAATTTTTTTCCCTCCACTTGTATCTCCATGGTTAATGATTTCTAGTTTACCTTCATATCCCCCATGGTTTGTAGACACTACATCCCCATAATCACATTCGTACTTCCCAAGTCCAAGGGAAGGAAGCCTCCACCACCTGAATGCCCTGCAAGGTTAGCACCACCCTTTACATATCCCCCTGCTCCTCTCTATCTTGTCTGTTCCCATCATCATCCCACATCCTTCAGTCTTCACTAACTTTAACCTCAATTGGTCCACCACCCAATTTGAGATGAAGTTGTTGAGTAGCTCCACTATATATCCACCAAAATTATCACGGATTGCTCTCCAATTTTCCCCCTTACTTTCCTAGTGTGATTTGGGGTAAATCCCACCACAGAGTTCAAGAACACCTACGCCATATCTAAATGCAATTGTTCTGTCTCCTCCAAGAAATCCTCCTGCTCGTCCCCGCTCTCTTCTTCCCCTTCGCAAACCATCAAGACCTGAAGGGCTCGACTCTTACACCTATGCCTGAGAGTAAATCTTCCATCGCACCCAAAATATAGCCCTTTCACTCGCCTATTCGACACTTCTGCTTCTATGAGGGGCTTGAAATTGCTTCTAGGACGAACTCCAGGGCTCATCTCCTTAGGTGCTTCCCTATGAAATAACACTGTTTGGGTCCTTGGTGCCAAGGTCATAGAGGTGTTCTTGTAAGCTCTTCTTATGTGGTGCTTCGGATGGTCTTCTCTCTTTGATGTTTCTCCACCCTTTATGCTAGCTCTATTGTATCCCTCAGCCCTCTAGGCCTCAACACCCTGAGCTCAGCTCGGATGCCTTCCTTAAGGCCATTCATAAAATTCCCTTCCGACTCTTCCTCAAAAATTCCCCTCAGCCTACCTGAAAGCAGCTCGAACTTCTACCGATACTCCATGCCAATCCCCTCTTGAGTCAAGGTATATAACTACTCGTGGAGGTCCCCTTCTCGAATGGCTCTGAAATATTCCAATAAACAATCCTTAAATTTTCCCCAGGAATGGATTGGATACCTAGCTTCTCTCTACTGAAACCAAGCTAGAACTTTTCCTTATAAACATAGTTCTGCAACCATGAGCTTTCCCCCTTTCGTCAAGCCATTGATGAAAAAGTAATGCTCCATCCGGTACACCCAACCCTGAGCATCTTCTCCTTCAATGATTGACATCTTTAGCTTCCTTGATTTCGCATCCATCTGGTGGGAAAAAAAATATTGTGTCACCACGCAGATTTTGATTTCTCCTATTTTGTAATCGAATACTGCATTAAGAATAAAGTACAATCTCGAGAGACTGACATAATATTCTACAATGGATTCAATATCAGAATAGGGTTTTGAAATTTGATATTTCTATAATCAAACATAGTTCAAAGAATAACATATCATCTCAAAAGATGAAAATGAAATTCTATAGAATATGTTTAAAGATAGAAATACGGTTTTTTTTTTAAAAAAGTTTATTCATTCTTTTATTTAGATATGGCAAGAAGAGTATTATATCATCTTAAAATACGAACATAACATTCTTTAAGATATCCAAAAGCGAGAATGAGTTTTATAAAATTCATTATTTCTAAAGTTGAATATAACAAGTATAATATTATATTATCTGAAAAGATAATAATAATATTTTACAAGTCTATTCAAAATTAGAAATAAGGTTTTAAAAATATCTACGTTCCCAAAGATTCTTCCCTTGTTTTATACGAATAAAACAAGGTTTATTTTAGTCTGGGGTTCTCAAATCCCTATAGGAGCAAGCTCCTATAGTTAATTACATCTTAGGAGGAATGCTCCTAAGAAAACTCTCGATTAAAGCAGTGATTTCATACCCTTTGACTACAAAGTAAAAGACAAGGAACAGAAGTAGGAATTTTCCAAGGTGAAAGCTCAATGTTGAACATTTATTAGCGAGTCAAATGATGAAAAGTAGGAGGTGTCGGATTCTGAGAAGCTCAGAGACAACCTCAATCTATCCTATGTTGGGCTTTACATTTTAGGAGAAAATTTTATGTTTAAGTTGACATTTTATTAGAAATTTGGGATTATATTCCCGGAGGGCGAGGACTTAAGATCTAAAAAGAATCTGCCTCAGAACCTAAATCTAATTTGGGTACTACAAAGTAGCGACCCGAACCTAACTAATGAAGTGCAAATCTGGACTTACCCCGGCCTGGATTGGGGAGCCAGCTAACCATCTAGGCGCTTTAAAACCATGTGTCCAGTCTCTTATGAAAGATGGGTAGGGATGTTGTTTAGGTTTTAATGAATTGGGGGCCAACATCTAAGAAAGATCCTAATTAGCCCCTCAACTTATGTAGGGTGAAAAATATCTAGAAATGCTATTAATATTTTATACTCTTTTTAATTTGTATCTAATGCAATGCATGCTAATTGACTCGAATGCATAAAATGAATATGAAGCAGTTTAAAAATTAGGCTTAGAAAATAGGTTTTTCCCTAAAGATTGCACAACTTCCCCTTGACAGAACTGCACCCTCATAGGTCAAGTGGTCTGCCAGAACCCGCAGGCGGGGAGGTGCCTAACAAGGAAGAGAAAGTATTAATATGCTTATGCTGACTCTCGACGGTCCCGAGCTTACTTCTTAGATCGTTAGAGTTACTATGTGAGCCTAAAAAAAATTTTATTTAAGATTACAAGTATAAGAATTTTAAGCGTACCCTTACGAAAAAAATCTCTCCGTTTCGAATCCAGGCTAAAACAAAACACGGCATGCAAGGTCCTAAAAAAAATCTACTGCACAAACAATGTAAACAATCAATTTTAATAATCCAAATATAATGTCCAATGTCCAATGTCCATATTACACCCAGAATTTGCAGAAAGTAAAGTGGCCGGGCACCACTGCCAACAAACCCGGATTCTAATCCTAAGAATGACGCAAGTGATTTTTTAAATGGGATATATTGTTCCTTAAATCTTCATTTCTTCATCTTCTTTCTTCAATCTTCTTGTTCAGTCTTTTCTTCTTCTACGAACTTCTCAGGTCCGTCGGGTTCTGGATATCCAAATGAAAAGAAACTCATCCCTAAGAGGGGTATTCTCTTTTCTATTTGGATATTGAATCATTCTAATTTGGCTTTCTAAATAAAAGAGAATAATCCTTTAAGGTATATTCTCTTTTCTTCAGATTCCAAATTGAATGTGATATCCCACTTTCAAAAATCACTTTCACAATTTATAAACACATTTTACATTACATTACATTTCACAGAAAAAGAAAGAAAATCTAGACCACCTGCAGGGTTATCCTAAGCAATTTATAACAAAAATCATCCCACGCAGTTATATATATATATATATGCAATTGAATTTAAATTATTAAGCCACACTTGGCCACACTCTTTTTCATTTGGGGGCTAAGCAGCTGAAGCACCTGTAGCATTTATTTATTATTAATTAATTAGCCCCCCTTTTTCTGCCCTGCATGAGTGTGGCCACCTGCAGAAAATCATATTAACAATCCAGATCGCTCCTAGCCTATGGGTAATCTAATCGTCAATCAAACCAACACAGAGTGCAGTAAAAATAAATAAACAAACACACCAACATTTTACAACCAGCATGCAATAAAACTCGAGAAAAAGCCCGTCACAGTGCAGTAATGAAATAAACACCGGCCTAACCTAAAACTAGAGTCGGTTGTCCTAACAAACAAATCTAAGTGTGTGCAGTAGGCTGTGAGGTTTTGAAATGTCCTAAGTCAATTATTGGCTAAAGCTTTCTAGTTAATTGAATTCTAATTTAAAGATATTTACTAATTCTAAAGTGAGATGTCACTAAATTTTCTATGTTATAAGTTTCTATCCTAAAGTGTGCATGCTTCCTAAGTCTAGATTTTCTAAGACCCCATCCTTAATTTTTGTCCTTAAGTGTCACTATTGTTGTATGGGATAAAAATTTGTTATTACTAACCCTTGGGACTTTGAACGTGTATAAAAGGGGTTTAAGGATCTAAAAGCAAATAAAAATAAACCTAATAAAATTGAAGTTACTACAGGGACCTAAAGGAAGGGTTTATGCATACCACATCAAGGGGCCCCTAAAGGTTTTCTAAGTTTAGAAATACTCACAATCACCGGGGGCTACGACCCGGTGGTTCCGCCCGTAGCACCTCTACCCGGTTGGATAGAGGCGACTGACGTCATTAGCTCCTTGTACTTTTGTCCACTCGATCAGTACCGTTCCTCGCAGTTTATGCAAATAAAACAGAAAAAACAAGGAAAACAGGGATTAGAAGCACTTTTAATAAATGATAAGAAAATAATTGAAATTTACTGGAAATAAAAGACGTACCTTTCTTCGGGCTTTAACACCGGTTCTGTTGCTTGCCTTCTGAAACCTTTACTTTTGGAAGCGTAATTTATATCATTCCAACATCCACTTATACCCTTCTTAACTTACATAATTTTCACAAAATAAACAATTTTCTTTTCATACTTGTACACTTCTCTCTTCTTAAAATCATACTCTACACTTTTCCTTATCAAAATACTTTTAAACTTTTCAATATTCAAAGCATCTTTCTATATTTTTCAAATTTCAACACATACATTTATCATTTCTAAAATAATATCTTTCATTTTCCAAAATTATAAAATCCACTTTTTAAATCAAACACACTTTTCAAAAATGAATATTTTCTAATTTACCAAATTATATACTTATAGAACTCACATACTTTTCCTTTTCTCAAATCATAGCACAAGATAACATAATATACTTTGCAAATCTCTACTTACTCATAAGTTTAATTTCAGCAAGCCTTACAAAAATAATGAGGTTCTAAACAAAGTTTTATTGTCATCACTAAAAACTATTGCTAATAAATTATTTTTAAAGCATGCATTTCAATTTGATATAACAAAATAAATTACATCAAATTTTCCTCTTAACATGTATATTCATAAAGTTAACGTGAGAAGACCGATTGATAAAATATAAGAAAACACAATTCTTCAATGAAATAGATTTTGATTAACAGATCATATTTAAGAATAATCTGAGATGCAAATCATCCCCAAATTAAAAATATCCTTCATAACCATATATTTCAAATTTATCCTGTAATTAATCTCGCAGTAAGCAAAACCTAACTCAATTATTTTCATACAATTGAGAGATAGAAATATTTAGTGCAAATTTATTTTTATACAAACTTACAATCTAGTAGTAAATAGATGGCATGCAAGATGCAATCCTACACCTTTAATACTTTTCTGATTAGAAAGAACAAAGGAGGATGAAGAAAATAGACAATGCAATTATGCAACCATGCAAAAATTGAAATAGATGTAGCCATTTATCCCTTGAGATTAAAAACATATAAATTCATATATACATTCTAACAAAATTTTAATCGTTTCTCTTATTTCAAAAGTTTATCAAATAAAGGAAACATGAATGGATTTTGTCTCAGATTTTGATCAAGAAGATCAATACCTAAACATTCAATGCTCGATTTTGAAGGTTGAAGAAAAAGGAGAAGATATAAGGGAAAATATACCTAATGCAGGAGAGCCTACAGTAAGAGCAAATCTGCGGCTCGTAAACGACGACGACGACAAGAGCAATCGTCAGATCGGATGGGAGAAAGGAAGTGAGGGCTTTGGCTAAAGTTTCTGTCCACACGAGCAAGAGGGAGCAACTGGAGACTTCGGCTTCTCTGGTCTCGGTTTCACGAGAGGGACGGAGAGGGAGGGCTTCCGCTTGGATTTCTTGCTGTGCGTATCAGAGTGCGTATTCTTGTGCAAGAGAGAGCGTGAGAGTGGATGGGGAAGTGTCAGGCTTGTTCCAACTGCCAGAGAGAGTTCGGCTATGTGCAAATAGGAGAGGGAGTGGGTGGCTGTTTCGTGAACTGCTAAGGAGTTGAGGTTTGGTTTTGCTTGCCTAAGAGGAGACGTGACCAGGGACTGATCACAAAATGCTCTAGGACGATCAGTTGGGAGTTTCTTTCTATGTGAATCAATGGATAGAAAGGAGCGGGAGGGTAGTTCCGAACTGTAGAGATGGTGAGATGGGCAGTTTTGCTGTGTGAGAGAGTAGGCTGAGTTCGGTTGACATTTGAAGGCCTTAATGATTTCGGAATTCAGTGATCTTGGGCTCATTGGATTCGTCTCGTCGAGCCGTTCGATTCGAGTATAAGCTCGTCAAAATCGGAGACCGTTTGGTCACCCAAATTGCGGTTTGAACCTTCCAACAGCAATTTGAACCCTTGATTTGGACTCATTTGGGCTCGGATTGGGTTGATCTTGGTGTCGTTGGGTTTGTATTCCTGAGACGCTCAGTTCGATTGTAAGTTTGCTGAAATCGGAGTTTGGATGGTTTCCGAATTAATTTTTGAAGTTTCCAAACTTGATTTTGCATCGAGATTCATGCCCGATTAAGATAATTTTTGACGACGTATCAATTATTATTATATATATACTTGTGACGAGTCAAAACGGGTTAATCATAGCCATTGAAATCGAATTCAATTTGAGTTAATTTGATTTGATTTTGATTTGATTGGTGAGTTGTTTTAAGTCCAATAATATATCAATTTGATCAAAATCGAATTAGATTATATTAAATTGAGTCGATTAACATCGACGAATCATAAAGAGGGCTTGATTTGAGTTCGTTTGGAGTTGAATTAAAATTGGATTGAATTGATTTTGATTCAAGTTGAGTGATAGGTTTGAGTCGATGCTACGTCATTAGGTGTCCACCTAAGGGAAATCCTGCAGGTGCGACATCTACACTAGGCTATGAAGACCTAGGTGCTAGAATTGAATCCGGGGAAATTGACCTCAAATAATGAGGTCAACACCATCCTCCAATGGTTTCTCCCTCCGTTGGTTCCACACGTGTAGTGGTGGTGCAATTCTCTCTCTTCTTCCCTTGATGAACTTGGACCCCATGGTTTGGCCCAACCATGGCTTCTTCCTGTTCATCTTTCTTCCTGCCCAGGTGGTCTCCAAAAGGGGTAGGTCTCCTCTCTTCTCGCTGCCCTTTCTTCTGGATACCCTGACGAACCTCCCCTTGGGTTTCACTGAGGTGGTTCTTGAGGAAAAACACTCTCCACTTCATCATCCTCCCTCATAACTCTCTTTCCCTTCCAATCAACCCTAGGAGTAGATGGCGAAGCCTTTGATTGCATCTCGATCAACTTCTTTATCATGCCTTCCATACTCTTGAATTGATTCTCCATTTGGTTTTCTATGGATGATAGTCTCCCTTCCACTATTGTGAACCTCCCTTGTATCCCTGAATATTTTTCCTCCATCTCGGCCTTGAATTGTTCTCTCTCTCCCCTTCCTAAGACACCATCTTCTTTGCCGCCATTTACGGATCCAGGTTCCAAAAAAAAAAAACAAACAACAGAAAACGATGACGATAGTCTTTTAAACTGCAAAAAATCAGTCAATAAGTAGGAGATATGCATCAGAATTCAGCCAGAACTTAAGATCTTGGTCCAGAACACAGTTCTGATATCAATTTGATATGTCTTTTTGCTAATTTCAGCAAAATACAACTGGAAATCCACATAAAACAAGCTGAAAACAACATATTTAGAGGGAATAGTGGCTGATTTTTATTAATAACACAACAAGAAACAAAAGATACAAGCAATCTACAATTAGAGAGGTAGATCGGCTCTCCCAAACAACCTAATTGTCATTAGGAAGTCCTCACAAAAGAAAAAACTACATAAAAATATCGCAAACTCAAGACATGCATGCCCCAAAATATATCCTAGACCCCTCCTAAAATTAGCTCTCAAATTGCTTCCAAAACAGATTTTGTTTCCTTACTAATTCCCCTCTTTAATTTAAATTCAATTAGGAAATCTTTCCCTCTTAAATTCAATTAGGAAATCTTTCCTAATTTATCCTCTCTTTAATTCCTCTCATAACATAATGAATTAATTCTTTAGTGGGCCCCATAAGGGGGGCGAAATTTCCCCCTTTGATCTTGCCTAATCTGCCCCTCCATTTTTCGTCTCCTCTGCTGCTGTATCACCTTCTTCGCCAACTTCAAGTGATAATTCATCACTCAGTTTGTTAGTGCTCAAAGGCCATTGAAGAATTCTCATGTCTGTTGAACATGAGATATGATTTTGACAAGTCACTATGTTGCTTTATAACTCATTTTTAGTGTGAGATTGTGGGCTTTTAGGATTTGGAGCTTATTATTGCCCAGACATTCACACAGGGCCTTTAGAAAGGTTTTTTTTATCCTCATATTATAGTAATAAAAAATGTTGGTTGAGTTCCATTAGGTGGACAAAAATCACATTAATATCGAGGCCGTGTAACTATAACTTCATCCAAGTTGCAACATGATTGATCTGCAAGGGACTCTCGATGATACCCTTGAGAGCAATAAGTCACACAACAACTGTGATAAGTTGCCCTAAAAGTTGCACCCTTGTCATCGCTAGCGACAACACAGATGCTTCTATCTCAAGAGGTTAGAAAGGGGCCAACTGATTTGCTAACTTATGAAAAGGGAATCTTTTTTGCAAATAAGGCACCCAACATACACGTAACTCTAAGTGTTATTGGACGAGATTATAGAAACCATTCATGCTAAGGAGTATTTTACTGATCTCTGCTAATGTCTGTCACATTGAATTCCTGAGATCCATTGAAGTATTGCACCTTTCACAAAGACCATGAGCATAACCTAAAAGATTAATGTCGTCTCTATAGTTTAATCGAGGAACTAATCCAAACTTGCAAGCTCAAAGATTGCATCATTGTTGACCCTAGGCGACATGATAATAAGGCTCCTATGGAAGAGAAATTTAATGAGCCTATCGTAGCACAGGCCATCACATCGTAAGGATTGCGCTAGCTATTTTTAGAGCTGCTACGGTTAAGGTGTTGAAGCAGAAAAGCCTTAAGTACATTGGCTATAAGATAGGTGCATGTTGTCTCTATTTCAAGCTATTCTTCATGAATTCTAATAAGCTTCGCCAATGTTGGCCGACCAACAATTGCAAATCTCTACAACGACATAATCATTATCACAACGTTAATTGTCAACTGTCAGATTAGAAGCATTCTAATTGGCATAAGGATTTTTGCTAATATTTTTTATTAGATGCACATAGATCCTGTGAGATTGTTGTCCATTGTTGGGCCCCTTTAACATTTTTTTTATGAGTGCAAAAAGGCTGAGGGCTTGTTCATGTTGTTAATTAGTAACCTGGGGGAATGGTAACCATTGACTTTGTCAAAGTCAATGCCATAGCTAATTACAATGGCTTATTTGGTTGTCCATTGCTAAACACTTTGAGGGTGGTTGTCTTAGTATATCACGTGGTAGTTAAATTTCCTACAGGAGATTGGACTCTTATGGACTTGGGGTGTTTGATGCAATATTAGGCATTCTATTTGAAAATACTTAGAAATATTCAGAATAATGTGCTACAACTCGACATCTAGAGTGGAGTTGGGCTTGAGACCTTCGAAATGAAAGAAGAAGTCTGATAGGAAACACTTGTAGATCTCAAGAATTTCCTAGCAATCTTTGGAAAACAGTGAAAATTCTCCATAAAAATCAACACAAAACCAAGAAAACAATAAATAATTTGTATTATTAAATGAAATGATAACGAAAAATACCAAGATATAATTGATCCTCTATTCGAGTGGACGATCTATCTCTCCTAAATCTCTATACGCCGCTAGAGCCCAAAAATCTAAGAGATATCAAATTTCAGCCAAATTCAAGATGCCATAACCCTAGGAAAACAAACTACTTAATGCATACAATCCAAAGGAAATCTCTAAACAATCCATACGTTTAAATTTTCCTCCTAACTCCCTCAAAAATCCTTCCTAAAATGCTCAGTTGGTCTGGGCGGTGCGATCGGCATGTACAAGAGGCGGAGAAGTTTCGCCTCTGTTAGCGTGAGCTGATCCCGTATGGACGGCTGGACCGATCCAACAATACGCCCCTCACAAAGACCCACCTTATCCGCAAGGTGGAAAGTCAACATCCTCCTCCATTCTCGCTTCATCACAAACGTTAAAACTTGAAGAGTTCGGTCCTTACACTTATGCTCCAGTGTGTACCTCTCGTCACTTCTGAAGCAGAGCCCCTTCACCCTTTTCTCTTATAATTTCATTTCTGTGAGCTTTTTGAAGTTGTTCATAGGTCTTCCTTCTACAGTCTTCTCATTCGAAGTCCCCTAAAGAGTATTCGGTATTGGCTCCTTAGATGCTAAAAAGGTAGTGGTCATCCTATACGAGCCTCCTAGGTTGATGCCTCTTGGTCTTCTCTCAAGGTGCCTCTGATCCTCCACCAACTGAGCTAGCTCCATAGTCTCTCCTAAGTCACGAGGCCTCATCACTCTAACCACTGCTGCATGGATCTTTGGTTTCAATCCCTTCATAAAATTCCCCTCCAGTATATTCTTTGGAAGCCGATCCAGTCAACTGGTAAGGTATTCAAATTGCTCACGGTATTCCACTGTTCCCTCCTACATCAAAGTGAAGAATTGCTCATTGAGTCTCCTCCTCTACTGGTTTGAAAACGTTCCAACAAGCAGTCCTTAAACTCCCTTCAAGTCCGTATCGGTCTCCTCATATCCCTCCACTAATACCGTACTAAGGTTTTCCCTTCTAAGTACATTCTAGCTACCGTCAGTCTCTACCCCTATGTCAACCTTTTAACGGTAAAGTACCTTTCTGCCTTGTAGATTCACCCATGGGCATCATCTCCCTTAAAAATAAGCTTATTCAGCTTCCTCGCCCTCAGATCGCCTCCATTCCCTTTGTCGCCTTCATAATTTTGCATTCCCTAAGGGATGGATCCCCAAAGTGTCCCAATCGTCCATTCTACGTTCGTACCCAATTTTTTCATCAAATTGCCACATTCTCCTTTCCAATTTAGCCCTCCTTTGGTCATAATTATCCATTTCTCTTTCAAATTCAGCACCCTTCACTCATGTCCAACCCCCTCATGCATCCCTACATACCCTCTACCCGGCTCTTCCTTAGGAATAGGTTCTAGGTGAGTCATTCCCTCTTCTCTCTGTCGAGTCTCCACCTCCTGATCTTCCCTTTGCCTTATTGGATTAGAATTTTCCCCGCTTACTGGGTTGTCAGAGGCTTCCCTCGCCTCTGACGATGCCGTTTTGGATTGGCCCTCGAACAACTTCTTCAACATCGCCCCAGGCTAGAAAAATTTCCATCCATCTTCTCGTGGATGGTTGAAATTTGATTTTTGACATCTGAAACTTGAGTGTGGAGATCTAAAATTTCAATTTTCAATTGTCCGATCTCCCATTCCAACACTTCTACCTTTCGTCCTGCCATGAGAACCTGGATTTAGGCTCCAATAGCAACGAGTAACAAGTTTGATACGAATTCTGGCCTCCAATAAGCAAAAACAAGAAGATCAGATACATAACGCATCAAAATTAGTAAAATTCAGCGAGAAAGTCTTCTATTTCAACCCAAGAAATTGCTCTGATACCAATTTGATAGGAAACACTTGTAGATCTCAAGAATTTCCTAGCAATCTTTGAGAAACAACGAGAATTGTCCACAAAAAACTAGGAAAATAGTAAATAATTTGTATTATTTAAAGAAATGGAAATGAAAAATACCATGATACAATTGATCCTCTATTCAAGAGGAGGATCTATGTCTCCCAAATCTCTAGATGCCGCTAGAGTCCAAAACCTAAGAGATCTCAAATTTCAGTCAAATTCAAGATGCCATAACCCTAGGAAAACAAACTATTTAATGCATACAATCCAAAAGTAAATCTCTAAACAATCCATACATTCAAATTTTCCTCCTAACTCCCTCAAAATCCTTCGTAAATAGCTTGTTTGGCCTAGGCGGTGCGACCGACACGTACAGGAGGCGGAGAAGTTTCGCCTCTAGTAGTTGAGCCGGTCCCGTATGGACTGGCTGGACCGATCCAATGGACTGGTCTAACAAAGTCCCAATCATAGACAGTAATCTGACTCATTATTTGAATCAATGCCTCTTTTGATCTAATGTATTGAGAATAACTGAAAGATTGCCTGTGGTCAAATATTGGTATATCTACATCCAAGATGCTAAAGTGGACATCCATGCTACTTGTTATTGATTGAAATTGATAGCTCATCCATACCTATTAAGTAAAGAATTCGCCAAGCTGCCACGACTTTGGATGAGCCTATCCATTATGATATGTAGAAGCTTTTAAAGCCCAGGTTCATTCTAAAAGTTTAGTATCCAAAACATTTTTTGGGTACATTCTGCATTAAAAAACATAGTTTTTAACTTCCAAAAAATTGCTTGTACTCCTCCATGAATATACTTGGCCAGGTCATCTTGTACATAAAATCCTTCCATTAAGTTTAAAGATATTCAAACTTCATTTTTCTCTTTACGCCTGGAGAAAATTGATGGAAGAGAAGATGCAGGTGGAGGAGATTGACATTAATAGTATGGGAATGAGGTCATTTAAATCAAGATGCCAGTGACCTGAGGAAATAGTAGAAGCAGCAGGCCTATTCTGAATTGGCCTTAGTAGAGCAATAGTTCACCATCTGAGAATAAATTGTGGGAACTTACTAAGATTCAGAGATCAATAGTGAAACTTTCACCAAGGTTGATCTTTTTTAGAGAGATCTTCACAATCTTCTTCATGATATTCATTCTGACTTTGCAAAGAAGTATGAGCTATTGATTATAGAGTTTTCATTGCTAAAACAATAGATTTGAAAAGGGAGGAAGAAGAAGGATATCTTAAAGGAATGCAAGGAAGCACATGGCACAAGGGAGAATGAGAACGGAAGACCATAAAAAGAATAAAAGTGTAAAATCACAAGTGTGGTCAACACTGCTTGAAACTTTAACTTTATTAACGAGAAAGTTGATCCTTGTAACATCTTGAATTCTAGATCATCTATGATTCCAACTTCAATGACGACTTTCTTAGAGGTTAGATCTTTGACACTCTCAACTTGTTCTTCTCTTTAACTTAGTGACTTTGATGAACTAGCTTCCACCTTTCACTAAAGTAGACTCTAGTGTCGAGAAGGTCACTTCCTATATTTTCTTTAAGAGGTTAGAGATTAGCTCAAAGATCAAAACCTTACTCTATGGCATGTCAAACTTTACAGCCTTAAAATATTTATTGATCTCAACAATAAATAAGGACCTTATTATACTGAACGCTCCACTTTGCCTTGTTTTTAGAGCCATTTTGATTGGGGTGCCCCCTATGACACCTTCAAGTACCATCATTGGAGTGCCCTTTAAGGACCTTATTATACTGAACGCTCCACTCCTTTAGCAACAACCTTCGGATAAACTAGAGCATTATTAGTAATCGCTTCTTTAAGTTTACGTGCTTCTTTAGCAACTACCTTGCTTGGTATAATGCCTAGCTTCTCATGGCCTCTTTGCAGAGGCGGAACTAGCCTTGGTTCTTAGATGGGAAAAACTTATTAATATATATATATATATATATATATATATATATATATATATATATATATATATATATATATATATATATATATAACAATATTCAAATAAGTTATTATATTGCAATGAAAATTACAAGCTTTGTATTTATTTTGCATTTTATGATAATGTTGCATTACAACTTCATTTGAAATCAAATCAAATACTTCTTTCTCAATATATGACACTAGACAGTAGTTGAGCCAATAATCACCCATTTTACTACGTAATATATATTTAATAATTTTAATTGCAGAAAATGTTCTCTCAACTATAGCGGTGACAATAGGCAAAGTTAATGCTAATACAATAAGCCGGTGAACTAAGGGATAGATGGTATCTTTTTTAACCTTAACAAATGAGTTACTTGAATTTAGACATGATATACATAGAAGTAATTCAGTATTAGCTTCAAAGAATCTATTATTCAGCTCTTGAAATTGCATATCAATAACAGTGTAAAAGAATTTCACATGATAATGATGTAAATTTGTTACGTCATCTTTTTAGTATGTATGAAAATGTGAACCTCAACGAGTATCACCAGCTCATTATAAGCTTATCTCTTGGTTCAAACCTTGACCACTGCTCAACTTCCCTTTAGACAAATACAAAATTATTTTATCATGTTAAATGGCTCAAAGAGCATCACTCTTCTTACATGAAGCTCCAACAGTATTGACAATTATTGAAGTGATCTCAAAAAGATGCTTCGCATGCCAATGATTTTTAATTATAGCCATTAAGCACAGTTGAAGCTGATGAGCAAAGCAATGAACATAGAATGCATGAGGGTTATCATTAAGTATTAAGGCCTTCAAACGATAAAACTCTTCTCGCATATTAGATGCTCTGTCATATCCTTGACCTAGGATCCTATGTATACTCAATAACTGTTTCGCAAATATATCTTTAATGACCGCTTTAAGGAAACTGGATTAGTCGGTGCAACAAGTTTAATGTCTATAAACCTTTTAATAACTTGCCCTAAATTATCCAAATATCTCACTGCAATAGCTAGTTGTTCCTTTATAGAAACATCACGAGATTCATCAATTATAATGGTATAGTAGAAGTTAATAATATCTTTCATGATTGATATAAAAGTTTTTGCAGTTGCAACATAACATTTTTTTTCTATATCTTTGGTGAAGTTAACTTCAACTTTGAGCTTGAATATGCAGATGAAACTTTCTTAATTTCATCATTATGATTATGTTAGACCGGTCCACTGGACCGGTCCAGCCGGTCCAGGCGGGACCGGTTTACGGGCGGAATCGCAGAATAGGCGGAGATTCCGCCAGAACGAGCGGCCGACCGCTCATATAGAGCGTTTTAGGAAGGATTTTTGGGGGGTTTCAGAGAGAAATTTGAATGTAGGGACTGTTTAGGGAATTCCTTTTGATTTGTATGCATTAAATAGATGTTTTCCTAGGGTTTGGGCATCTTGAATTTGGCTGAAATTTGAGATCTCGTAGATTTAGGATTTCTTTGGGCTCTAGCGGCGTCTAGAGATTTGGGAGAGATCGATCCTCCTCTCGAATTGAGGATCAATTGTATCTTGCTATTTTATTCATTTTCTAGTGAAATACAAGCCTTCTACTTGTGTTTTCGAGCGGTTTTCCCTATATTCCTGCTGTTTTTCCGTTGGGGACAGCAAACTGCTGCTGCATTTTTACTGTTTTGGATTAGGGTCACTTGCAAACCAAGTGTTTCCTAACAAATTGGTATCAGAGCATCGATTTGGGACCATCGGCGGCTGAAAACCTGAAATTTCAGCGGGTTTTTGGCATTCGGAGGAAGATTTCTTGTGATTCGTAGAAAGAAAAATGGCTGGAAAGAAGATCGAAGTCCTAGAAGGCGAATTTGGCCAATTAAAAGCAGATTTGGAGGAAAAATTCCTTGAAATCACCGCCAATAATGAAAGGTTGGAAGGGAGGTTCGCGGCGATGGAGGAGATGATGAAGAAATTACTTGAGATGAAGACGAACCCGACGGCGTCGGAAGCAAGAGAGACTGTCGGAGACCAGGGCGTAGGAGGAAATCCAAACCCGCTTCGGGGGAGGAGGAATCCGACAGTAGAGATCCTTGAGGGAGAGGACGACATGCCACCTCTAGAGCTACTTTCTAGAGAGGAGATGAGCATGGGAAATGATCGTCGAGGTGCTGATTTTCAGCGTCGAGGTGCTGATTTTCAGCGTCGAGGTGCTGATTTTCAGCGTCGAGGTGCTGATTTTAAAGGCAGGAGGGGGGAATATGAGGGAAGTGCAGATTTTGGCGAAAGAAGAGAAGAATATCAGCGTCGAGGTGCTGATTTTGAAAGGGGGAGAGGAGAATATGATGACTGATTCGGATACCAACGTCGGAGGGAGGACCGGGACACTTGGAGAGCACCTCATCTTCGATGAATGGGAGGTTATGGAGAGTACCGGGGTAACGGAAGGGATCCGAAGGTGAGGAAGTTGAAGATGCCCATCTTTGAGGGGGAAGATGGCCATGGCTGGATATACAAGGTGGAGCGTTACTTTGCTGTCAACGGGTTGACAGACGATGAGAAGTTGACGGCGGCAGGATTGTGTCTGGAAGGAAAGGCTTTGGCATGGTATCAGTGGCGTGACAGGAGGGAGCCTATCAGGAACTGGAGGGAATTCAAAAACTGCATAATAGAACGTTTCCAAATCGACCGGGGAGGAGATTTCTATGAGCAGTTCTTTGCTCTGTTGCATGAGGGATCAGTAGAAGACTACCGTGATCGGTTCGAGCACCTGGCTAGTAGGGTGGAGCGATTATCAGATAGCGTATTGGAGGGGAACTTCATGAAGGGGTTGAAGGCAGAGATCCGAGCGGCAGTTAAAGTTCTGATGCCTAGTGACTTGGAGGAGGCAATGAAGTTGGCACAGCTGGTAGAAAATCAGAATAATCTGAAGAAGGGAGCTAGGAGCAGCAGCTCAGGAGGCTCTTACAAGACTACGACCACTCTTTTAGCATCAAAGGGGCCTACATCAGTCAACAATAATGAGATCACCAAGGAGAAGCCAGTAGGAGGAGGGAGTGGGGATAACTTCAAGAAGCTCACTGAGACAGAATTATAGGAGAAGAGGGCAAAAGGGCTTTGTTTAAGATGTGACGAGAGGTATACGCCGGGGCACAGGTGTAAGGACCGAACTCTTCAAGTTCTTACTGTTTGTGATGAAGAAGGAATGGAGGGTGTCGTCTTTCCACCTTGCGGACAAGGTGGATCTTTGGGAGGGGAGTATTGTTAGACCGGTCCACTGGACCGGTCCAGCCGGTCCAGGCGGGACCGGTTCACGGGCGGAATCGCAGAATAGGCGGAGATTCCGCCAGAACGAGCAGCCGACCGCTCATATAGAGCGTTTTAGGAAGGATTTTTGGGGGGGTTTCAGAGAGAAATTTGAATGTAGGGACTGTTTAGGGAATTCCTTTTGATTTGTATGCATTAAATAGATGTTTTTCCTAGGGTTTGGGCATCTTGAATTTGGCTGAAATTTGAGATCTCGTAGATTTAGGATTTCTTTGGGCTCTAGCGGCGTCTAGAGATTTGGGAGAGATCGATCCTCCTCTCGAATTGAGGATCAATTGTATCTTGCTATTTTATTCATTTTCTAGTGAAATACAAGCCTTCTACTTGTGTTTTCGAGCGGTTTTCCCTATATTCCTGCTGTTTTTCCGTTGGGGACAGCAAACTGCTGCTGTATTTTTACTGTTTTGGATTAGGGTCACTTGCAAACCAAGTGTTTCCTAACAGATTACCAAGGAAACGAAATAGCTCCAAATAATTTTCTTGATTCTCTGATCCGAATGACTCATCATGCCCATGAAATAATAACTCTTGACGTAATAGAAATCGAACACAATTTACTACAACAGTCAACATAACCCTATAATAATTTTGTTTCTCTCATCTTTGCTTAACCATAAAACATAAAGACTTTGTTCTTGAGTCTTCATCAGATCTTCATATTTGTGTCTAGCCTTATTATATACACTAGTATGATCTCCAACATGACTTAATAGTTTTCCTTACTCCAATTTTTAAACCCTTCTCCAATAAAAGATTCTCCCCCATTTTGTCATGTAATAGTTTTATCTTGAAGTTTGAACAAGTTACAATACAAAAAAAAAGCAGCATCTTTCTACATGTTGTATTCTAACCAATCATGATATTTCTTAAACCATTTTAGATTAAATCTACATGCAACATTGCAGGTAATAAATATCAAAATAAGATAGACTTGGGCAGCTACCTACCGTTCCAAAAAAAAAAAATCAAGTTCTTGCCAATGGAAAAAAGGGAATAATAATTCCTCCAACTAAAATACAGGAAAAAAAATGGCATTCCCAAAAGGAGACAAAAAAGAAGCACGAAGAATAGTAAAATAATAAGAAGAATCAGATGGCAGTGGAATCCATGAAATGAGACCATAAAAAATAATTACCTGCATAAACCGGCTGTGCGGTATAATCTGTTGTGGACGACGAAGGTGAAAGGTCGATCCACTAAGGCAGCTATCGGTCGTGCATTCGCCAGAGAAGAGAAACAGTCGCGACTGTGTGGGATAATCTGTGAGCGAGCGAGAGGGAGTGGGTCGGCTAGGGTAAAATAATTATTTTAGGGGGGGGGGGGGGCAAATTTACAAAACAGCCCTCACTCTACTCACGTCAACAGGGTTCTATCACTGCTTCGTTGGCCTTCTTCAATCTTCACCTTCTTTAGTCGAGGCACCATTGTAAATGCAACTTCCTTAACATCCATTGTAGCTTTATGCGTACTAAACTCTTTAAACTTTCTTTAATCTCGTCAACCATACTTAGCTTAAAAGGTGCGGAAGGACATTTCAAGAACTTGAAGCAGAGATGACTTAAAAATGTAGAATGCGAAATGCCTTGATAATACTATAAAATTGCTCTTTAAAGAATAAAAATAAATCCATTTTTTGAGATAGTTCATTTTTTCTTTCTTTGTGGAATAATTCCTATGCTATTGTAAAATTTATAGTGTAATCTCATGTTACTTAATTATTTATTCATCTCATGGAACTAGTCCCAAAGAGCCGACCCCATGTGGTGGGATAAAGGCTTGATGGTGTTGTTTTTGTTATAGAGAACTAGTCTAAAAGAGTTTGATGATTTGCCAACTTGAGATACTCATCCCAAAGTATTCATTAATTTGTCATACTTAGGAACTTGTCCCTAATGATGTAATATTTTGCCACACTATAGGAACTCGTCTCAAAGAATTGGGTATATACATGGAGCTCATTTCAAAGACCTTAGCAATTCAATATTCTTGAGAAACTATCAACAATTAATCCTTGGAGTCAACACTTTATTTGCTATTTGATGTTGATCAAATTTCTAGTTAAGGAACTTGGGATGTTGATGATGTAGATCAAATTTTTTTTTTTTTTTAAAAAGGTTGTTTATTGAATGCATACTCAGTTATATTTAATATGCATCAGTAGTTGGAAATCTAATGTATGCAATGTTATGTGCTAGAACAGATATGTACTATATAGTGGGAGTTGTGAATCGAAATCAATCAAACCTAAAATTAGATCATTGGGTAGCTTTCAAATGCTTTCTCAAGTATGTAAGGATAATGTTAAACTATATGCTACTATATGATGGCGAGGAGGCTAATTGATCTTAGCATGCCAAAAAGTGTGAGGCTCATGGTAAGTGAGTTATGATCTATTAGTAGATAGTCTACACTTAAAAAAAATTTCCCTAGTTTTAACTTAAAATATGAGTTTCATTCAAAGAGAGAAGTAAATTTGATGAACGCTTAAACAATATCATATTTAATACTACAAGTTAACTATTATTTGATTGGTTTGTTCAATAAGTCTCGTCTTTATAAGGCACTTATGACAACAAACGATAATTTAGTAATATCTACAATTCACAAGTCTCTCATATCTACAAGTTAATCAATGGCTTTGCTATATCTACACTCTTAAGCATTCTTTAACATTCGATAACAAGCATTACACTAAATCCTAGAAGTAGCAAGGACAAATAGTCGAGCCCTTGAAGTAGGACTCCTTTGCGATGAGATTCGCATAAATAGAGAAAAGTGAACTCTAATAACAAGTTTTAAAGATGGTTATTTTTGCGAAGACTAAAACTTTGGTGTAAGGTGTGGCCTATTTGTTGACCTCTGTGTAATGCACGAAAGAAAAAAAAAATCAAATCAGACCAAACCTCGTATCCACGAAACCGGCCGAAAATCCCGCAGAAATCCCGCTAATTCGCTGCAAACGGCGCCGCTCCAGCAGATTTTCCGCGATTCCTGCTCAAACTCCGCTCGAGGAGGTTCATTCGCGTCGTTAAATAGCAGCCCGAGCGAAGCTTTCAGTTGCTCTTCTCCTTTCACCAAAAAAAAAGCTCCTCTCCTCTCCCACTATCGAGCTCCAGTCGCTACTCCGACTCCCCTTCCGCTCTCTGCTTCTCCGACCTCCACACCAGTGATCGACCCTCCTCCGACCAAATCCCCTCTACCCGTCCAAGCCTTGATCCCGACCGACCTCCTCTCCAAGCCGCAGAGATTCCGTCGATTCCCTAGCCTCACCCGACTCCACCCCATCCCGATCTCACCAAGCCGAGAGAGAGAGAGAGAGAGAGAGAGAGAGAGAGAGAGAGAGACCTACCCGGCCGAACTCCTCCCGATCACCTCTGCCCGTCGCCTTCCCCCCCCCCCCCTAGCGTTCTTCTTCGGCCTGCACTTGACCGAAACAGAGAGTAAGAGAGGGAGAGGTCTTTTTTTTTGTTTATTTATTTATTGCTTTTTTTTTTTAAATTATTTTATTATTTATACTATTATTATTATTATTACTATTATTATAATTATTATTAATTAACTAATTTTAGTTATAAATTAATAATAATTAATTAAATATTAATTACAATTAATAATTAATTAAAATTAGTATTTAGTTAATCATGATTAATTAAGGTTAATCGTGTTTAATTAATATTAATTATTAATGAATTAATTGTATATTAATTTTAATTAATTAAAATTAAATTATAATTAACTCTAAGTTAGTTAATAATAATAAATGCCTCTCTCCTCAATCGACGTGCCAACGCCGCCGACCCTGAAGGTATAAACTCTCTAACCCTAAAACTCTGAGAACTCGTTTCGACGCGTTCGTCGAGACAAAACGACCACCTATACACGCTTTTCTTAGCGTGGTGGGAGGACGTGCGTCCCGACGCTTGCGACGAAGCGGGTAATCACCTAATTCCTTCTTCGAAGTTCGTATCGCCTTGGAAACCCCGCCTATACATGCTTTTCTTAGCGTGGTGGGAAGGGATCCCGGTGCGATGCACACGATGAAGCGGGGATACCCATAAGTACCCGCTTGCGGGGAAATATCTGTTCTTTTCTTGCAAAATATTTTCAAAAAAATAAAAAATACTTTTCTACAAACAAAAAATACCCATACACGCTTTTCTTAGCGTGGTGGGGGATCGAAAATTACACGGCCGCGGTGTCCTCGAAAGGGGGCACCTACCATACACGCTTTTCTTAGCGTGGTGGGAAAGGCCCAGTTTTCCGTAGTTTTCCCCTAAACGGGGGAGACGCCGGAAGGCTGCCGAAATTTCGGGTGAAAATGTTGCTACACTCGGACCTTTTTGAACTCAGAGAAGACAAAGGTTTGGACACATTTGAACAACCAAGGACTTGGAACTATGCTCATAACTCAAATCAAATGATTAAAGAAGGGCTTAAACTTAATTAAATGAAATTGAAGCAATCAAAGAGTTGAACAATTTGGATATGAAATTGCATTTGCAAGAACAACAGGGGACATACATTAGAACCAGAACTTGATTGAACTCATGCAAAGGACTCGACCTCTATGAACTTGCAAGGTGAACTTTGAACTCAAATGAACTTGGTGCAAAAGACAAGGACTTGCAAACTTTTGGACTGTATTGGACTTGGACAAAGAGAAAGAATAATAGAATTTTGACTAAAACTTGATTTGAGCATGAACTTGAATTGAACTAGCACAAAGAACTCAAACATGAATCATATGCAAGAGAAATTGAATGAACACTTATAAAGAACTTGTGAACTTGGACTCAAATGAGCAAGTTGTAGAAAACTAAAATTTGAATCATTAAATGCTCAGTCAAAAATACAAATGTGTGAACAATGAAGCTCATGTTAGATAAACTTCAATGTTGATAATATACTTTCCAATGGCAAGTTAAAGTAAACATTACAAAGCAAGGAAGACGATTTCACCATACAAGTAACAAGTCATCCTCAAAAGATGGTAGAAGACTTGTAACATTTCACATGACCATCTACAATCAATCAACAAGGATTGTAGAGAATGTGACGATCTGCTAACTGTTTGCAAGAAACAATGGGTGGCATGATGGTAGCAGTGAAAGTCCTGACACATCCATAAAGAAGACCAAAAAGCTCATGCACAATCAATATTACTTGAATATGAGATAAATGCATCGAGCCTCTGTAATCAAAGTGCATTATGAGATGCTCATCCCTACAAACATACAATTTCATGCCACAAATGATACAACATGTTCGTGAGCAAGGTATGAAGGATATTTAGCAGATGAAGTAGCTACCTTACAACGCTCTTACCATCAACATTAGAACATAAACAACCATTTTCAATCTTGCAAGCAATGAAATAGGAGGGGATGTATAGTTTGAGCTTGAACAAATATACAAGTAATAATTCTTACAAGCATTAGAAGACATGTAAGTAGACGAAGCAGTTCACCAATCAACAATACAAAAAGATCTGCAATCCATACAAATCATCTATGAATGCGAATGTATATACAACATCCACCTCTGTGTAGATACATAAAGATTACAGTAAATGCAGTATCCTGTAGTCGACTTCAGTCTAAGGATGAATACATCTACCTCCAGCAGTAGTTGCTGTATTGTAAAGACCAAAATCACAGCAGAATGCATAAAGAATACAAGTTCCTACGAGCTTTTACAACCCAAGGCAGGAGATTAGTTAGTGCACTACGAGCCACCTACAGAAAATCAACAAATAGTGCACGACAGTCTACCTGTAAGAAGCAGCAAACAATTCTATCCAGAAGCTGCTGTTTTACGCCACCGGATCTGCAACCTCCGTACAAGCAGACAGAAGGCGTCTAGGAATACTTTCAAAGTACTATCGCATAAGTGCACTATAAATTGTATACACATAGGTACACTAAAGAGGGTATATAAAAAATCACCCGCATGGGCCCCGGCGAGCGTGTTATTGGTACACACGTGACGTCTAGGGATGCTGCGCGGGTTGACAAGTGAATTCTAGTTCGAGCCCGATCCTCCTATATGGGTCAATAGGAGTCGACAAGTTCGAACTCTCAAACAAATATACGGTTGCTACGACCGGTATATTTGTCTTAATACATTCGTATTAGGCCTTTAAGGCCTATAACAAAGAGAATTCACTGATGAGGGCATAAAGCCTACGAAATCTAATCCTCTGTCGACAACCCGACAGAGTTGACAAGGTTCGATCCATAAAGAGAAACGACCTCCAAACACCCCGATGATGGCCGTGTTGAATGAACATCTCAACCGGAGGGGTTCCCAAATAGTTTCCAATGTCGTTCCAAATATCCAAAAATCCCAGAAAACTCCAAAAAATCCCAGAAAACTCCAAAAAATTCCAAAATCTCAAAAATCCAAAAAATATTTAAAATATGAAATCCAACTATCCATACTTAAAGCAAAATTCATCCATCCTCCGCAACAGTCTGTCGGGTTGACAAATTCAAATAAACTCTAGCTCACAAAGAGCCAAATGCCTAGTCGAAAATATCACTAGGATCCATTCTCAAACAATCTCTTGCCAGTAAGGACGTGGTACGTGTCCTCTAACCGGCAGTTTCGCCGCCAAATGGCATTGCAGGTAAACGGTTATGACCCGGGGCCCTCTGAACCGAGTGGTTTTGCCGCCAAATGGCACCACAGATAGCGGTTATGGCCAGAGCCAATACGCTCCTTAATAGCGTTAAATCCTTAAGATATGAATCAATAGGATATGATCGATAGGGCACAAAGCCCTCTGTTAGCTAAGGTGAATTCAAATTTGTCCCCTTTGACAAACATTCAACCCCGGTCTACAAGGTCCCCTTGGACGAAGCAACCCATGGCTGCCGACAAGGATCCTTCTGTCAGGTTGGGTCAACTACCTCCTCTGACTAAGTAGACCAGGGACCACGATGGCCCGGGACGACGGAACCATGGGATCTTGATCGGGTCTATCATCCATTCCCCCACCATCCGCTTTAAGTGCACGATGGTGAAATTTCTATTTTTAAATATCAAATTTCAACTCTTCAAATCTTCCAATACTCTGAATTCTCAAATTATCCAGACTTTCCAAATACCCAAATTTAAACCCAATTTTCAATCTCATTGCTGCTACTATATGCCAGATAACACGTATCTCTATACGTATCTGATCGACGACTAGCCTTAATCGAAAGTTCTCTCTCGTGATCGGGAGGGGTAATTAACTATAGGGGCTTGCGCCTATAGGAAACCAGAACTCAGATCATAAAGTCCTCACAAAATGAGGGCGAAATCTCTGGGTAGTGTCTTATCTACAAACCCATCTGCCTTCCAAAATTTACCCCGGAACTTATTCCGTTAAAACTCCCTCGCCGAATAAGAAAAGCGAGCGGAGGCCGGGGCCGAATTTTCGGAGCCCACACTATTTAAAGGCAATAACTTTTTCTGATAAGAGATAATACAAATAAATAGACAATAAGAGTTGGAATGATTTCAACTTATTAGAGAATTTTTATACAAAAAAATACTATCGGAGTTATTACTTTCACAAAAGAAGCATCACATTCATAAGAACACCACATATATAATTTAGATAACTTAAGTTTTCATTTCATTAATTGGAAGTTACAAGTCACTTATAGAGTCTATATCATAGGGATTTTACACCAAAAAAAAATCTCATATTTATCTTTTTCCTTATTCTTCTTCATCTTTAGGCTATTTGAAGTAAGAATTATCCATCTCGTTGAAGAAGTCAACAAGTAGCTCTTGGAGCTACTATGAGAGATGATGATTCCTACATGATTCTTTGATTTTTGAAAACAAGCATTTTGACCACTGGTGATTTCAACTAGGATAACATCCCTACCCCTTGATGGTACCTCTACCCTTAAGCTTGACATTGGAATTGCCATACTAACACCTATTATAGTAGAGATTATCTATGGAGTCGAATTTGGTAATTGGGGGAGAGTCATAACTATTATATGTTAAATCAGCGATGTTGAAGCTACAAGAGAAAGTGCTAGAGCCTTTGGATGAGTAGCTCCTGCCCTTCTTTTGCACCTTCAACTCCAAACTCAAGTCATTATCTCGTTAGAGATTTCTTCCCCTAATGATGAGATTCCTTCCTTATCCATGTCATTGAGGAATGTGGCCAGATTCAAATTCATCTGTAGTCCCCTATCGGTTGTCTTAATCAGACATCCCTTGGTCAACTTTATAAAAGGTTTTTGCTATTCTTTCCCTCCATTTTCTCCTCTAGACCATTCATCTTGATGCTCTTGGATGATAATATGGTTGTACAATCCTTGAAGCCCTTCACTACAAATAAGGTCCATAAGATGCTTAGGTTACACTTAACCCTTGGCTCATGGGGGAGGTCCATGAAGGATATTACCCTTCCAAAGGAATTCTGCCTCAAGTTTGCAAAAATCAGTTTGTAGAAGTTCAAAATCTTCGTGACTTCAAGGAAGAATGGAATCATAACTCGATCCTAAATTGGTCATTGTAGAAGTGAAGGAAGAAGCTCTATATTCTTCACTTTAATTTAAAAATTAAAATTCCATTCTTCCTTTACAAATTTCTCAGGGTAATTGATTGCTGAAGTTCATCTTTAGACAAGAGATATACGCAAAGAGTAAGGAAGAGGAAGGTAGTAGAAAGGAAGCTAGAGATATATAAAGTGTAGAGAGATACAATGCCAAATGCTGGTTCTATTTTTAAGTGCTAAGACATAAAAACCATAAACTATCATGTCATATCAGTGCATTTAATTCACTAAATTTTCTGACTATTGATATGACAATGAAATCCTTGAAAAAATTTATCAGAAAGTCCAAGCGATGTACATTGATAACCACCTTTGATTTGGTCGAACCCATTCTCTTAGCAATAAAAAGCTTGAATTTATATCAAAAGCTTAACTTCATAATGCATGGTTGACTTCATGATAGCTAATTTAATTATGAAGGGCGGCAACTCTCATGTTTAACCACAAATATACAAGGTCAAATTGACAAAATAGATAACAATGAGAAGTAAGATCTATACTTATTTGATAAACATGGACAAATTTAAAAAGAATATAAATTTTCATTTTTGTTTTATAGATTTCAATTACATCAAGTCAAAAGAAAAGATATTACAAAAGCATAATACTTGAACTGACATTCTTTTTCCGAAGTGCTTGCCTCATTATTAGAAGGTACACAAAAAAAATTCAAAATGAAAACAGAGGTGCCTATAATATCAATTCTGATGCCCATGTTTTGTAGGATGAAATGAATCTTCAAATTATCATGGAGAGATAGCAAAGGTACTCCAAATGTGCATTAGATGATGGATCAAATGCAATCTCCTGAGAAAGATCTCCTCCTTATATTAGTTGGTGAAGAAAGAACTTGGTGCCTATTACAAATTGGCTCATATTGGAAGTCTCAGAAATGAAGACCACTAAGATCTTATGTTCGTCGACCTCTTAGTGATTAGCTTGGGTGTCAAATAACTTGGATAGGCGACTTATGCCATGCCATTTCAACAAGGCCATTTCAACCTTGTCTCTATTTGGTTGAGGTGATCATTATCGGTTTGTCTCTCGACCCGCTCATTCACATTTGCTTCAATCTCAATTATGACTTCTAGAGTTGTTGTCGCCTTCTTTAAAGATTCAATCTACGTGAGCATCTCTTGGAATCTACCCTCTAGGATCATCATATTTGGTTGTTTGAAGAAACTCTGCTAGAGATGGAGTTTCCTTGAAATCCATTGCCTTCTTGGTAGGAGCTTCAGACTCATTATTGGAAGCCTCCACATCCTTGATAGCCTTAGGGTTTACTTCCTCACTGTGGTCCTCCTTGGTAATCGAATCAGTATCAATGCCTTCCCATTAAATATTTTTGATAATTTTGACTTCTTTTGAAGTTCTCTTCAGCAATAGTGGAAAGATTAGACACCAACGAAAGATCAGCACTAACAAAAAGATCATCACCCTTCTTGAACTAGACTTCCTCATCCCCAATATATTTTCTAGACTTCATTTTCTCATAAGTCTTCACTTCAACATTAGTAAATCTTGCCTTATCACATCCATGTCGCTAATAATCTTTCATTCTATTATGAAAATCCCATAGATTTATTTATTATCGCTCTTCTCTCACAATTTCATGAGATGCGCAACTTTAGAGTACTCACTCCCCCATTTACTTGAAGTCAACCAATATTGGTAGAATCTTTTTCTCAGATTTCTTTGAGAGGTTCAAGATTAATTTATTCACATATGAGAAGATGACTCTAATGTGTTGAAAAAAACTTTGGGTTTGTCAATAGGTTGAAATGTGGATTGTCAAAAAAACTATTTATTTGAATATGAGGAGACGACTCTGGAGTGTTGAATCTTTCCACCTTATTCTTTAGCCAGAGGAACAACATTCTTACTATGTATTACTAGCATCCTTTTGGACCCTTAATAAAAGTATCCGTTGTTCTCTCAATTATGATTTTTTCAGCACTAGAGGCTTATTCTATAATTTGCCTTGCTTAATTAAAGGCCTAACTCGTCTCAAGCTTCTATTTTCTTCATTTTTACCTTCTTCAAGGGAGGCATCTCTGGTAATAGTGACCTCTCCACATATAGGGAAGATTTGTATTTGATCATCCTTCTAAATTTTTTTAGTAGCTCATCAATGATAACTAGACCTGAAACATGTTTGAATGTTTTTATATCTCATGAAGATGAGATTTGAAGGAATTCTAGGTCAAAAGCATTATGATTATAGCTCTAATAGAAAAGTTCTAAAATAGAATAGCAAACCTCAACGTTGTTAAGTATCAATGCATACGTGTTCAATGCATGCTAAAAATTTATACATTCAACTATGTCAATGCTCTATATGGAAACATCCTTATAACCTGAGTAACCCAGGCTTAATAGGGTTTGTCATTATTGCTATTCTTGCATCTTTCTCGACTTTTGAGAAGGGATAAGAGAATCAAGGAATTGACCTACACACATATCACTTGGGTCAAATTAATTAAGTAATTTTGAAGATCTAAATTGGGCTTAAGAAATTGTTGATTGAGAATTGGCTTGAATCGCCTACTTTAGGAACTGACCAAGCTTAAAGTTGCTTAACGCCTCTAGTCACCCAAAATTGTATTTTAGATATGTCACTCAAGGGCTAACTCAACCCTAAGTATAAAGCTATTGAATTCTCGTGAGGGACATATAAAGTCACCCTTTAATTGAGTTTATTCTCTAAAAAAAACTCAATAACTTGCCCAAAGTACTAACCAGCCAACTAGAAGTTCTGGTCGGAAGAATTCACCACGACACTCACCTTCAATTCGAAAATCTACCGTAGTTACCCTGACTACAATCTAACTTTAGGACAAACTGGCTCCATATACTGCTAGTTATATTGGGTTTAATATGTACATTCTTTATGTGATTGTACTATGCATCTAATTTTATAATGTTGATCTTAATCTTCACTTATAAATAAAAGGGTCACTGGTTGAGTATAGATGAAGAAAATCTAATAGGAGAAAACCATATGAAATCTCACTAGAATTCTCTATAAAATCTCTCTTTTTGAATATTTCTCTATAGCTCATATCAAATTGCCCTTCTCTATTCAAAGGGGTCCGACTGGGTTCATGGTAATTTAATTCTTTAAGATACTTGTGGAGACTTAGTTTCTCTCTCTTCTTTTTGTTCTTTGGGCTTGATTCTTTTCTCTAGCAGAGTCTTAGTATCTTTTCACAAATAACTTTAGATCCAACATAATAATTTGTTAACTAGTCATTGATCATGTATATAAAAATTTCTTCCACTGAGTACGTAGCCTAGTGGTATTTCCCTTTACAAAGTGAAGGGCTGAGATTTGATTCCTTTTATATTCTATTAGCGGTTTAAATAGGAACACATAAAATTTATATTATCTTGTGTTCTAGAGTGATTTAGGTTCTTAAAACTTTTAAATTTCATCTAGTTCGCACCAGGCTACACTTGACTTGGAATACTAATAATATGGGTCTAAACATTTTTTTTTTTTTTACTTTAGATTATGCTTTGTATTTTTCTTTTTGAATTAAAAAGAAATATTAATCTAAGGTCTTCAGAGGTGTCTTTCATTTATTTTTTAGACTTAATATTTTTCAAGTACTTACTAGTTCTGTTTAGATTAAATATTTAATTTTCTATTCTCGCATTTCCCATCTCAATCTGTTTATTATATGCTAGCATCTAGTAACTGAAAAATTATGTCTAATAATTATCAGACAAATGTCAAATTTTCTTAATTAATTTTTTATTTAACAATATGGATATTATCAAACATACAATAATAAACAAATATTGGAAAGTAATAATCGGATGTTTCCTTACAATAAATTGATTGAGGGAGGGTGGCGTTGAGAGGGTGTGAGAGTTGGAACGCATGGCAAGCATGATAGGAAGAAGAAAAGGGTATAATTTATAACATAAAATTTTCTTTATAAAACTTGAAGGTTGAAATTTGATAAGAGTAAAGAATATTAAAAATCAGTGAAAGGATAATAAATGCAAATCAACTTAATGACCCTAAATTCATTCCTCTAAATTTAAATTATGTCAATTGCCACAGAAAAAAAATATCATTATTAGTACCCTTATCTTAACTACTTGGAGTTGATTTTATGAGTCCTTATTTTTAAATCATTCTTGTTGAGTGATGCCTTAGGTTCTAAATCTATTCAACACAAAAACAGTTTGAATAACTTTTATCAATGTTACTTCAGCTCTACCCTTTATCGTTCTTAAATTTTTGACAGTAATCTTATTTAGTATGTATTAAGTATATTTTAAATTTTTTATTGTACATTTCCAAGTCACTGAAGCCTATTTTCAGATCCTATTTTTAATAGATGTTACTCCAATAATTTTTTTTATTAAAATCATTCCTTGATTTATCTTTTTTAAATTTGTCTTTTCTGCTATATTAAACTTAGTTATTAAATACTTTTTATATTATAATTAATTTATTAAATACATTTTTAAATTATCATTTCTTCTGTATCCCAAAGTTTTTGCTATGATGTATTTACACAATTGCTTACTTGATATTTTGAAAAAAATAAAATATAGTGATCATCATCTCATCATCATCATGAGCTTTATACCAACTATTTCGGGTTGGTTTTATGCTATGATGCACATACACGAACATGGCGACACGAAACAGACATGGGACATCAATTATTGAAAATATAGGACACAGCCACAGGTTGGACACGTTATTATCATTTTTATATTTAAAAAAATGTATATTTAAATTGAATAAGTATAATATTAAAAATAATTTAAAAATAATAATTCATTTAACTAGAATTTGTGCTTAAAATGATTACTATTAAAATGGCAAGAGTTGGGCATCGATGTTATGCAATAAGTATCGGGCGTCAATGTCAAAAGGGTGTTTTTCGTCAATTTTGAGAGTGCGTTGGTCGTCGATGTTGAGATAAGGTCGGACAAAGATGACCTGTCAAGTTGTGATTGTAGAAATTGTTAGTGTTGAGCATGAATGTCAAGACAGTGTCAGACTTTGATGTTGAGATGATTTTGAAATATCGACGTTGTAATTACGTTAGACGTTGATGTTGAGATGACACGGAGCATTATTGTGAAACCAAAGTCGTAACCGCCAAAGAGAAATAAAAAATGAGATTATTTGATGAATAGATATTGAGTGAGGGCGACTGATTTGGTGTTGTGGATAGGAAATAAAAAATTTAGTTTTTATATTTTAAATTAATAAAGATTTTAAATACAATGAATTATATTTATAAAAATTCATAAAATATTTAAGACACGTGTGCCTAAAATCAGAAACGTTTTCAGTGTGTTCCACACATGTAGGAGGCATGTAGGTCAATCGTCATGTCGGACACTGCATGCCTCTTTGAAGAAAAGTGTCGGTGCATCATAGGTTTTATGAAGCCTCTTTTTTCTTTTAAAATGATAACATTTTATAGAGAAAATAAAAGTTTCATATGATACATTCATCTTGAGCTATGAATTTAAATATCAGAGGATCGCTTTTCTAAAGCCTTCAATAAAAAAAATTCATATAATGAGAATTTTATTTTCATATGACTAATTATTATTCTTGTTGTACTTTCTATGGCAAAAATATCCATGCTCCTTATGCATCTTCATGCATAACTTGGTGAAATATAAGATCGTGGAACTTCTTTAAGCTTAAAATAGAAATAAATAACAATATATATTCAAATATTTCTGATCATTTTTTTGAATATAAGTTTCCATACCACCACAAAACCTTTGAAGAGATCTTGGCTAAAATAGCATAACTCGCCAAAAAAAAAAAAAAAAAAAAAAAAAAAGAATGTTAACTTCTCAAAGAAATTTAGGGCTCGTTTGATTTCTTTTAAAGAAAAGCATATTTTTAAAAAAATAATGATTTTATTTTCACTAATTTTGAATATGAAAATGTAAATTTTGAGTAAGAGGTATGAAGATTGAAAATTATGCTAGTGTTTAACTCCATCCAATCAAATGAAAAATTTTAACAAATTTTAGCTTTTTTGAAAACATGATTTCTAACTTCAATCAGCCTAATTAGACCTGAAAGGATAACAAGAACACCCCCTTCACCCCTCCTTTTATTCATTATCCTCCTCTTGCTATAATCACTTTCTTGAATTTAAAAATCTGGAACATATACTTTGTTCACCGCAATTGGGTTCCTAATATCTTGGAATATTGATGATTATCATATAATCTAATCATCAATATTTCCGATGGCATGGTAATTTGGCAGAAGCAACACCAAAGTCGGTGTTGAGAGTGATGGGCATGAAGGGATTGACACTTTATCATCTCAAGAGCCATCTGCAGGTTCATCTTCTTCACCGTATTGACCTTATGTTATCCTTTTACTTCTAGTTTTTCATTTATAATTTAACCGTTTCCATCAAGTTCTGTTGCTGACGAGAACTGCCTTTTTGTATTTATCGTGCAGAAATATAGACTTGGAAGGCAAGCCCGCAAAGAGACTGGTCTTGATGGTATCAAAGATGGTAATATTTGTAATCTCTATTGACCTTTCAGCTCTTAAAAATGATACAGAGTATGCCTGGTTTTATTTGGTCTATGAGCCATGGATTTTATAGTAATAATTATCCGCTAGCTTCTTTCCTCAAAAATATTTTTGTTATCCTTCTTTTCTATTTACAGGTAAACCAAGTAAAGCAAGTTTCAACTCTTCTGCATGCAACACTGTTTCTAGCGGGAGCACTGGAGGGTATGTTCCTGTTTTTTATTTTATTTTATTATGCCTAGGCAATCTTTTTGTCTAGGATTTTTATTGTTATCTTATTCATACAGTTATCTTTTGGGTGGCACTTAAACCTATATATATATATATATATATATATATATATATATAACATGGATAGATGTCACGAGGCGGTTGATCTGCAATACTTTGTTAAATACAAACAAGAATGGCATATGATTATTTTTTTCCTTTTATAATTGGATAGTCATTTCAGACGATAATAATGGGCAATTATTTTCTTGAATTTTGATGTGGAGCAAACTTCGCTAGGACTCAGATTTATGCTATATATATATATATATATATATATATATATATATATATATATATATATATATATATATATATATTAGCACATACCATTTCACTTTGGAAGAAAATTGGACTATTACATTAAGGAATACAGTGTAAAAAGAAATACATTTGAATTGTTTGGACAAGTGTAAAGTAATATCATGTGTTTTTTTTTTTGAAGTAAAATAAATGTAGTGTAAAGTTTAAAAAAAGCGGCTGAAGGCGGGTGACAGCGGCGGTGGTGGTTGGTAGGTGGCGGTGGTCAAAGGGTGGCAGTGGTGGCCGGCTGTGTTGGTGATCGGAGGGTGGCAATGGTATGGCCTGAGGGTAGCAACGGTGGTGGCCGGTGGCTAGCGACAGTGGTGGCTGGAGGGTGGTGGCAGTGGCAGCTGATTGGTGCAGTGGCCGACTGTAGTGGCCTGAGGCGGGTGGATGTGGCCGATGGTGGTTGGCGGCAGTGAAGCGAGCTTGCTTATGGTGTAAAGCATTCTCACTCAAAATTGGGCAAGTTTAATTTACCTCAAAAATAAACTTTACATTACATTTATTTTACTTTGAATTCCTTGTTCATCCAACCAAATACCAAAATTGTTAAAGCCCCTATATTTGAAATACTTTACACCATAAAGTATTCCAACCAAATAGCCCCAAGTCCTATGAAATGCTTAGTTTTTCATAACTCAACTGATTCAATAAGACTTGAAATTTTTTTGCTGTAAACTGGTTACTTCTCTCAAAATGGTTCTTCGAGAACCAGCAGTATAGAAATTGTACTATAGTTTCTAAAGAACTTTTCTATTCATTATGGTTAGATTTCTTAGCACAAAAGAGGTAGAGAAAGTTGATCCAACAGATTTTAGTCTGTAAATTTTTAGTTCAAGAAGATTTCATGGAGGAAAACATTTCTAGTAAAGATCTTTGGTACATCTTTCACCACCAGTTTTCTATACATCTTTCATCACCAGTTTTCTATCAAGGGCCTTGTATTTTTTTTTTTTTTTTCAATCAGTGGAGGACTTTACATTTTCTTGTGTTAAGAGTTGACTGAAACTTTTTTTACCCTTTTTTTTGTTGTTATCTGTCACGACCCAACCCGACTGGGACGAATCCCGCTCGCATCGGGCTGCGACGGAACTTTCAAAAATCCAGGATCTAGTTTGGAATTTGCTTCAGAACTTTCTTCCAGATATTACATAGTCAGAAAGACACAGAGCTACTATAATCATCCAAATGCAAAGTAATTCATCTATCTTTTCGTTCGTCAAAATAATCATATACAGATACAGTACATGGCTTACAGACAGAAAGAACAGAACAGAACAGATAAGCCATGACTGTACAAAAATCAAAAGTACAAAATACCTAATCACAGATCAGACTCAGAACGTCTAGTCCAAGACCTCATTCCCTTTCCCAGAACCTGAAAACTACGTAGAAAACAAGGATGAGCTAACAGCTCAGCAAGACATCACTCACCAATCCAAATCATCAGAAATTCACATCAGAAATAGCCGTACGAAAATCATAGAACAGATACTTGTTCAATAATAAATCAACAACTAATACAGAAAACTGAAGTCATGTCGAATCGGAGTTCAGAACAGATATCATAAAGCTTTCAAGTCACAGAGCAGACAGAATCGTACGGAATAACCAGAATCGTACAGAAATCACAATTCAGATAAAATCACATTCATATCAGATAATTCATATCAGATTCATCCAGAATCGTACAGAAATCAGAAATCATATATCAGATAGTTCATAAAACAGATCAAATAAGTTATATAACAGATTATCAGATATCAACATCATATTTCAGATAACATATCACATATCAGATTTCAAATTCCCAGATCCTTACAGAATCGTACGGATTCTGACCCCTTATACCTCCCTTCCCTGACACTTACAGAATCTCAACGAATTCTGACCCCTTATACCTCCCTTCCCTGACACTTACATAATCTCAACGGATTCTGGCCCCTTATGTCTCCCTTTGTGCTTATAGCACCAGAACATAACAGATATTCGCGGGATTCCGGAACCGAACTTATTTTCAGATTTCAGAGCTCATATCAACTTTCCCTGACACTTACAGAATCCCAAAGGATCCTGGCCCCTTATAACTCCCTTTTGATAGCATACAAACACTTCAATTCATTCAAGGAATCAATTCAGAAAAATCAGAATTCATACGAGATTTCAGCGGCATAACGGCAGTATACGGAATTTACAAAAAATTCACAGATTCAGAAATTTACCAAATTACCACAGAACATTCACAACAACATTGTAAGACTTTCATTGTACTGACAAAACTTTTTTCAACATCTTGATAATTTGCAGTTCAATTAAAACACCACAGAATTCAAAATATCCGGTAAAAATCTTACAGAAAATACTCAAAACGTGTACAATTATCATCTCAAAGACCTACCAAAAGTTACGCGGTAAAACCTTTGTCAGAAGAAAATAATACCAGAAATTCGCTAACATAAATAAAATTCGGAACAGAAAAGCCGTCAAAATCCTCGTTTCTGAAAATTTAGAAAGGCGGAATGTGTCTTACCTCGAGACGGTCAACTTTCCCAACTACGGTGACGGACATAATCGGACGGAAGTCACCCAAAACTCCACTTTTCCACTTTTTCCTTCTTTTTTCTCTCTCCTGGACGTACTGTTCTTTCCAAAAATATCTCATTTCCATATATATCAAGACTGATCGTACCGGACGATTGCAACTTCGTCCCGGACGATTTAGGCTCTGGACGAATTTCGTCCTCACGAAATTAATTATCGCCACGGACGATTTGGGCTCTGGACGAATTTCGTCCAGACGAAATTAATTATCGTCCCGTACGACTTGCCCTCGATAAGAATTTCGTCCAGACGATCCGATTTTCGTCCAGACGAACCATACAGCCAGAACTGTTTTCCTGCACAACCTGTACCGATCGTCCCGGACGATCGAACTTCGTCCGGACGAACCTGGGAGGAAACATGGTCTTTACATTATCAGAATTCCCACACGTGTTGAAAGCATCCTGATTTTTTCGATTGTTACATTTATTTGTCATTATTCTTCCTTTTTGTATGATGGATTCTAGCCATTATGTGTAATGTGTAACTATACTTTACAGCATCAACAATTGCTTGCTTCCAGCCCATCTCAATTAAATTATAAAGATATGCTAGATTGTTACCAAATTATTGTGGTAATATTAGATTTGGCGCCCCTCAACCCAAGATCCCACCCGCCCCCTCCCCCCTTTATGCACATCATTTAGTATTCTAGGAAGTTAATCTGTTAAGAGTTTTACTTTTGTTTCAGAGAAATCCAGCTAACCGAAGCACTAAGATATCAGATCGAGGTGCAAAGTAAAATTCATGAACAACTTGAGGTCCGCAGTATTTCTTTTCTCCTTCATCATTTCCCATCAACTTTTTCATGATTCTCAATATATCAATGGGACTGATTATATGTTCAGGTGCAAAAGAAACTCCAGTCAAGAATTGAGGCTCAAGGGAAGTACTTGCAGGCAATATTAGACAAGGCCCAGAAGAGCCTCTCCTTTGACACAAACAACAAGAACAAGAACATGGAAGCTGCCAGAGCCCAGCTCAAAGACTTCAACCAAGCACTTTCTGGTTTAATGGACAATGTTAACCAGTTCTGTATTTCTAAGGGTTCTACAGAATTGGATAAAGTGACTGCTAATGTAAGCCTTAACAGTTCTCCAACAAATTCTGCCTTCCGGCTCTATCAAGAAGAGGAGTCTTCTCATAACCTAAAGTTTTCTTCACATAGAGGATCTCTCCTATTGGATTTGAATCTTAAAGGCAACCAGGATTTCTTTAGTGGGAATATAGGTAATGACTTAGATCCGCAAATGCATTTGCAAATAAGGTAACCATTGATCCTGCAGTCCCAGTCTTCTTGAGCTACAATTTTTCCAAAAGTTGCAATTTATGGAAGTTTTTGTTGTGTATAAATACTATTTGAATAAGGTGGCTGGCTTCAGAAGGTTGAAGAAATTTACTCCTGTAAATGTTACAGTTAAAATTGATGAGCATTGCAGTAAAAGACTATACATTTTGTCCCTCTGATTCTGCTGGAGTTGTTGTTTAATTTCTCTTTTATTCATTCTATTTATTGTCTTCCATATATTTTCATTTAATCATATCGATACATGAGAAATCCAGGTGTTTTCTTCAATCTGAGGACGACGAGCAATTTTTCAAGCCAAGTAAAAGACGAGGAATCAGGAACATTAGTGAACTTGCTTTTCAATTGTTTCGTGCACTGGTCTGTTCAGGTAAGTCTCTTAGTGGAAGATTATATCAAATATACTGCATTAGGCCATGGTCTTTTCGAATATACAGAGGCAATGGAGGTTATTCAACCTTGTCATATATGGACCATTGAGGAGGATTCGATGTCTTCAAATCCTTCGATAACATAGAGCATCAAAAGAAATTGAGACATTATTGTTGGCGGTAAGATTAGAAATCCAGAGAAGATTGTCCGATGGATAGTGGACATAAAAGATGTTAGGAAGAGTGAGCTTACGTGTGGGTGTTGGAAGGAGTCATATAACGAATAAGCAATGGGAAGGGTGTTGGTGTGCCACTGTCGTGGTATGCTGAGGGCTGAAAGAGGGGATGAAGTGTTGGAGTCGATGTACCAACGAATTGGTGTTTGGGAGAAGCAACAACAATGGATTTGGCCTGTTGAAAGAAGGAAGAAGCATAACATAAGTTGAGCCGGTGCTAGTAGGTGAGGGCGGATGGCCGCATTGTTGTAGATCTGACATGCGATTGGAATAGAATTGCCTTTACATCAATTAGAATATTCTTGTATGGAGGGCAAGAACCGGCCTCACCAGCGAGAGGCTCTATTGTGAGGTGTGTAGAGAGCAGTGTGAATGTTTGCAATAGTTAGTTGTTCACCCTAAGCTAAATACGAGCAATGTGTTACTTAAAAGGGTAAAACGACCTCCGATAGCCAGATGGAGAGCGTCGTTGCAATTGGAGCGTTGAATTCTCCTTAGAAGGAATCTCTTGCAATCAAATCAGGTGCAAATGATCAAAATGGACAGCCGACACCCAAAATTGACGCGCGGCATTGCCCAATGGAGAGATGGAGGCCGACAAGGCTGTTGAAGATTGTATTTTGGCTTGGAAAATGCAATCATAAAACAGTACAAAAATTACAGACAAAAATGCACAGATTTTACAGATTTTGAGAAAAAGTACAAAAATTGAGATAAATTTTATGATTTAGCTTCAACTGTTTAATAATAATAGTAATTATTATTATTATTAATGAAATTAAAATAACCAAAACAAAAATATATAATAAAATACACTACCTCGTATCCTATCATCGCAAAATAACTCTGAAATCCCCCAGAATCACAATGAAAACGCCTACTGAACGGCGCAAGAAAAGTCCGAGAATCCTGCGAAAATCCCTCGTCTCTATCACTACTCATGCCCGTCGTTAACATGCAAACAAAATGAAACCTTCGTTTCCTTCGACGCACAAGCAGCCACAAACCTCTACAATCCTGACTTCCTCTCATCTGCAAGCTTTCAAGCCTTCCTTTTCCGACTCCTCTATTCTTCTTCCTCCTCCGACCACAACAGCCACAGCTAGTCTGCCACCTTCCTATACGTGATCAGATTTCTCATATATAGCCGCCGCATCCTAAGCATTTCATCCTCTTATATGACTCCAACTCTTACAGACATCTCCAACGGAGCCCACAACTACAAATAACACTGATCCTCCAGCCCTCTATCCACCTCATGCCAAACTCCACTTCACCGAGCTTCCTCTCCACCTGACCTCTATAGAAGCTGCAGCTCTACAGACGCTCTACGATCTCACCCGATCTGTGTATTGTACTCGATCCACTTATAGTTCCTCATAAAAGTCTAAATATCTCTCCACTGCATGCAGTTCCTATACAACTCAACGCATATTTCTGACTTCCAAACAGCAATCAAAACTGCACTTAAAATTACCCCAAACAACCTAATAATCACAATTGCAGCCCATTGAGATCTACCCAAAATAGCGCACTTAAATACCCAAAACCAACTCCAACACTTTTTTAAATCCTGTCCAAATTTTAGCAGATTTAACCCATAGTCAGAGGTGGAGCCAGAAATTTTTTTATGGGGACACAAATTATTACTAGCCATTAAATAGCTCTTAAATAATATTTTTTTTAGTGTAATCATAAATCTTGAGATAAGATTTTAATAAAATATTATAAAAAAATACATTCAAAATTATAGTGCTATCTTATTATTTATTGAGAAATTAATATTTTTTGCATAAGATTATGTTAATGAATTGAGTTCAAATAAATTACTTTTATAGTTAAGATTATTTTGTTTGGATTAATTAAATTAAGTCTTAATTTTTGAACTATAATTATAGTAATTAAATTTAAATAAGTTTAAGATAATTTTCTAACTTATTTTAAATTAATTATATATTAAATTTATTTGATATAATGGTTCACATTTTAGTTAATTTATTTACTTTCTAAAATTTATTTTAAAAAAATTATTGATTAATTAAGTTATTGCAACATAATCTAACCTTATCTTTTCCTATAAAGAAGAGAGAGAGGGGAGAGAGATAAAGAAGGAAGAGAGAGAGAGAGAGAGAGAGAGAGGCTGCCCACGTGATGAGAAAAAAAAAATTAAATTACCAGGCGGAGGCGGAGGCGGGGTAATTTGCTTTAGATATTGAATTTAATGTATAAATAATCTTATGTATGCTAAATTTTTAATTAATATAACTTCAAATGGGCTGTTTTTAGTTTTTGGGCCAGTGGGGGCCCGTGCCCCTAGGGCCCGCACTGTAGATCCGCCCCTGCCCAAACTCAAACAATAAACTTCTTTATTCATTTATTGTTAGTATTAATTATTAATGAATTTAAGTAGTATTAATAATATTCTTATTAGCTAATATTAAGAATTATTCATATTGTTACTATTGATTTTACACACACACACACAAAGAAAAAAAAGAGGGAAATAACAAAAAAGAGAGCAAAATGAGATAAAAATATGAAAAAAAAAACTTCCCAAACCTTGTTTATGGCGCTCGTGGCACGCCAGGGGATCACCTATGCATGCTTTTTCTCTAGCGTGGTGAGAGGGAACCCGGTGTAGTGCTTTCAGCGAGGCATATGAGTCTCATGTTTGCTTTTCTCTAGCATGCATGGTAGGGTAAAAATTAAATATTCATGTATATGCTTCAGTGCCTGTTGAAAAAAACTATATTTTTAATAAGCACCCCTGAAGACCCATACACACCCTTCTCGAGTATGGTGTGATTGAAGACCATGGCCACGGTGTCATCGACATACCGACCATGCATGTCTTTTTCTGACGTGATGAGCAGACTAAGACTCCCTAAATTTCTCCTATACTGGAGAGACGCTTGGAGGCTGTCAAAATTATCAGTGAATACGGGGCCAAAATTGAACTAACGGTAAGGGATTTGAACTTGAATGAACCACAAGGGACTTAAATGGACAGTAGGAAACCAAACAATAAATTGAAAGATACATAATCTTAAATTAAAATTCAAATGCTAACTCATAATATCTATCATTCAAATAAACAAGCAAAGGACTTATGCTGAAATCTCAATGAACATGATTTTTTTATAAGTGAATGAACAAAATAGATATTGACTTGTTCATAAGTAACAATGTAAACTTTTAATGAATATTGCAAGTACATCAGTTAATATGTAAATGCTAGCATAAAGCGATGACAAATTCAATGACAAATCATCTACCGGCTGTTGACCTCATTTTTGTATGAGGTCACTTGGACTACTCTTGATCCTAAATTAATTTAATTTTCAAGTTAAGTTAAATTTTAGGATCCTCCTAGAATCTTGACCCTAGGATCTAGGCTAGGATTCTTCTAGAGCTTAGACCTTAGGAGCTGCTCTAGATCTTAAACTCCTTCTAGACTCCAACTTCTAGGAATTTCTTAGGCTCTAGGATCCTTCTAGATTCCTAACTTTAAGATATATTCAGACCTTAGGATCTACCTAGATCTTAGGTCAATCAAGCCAAATCCAAGGTCCAAAGATTTTGTCCTAAAGGCCTTTTCCATTGAATTTTCAAACACTTTGAAACCCAGTTAAATGACCTCCGATTCAGAGTCCGTCAGTTGCGTACTGATGGGACATGTGTCTGGAGGCAACCCTCCAAATTTGAGCCCATTCCGAGGTCTCTAACCTCAGAAACTTAATTAAACTCCATAGGCTGTAAAACCTTCAAATATTTACAGCCTATGCCACTGGACCTTTCACTTTGAAGATTCTGACCCTAGAGCCTTCACCAAAGCCTCTAGTCACTTCCAGACCTTTAATCTTGATATGTTGAACTTTAAACTGCTTTTTGGTAGACCCACTTTGACCCCCAGTTGACCAGGGGTCAAAATGACCAAAATACCCCTATGGGGCTCAAACGGTGATTTCAAACCAAATGAATTCCGAATTGAATGCAATCACTTGCAGCAAGTTTCAAATGTCATTTCAAACTTGTTGGACTCATTCCCAACCCTTGGGTCAATCTAGTTGACCAAGTCAACAGTTTTGACCCAAATGGCCCTTTAAGGGTCTAAATAGGTGTTTTGAACCAAATGACCTTCCTAGACCCTGAAACCACATCCAATAGACTCTAAATGTTATTTTGAATTGATTGAACCCGTTTCCAAATCTAGGACCCACCTGGTTGACCCAGTCAACCTAGCTTGACCAAAATCAACCCTTAAGCCCTTTCACTTTGAATTAAATTCCAAATGGTTGTAAATCTTTGTCAAACCCTTTCAAGGCTATTTTAATTAATTTCTCAAATAGTTTTGGTTGCCACCTCACCTTGGGTTGACCAGTTGACTGGTCAACATGGTCAACAAACCCCTTTAAGAGGCTTAAGTGACCAAATGGCTTAACTCAAGCTAGCCTACCTCTCCAAACTTTCTCAACCAGCACTCAAGGGTTTCCCACATGCCACCTAGGCAGTCAAACTGACTGTTGACCAGTCAAACTGGTCAACAAACCTTTAAAACTCATTTAAAATGATTAAATCCATATGCTTAAATTAATTCCTTCTAATCCAATCCACTCCAACAATTTTAATCATACTCTAGAAGTTTCTTAGGACCTATCATAGCCCTTGAATCTTGATCCAATGGACCTAAGCCTTTCCATGTGCTCAAATAAGGACAAAACCACTTTCCAAGTGGCATGTCCTTTGTCCTTTTGATCCTCTGCCCCTAACCACCCCAGGGACAGGTGGCTTGATCCTAGGAGCCTTCCCATTCAATCACAGCCTTTCATTTGGCTTTGGAACAATTGAATAGGGCAAAACCTCCTTTGGAGCCCTCATTCTAATCCCTATCTTCTCTCACCATTCAAACCATCCCAGACCCAGAAGTCTTTTCGTTTTGAGCTATCAAAGACTTCATCAAATCCCCAAGTCCAAATCCGGCATTTGGAGGTCGCCGGCGGCAAGTTTCCGGCCAAGCCGAAGGCCAAATCCGTCTCAAGCTCGAGGCCCTTGATCTAGACGTTATCAAGCCGAGGTTTCTTCTACAAAAAGGAGCATGGACAGCCTACAAATGCAACAAATCCAAAAGCGGTTCAATCTGTCCAAAATCAAGGTGAAAAACTCAAACCCTAGGTCTAGGTACACTAGATTAAATAACTTTCTAAAAATCTAGTTTTAAGCAAAATAAAATATTCCCCAGAATTTATGTTCATTTAAGCATTCTACGTTTAAAATTTTACTTAATTTGATTGAGTGTGCTGAGAGAACGAGTCCAAAAAGAGCTCTAGGGTTTCGGACGAACTACACCTGAACTGTATGTTTTTAGAGCCGTTGATCAAGCGATCAATGGCTCCGATTAAGCCATTCTGTCACGCGGTCCGGCGTGTATTCAATCCCGCGGTTCCGCCCTTCGTCCGGTGATATCTGAACCGTCAGCTCTCTACCGCGGGATTGCCCGACCACCGTCTGATCTTCCTCTATGAAATCAGATCGCGGGATCTGATCTAAGCCTTTGATTTCGAACGACGGAGATCCAACGGTCGCGGGATGAGGCTGACGTGGTTAAGTAGATGCCGCGTGGACCCCATCCGCCGCCGCTCATTTAATGATAATGATTGTAACGCGTTTTGGTCTAGCCAACCAAAACGCGCCACGTGGACACTCAGCCGCCATTATCTGTTGATTAATTCTAATTAGTATTTTAACTATTTTAATTACCAGAAAATTTCAAAAAACAATATAAAATTAAATATAAGTCTAAAAATTTGGTATAATATATCAAATTGCTCAGAAAAACAATATCTTTAATTTAAAATTAATTTTAATTTAAAATACTATATATATTCTAAAGTATTTTAATTATTATATATTTCATATTTTTGATTAATAATTAATAAAAATATTTGATTTAAATTATTTAAATTATTCAATTTTTTTAATGTATTTCAGAAAACATTTAGGACTTAATTCAATTCAATAAACAATTATTATTTAAATGTTTAGTTAATTTTAAATTACCTTAAATCATTTTAATTAAACTTAATTTTTCAAAACTTCAATAAATTCAATTTAATTCACAAAAATCCTAATAATGTGTTAAAATTTTCCTAAAAATTAAATATTTTAATTTAAATTTATTTTCAAGATGCTAAATTTAATGTATTTTAATTAATTTCAATTATTTAAGTATCCTTGATATTTAATTAGATATTATATTAAATATTTTAAAAATCAAATTTTATTTTCACATAACTTAAAATTCAGTGGATCTCCATGCTCTTTAAAATTTATTCTAATGATATTTTTAATTATTTTAAAATGTATATTTACATATATAGGATTAAATATATTAATATATTTTCAAATATATTTTAAAACATATATATATTTAAATCTTATAAGTTTGAGAGATCCTTTGGAATTTTAAGCATGGATTGAATATATGAATGGAATTTATGGGGAATTGATTAGTGAATAATTGCGTGTTAATTGTTCACTAATCACGTTATTATTCATCTTAATTAATGTTAGTGTTTAGGTTGTGCACCCACCATTTAGATTTAGGCTCTCCTAGATTTAGGATTTGTTTGGTGTGATTGTATATTGCTTTTTATGTTGTCTAAGGGTTAGTTAAAACTTTGATTTGAACCTATTTTAACTTAGTGTCATTAAGGACAATAATTAAGGACTTTGATTAGACAACTTAGAAAATGCATTGTGATTAGGATTCACCTCCTTTTGAGTTGAAACTTCCAACAATTGAATTTAGTGACATGTACAACCACTAGGAGAATTTTTGCTTAATTTAGAAGTCATTGAGACCCCTAATTAATATTCTTAAGCTTAAGTCTTAATTAAGTCTTAAAACTTCCAGAAAATCCAATAAATCCATTTTAAATCCAAAAATTATGACCAACCCCTCTAACTGATCATAATTGAACCCTTAATCATTGAAAATTGAAATCAACTTAATTTGACAGCAGATTAAGTCTTAATTTAATTTTAAATGAAGTTGAATATTTTATTAATATAATTAATTAAAAAATATTAAAAATTCCAAAAATGTCCCAAACACTTGGGAATCTCTCCTTAGGTCATTCCTGACCTTTGGAGCTGATTTCAAGGAGTGGGGACCTCATTTGGAGCAAAATCACAAAAGGGACCTTTAAATAAGGATTTTCAATAATTCATTAAATACCTTAAACTTCAAACCTTCATAACTAATTCTAGAAAAATCCAAATCACCCAAACTCACTTGCATTCAACTCCTAATAAGGTCTAATATTTATTAAAAATATTAAATTCCAGAAATCTATAATATTTCAAAAAGTCAACAAATTGGTCAAACCGTAGTTAAAACTAGTTCAAAACTTCAAACCTTCGTAATAAAATGTAGAAACATCCGTTTTCAACGTACTTACTGTCTAACCGATCGGAGTAAGATCTAGAATTTTAATAAAATGCTAGCTGTCCAGAATTTAACCTTAATTAAAAAGTCAATTTTCAACCCCTTAATTAAATGATTAAAATATTCCAAAAATTCATAAAACTCAAAATCATTCTAAAACTCCAGAAAATGTTAACTTAATGTTTAAAACATTCAACAAACCTTTTATAACACAACAACTATCCTAAAGATGAAGTTTATTGGCTGGACTACTCCGGGCTGCGGGGCTAAGTGTCCTAAGGAGGCTGGTTCCTCGAGCCTGGTGGCACAACGCCACGAATGGATTCCAAGGGATGTTAACCCTTAAAAATAGATTAATTATTAATAATTTAATCTTTTAAAACCTCTAATTTAAATTACATTAATTTGGTTTATCGGTTGGACTACTCCGGGCTGCGGGGCTAAGTGTCCTAAGGAGGCTGGTTCCTCGAGCCTGGTGGCACAACGCCACGAATCGATTAATGGCAAACTTAAATTAATCAAACCTTAAAAATCAGCAACCAAACATTTCTTATAAAATTCATTAATTCTTAAGCCTTAATCAACATAAAATACTTAATTATATTGGGTACCACTGGGTAACCCAGGCCTACGAGGCTATTAACTTAACCCCAAGGAAAGTGAAATAAACTTCACGGACTCGGTGTGAAACAAAGGTGATGTCCAACAAATAATTAAATAAATCTTAAAATTAATCTTAAGCTATTAATATTTGAATTCAAACTTAAATCCTTTAAACCTTCCAACCAATCAAACTTTAGACAACTTTAACTAATAATCCTAATTAGGACACATCAAAACTACACGACCTACCTCACACACTTTAGATGGTCTGCTAGGATCACCGACTCTAGTTTTAGGATAGGCCGGTGTTTTACTTTCTGCAGTTGTGTACCGAGTTTTTGAGCTTTTACTGCATGCTGTTTGCTAGTGTAGAATTGATGTGTTTATTTACTTAATTACTGTATTCTGTGATTGATTGTACGTTAGATTTACCCCTAGGTTAGGAGCGAATTATACTTGTGCAATCTTATGCAGGTGGCCATGCTCATACAAGGAGCTGAAATTAAAGGGGGCAGTTAATAAAAAAATGCATATATACTCTTTGCACAGGTACCTGCCGCGCTTAAGACCCCCTTTGAATAAAAGAGCATGGCCAAGTGTGGCTAAAAATTGCATTTCAATTTTTCATATTATAACTGCTTGGGATTGAATATACAACTGTTGATTATTAGGATAACCCTGCAGGATCGAGTCTAGATTTTTCTATTTTGATTAATGTAAATTTGATTTGATTTATGGTTGTAAGTATTCAAAGTGATTTGAGTTTGAGATATTGATATCCAACTTGAATTCCAAAGAGGAGAAGACATCCCTAAAGGGGAGAGTCTTCGTCCATTTGGAAGATCAAGTTTGGATACTCTTCAAATATCCAAAGAGGAAAGATAACACCCCGATCAAGGGGGAGTTTCTTTTCATTTGGATATCCAGACCCGACGATCCAAGAAGCAGCAGAAAGATGAAGAAGTGGATAACGAGAAGACCCATTCTCAAAATCACTTGAGTCTTAGGACTAGAAATCCGGGTTGTAGTCAGTGGTGCCCGGCCACTTTAATTTTCTGCAAAATTCTGTGATGTAATAATAAGGGGCACTTGCCTACGGACATTCAATTTGATATATTTGATTTGATTGATTTATTTAATTGATTGTGCAGTAGAACTACCTGTTTTTCTAGTCTTTTTACCTGCATGTCGATTTTGATTTGACCTGGAATCCGATTGTAGGCTCTTAAGGACTTAATAAAATTTTTCTACTTAAATCAAATTAAAAAACTTTAAGCTCACATAGAAACTCTAACGTTTTAAGAAATAATCCCAGGACCGCCGGGAGTCCTCATTTCATAGCATTCATTCAAATTCAATCTTTTAATCGAGTCGATTAGCATGCATCATATTAGCAACTAATTTAAAAACCTTTAAATTCTTAATTGCATTTGCTTAGGCATCAAACTCAACATAAGTTTAAGGGACCATTTAGGATCCGCTCTAGATGTCGGTCCCGTTCTCAAATACCTTTCTTAAATAACGTCCCTATCACTCAACATAAAAAGACCGGACACATGATTTTAAATCGTTTAGGTGGTTTAGCTGGCTCCCCAATCCAGGCCGGGGTAAGACCAGATTCGCATTGCACTAGCTAGGTTCGGGTCACTTTTTAGTACCCAATTTAGACTTAGGTTCTGAGGCTGGCTCGGGCTATAAGACCTCAACCTCCGGGAATTGAATCCCAACTTTCTAATAAAATTTATCACTTAAATATTAAATCTCTTTCAATCAAATTTAAGCCCAACACTTAAGATAGATTGGAGTGTTTTCTGAAGTAATTCAGAATCTTAAAAACACTCCCTACTCCTCTTCCTTTGACCCCGAAAATAAGTCTTCAATTTTGAACCAATCCCATTTGAAATTCCAACCTTTTCCTCCTTTGATATCGATCTTTGAAATTCTTAAATAAAATTTACACCGCTATTTTAATCGAGAGTTTTCGTAGGAAATTCCGATTTCCTACGATGTAATTAACTACGAGGGCTTGCGCTCGTAGGAGATTTAGAAACCCAGATCTAATTTTCAAAATTGATATTTTCAAAAACTCTAATTAATTCTCTTTGGGAAATTTAAAACTTTGAAATTCGAACCCATTAGGGAACGATATGTTCGTCTTTCGAGGCGATATATTGTTCATAATAGAGTGTTCAATTTCAAAATTCCAAAATTTAACATTCCCAAAGAAAATTAATATATTTTCAGAAACTATATATATATACTTAAATAAAAATATATTTTTTTTAATCAAAACAAAAATGGCGACTCCGCTGGGGATGATCTCTCTTTCCATCTTTAATAGCGGTATAAATTTTATTGCATCGGTAGTTTTAACTACTTTTCTCTCCGTTGGTCCCTCTACCCATTTCTCTCTTGGGTGAGTGTGACTAACTCAATTAAAACATGTCAAACGAGAGGTGAGTGTAGGAAACCTCCCTTTAAATCGGGCTTTAACATTTTGCCTCCAAGTTATTTGGTAGCGCGAAAGAGTCAAGCCGAATCCTTTTGTAAATGTTGCAAACTTGCATGCGAATAAATAATTAGCGTGCTAAGTTTCACAATTTACAGAAAATACTTCAACTTCAAAATCAAAATTTCAATCCTTTAAGCAAAATTCAATCACTTTCAAATCTCAATCAATCCATGTATTCTATCATTACATATGAAATTATAATTTCTATAATTTGGTATGTGTGATAGAATACAAACTTCTAGTCCAAATTTGATTCTAGAGTTTGAATCTTTTTGGCAAAGTCAAGCTTTGACATTTCACTCTCGAACTGTTCGTCGGGGTGAAAGAGTCGGGTCGACTTTTAAGAATCTCCCCCCTCTCTAAATTTTTGTTAACCTTTATGTTGAACGCGAGTTCAATATATTGAGTTTCAAAATAAAGAGGGATGATGCCAGATTTTCAAACTCTTAAATTCTTTCTAGAATCGTCTAACTTCAACCTTCGTTGCCATATGTTTTATACAATACTATTGTAATTTAGCATATGCAATACAAATTCAAACCCTTGATCAAACCTGGATTTTGACATTTCACTCTAAGCTAGTCAGTGTAGTGAAAGAGTCAAATCAAGGTCTCTAGATTTTTCCCTAATCTTTGTTAACCGTTTTTGTTGAAAATAAAAATCAACATATTGAGTTTCAAAATTGAAGGAAAATCTTTCAAACCTACTTCAACTGTTGTTGCCATGTGTTCTCTACAACATTCTGTTGTAATTAAACACATGCAACACATTCAAAATTCTCCAATCAATTTTGGGCTCTAACATTTCACCCCCAATTTACTTGGTGGGATAAAAGAGTTGAACCTAGTTCCTCGGATCTTCAAGTTACTTTTGTAAACCTGCACATTCAAATAAAAACCAATGTGTTGAGTTTCAAAGTTTGAAGAAGATCTGTTCAAATTTCAACCTCAAATTTAAATTCAATCTTAAGTTCAAATCCAAATTTAACTTTAAGTTCGAGTTCACTCTCGACCTTAAACTCAAGTTTGATTTCAATGTTAAATCCAACCTTGAATTTGATTTTACAATTCAAACCTGAATTTTGACATTTTGCCCCAAGTCAATCGATGTAGCGAAAGAGTCAAGTTCCTCATCAATTTTATGAACCACCGTGTTCAGTGTAAACTGAATACGATTGAGTTATAAAATTTTGAGTAAAATTAATCAAACTTAAAAATCAAATTCAATTTCAAATCACTAATTCAAATCACTTTCTTAATTCCAGGAAATCGAACACTCAAATGGCTGGGAAACTCATCTTCTCACTGAATGTAGATATGCCTGTAGAAGAAATTCTTAATGGCAATTTAATTCAGTATGAGATGGAATTTCAGAACCTCAAGATTTCAGTTAATGGGGAAACACTGATTGATCTGTCTTCCACGATACTAGGAATGTCTCCTTTAGTTGAGATTACTTTAGGGTCAAGAGTTGACTCCCCCATCTCCAAGATGGAGGTCGTTGTCGCCCCTGTACCCACTGTACTCTCTACTCAGGAGGATCAAAACCAGAAGTTAATAGAGATGAAAGAGCTACCATCTCAGTCTGAGATCGGATCAAATTCTAGCACCCCCGTCGTCGGTAGGAACAAAACGAAGAATTACCTTCGAAGAGCCCGAAAAAGGAATCTTAAGGCTAGAAAGACTGCTGAATTTGAAGCCTTAGAAAAGACCGACTTCGAGGCCAATCGAGAGTTCGTTGCTCCTTCTACGTACCCTCTCCTTGCACAAAGGAGGGAGGTTGTAGATACGAGAGTGCGATCTTCAATACACCTGCTTGACTACTACACAGAAAGACTCGAGCAAGAAAGAATTGAGCGATCACCAGCAATAGTCCAAAGGCCCCCAACTGAAGGTTATGATCCGTCCACTCTACTAGAAGATGTTAGGGCACGTTACTATACGTGTACCACTACATCATCTGCAGAGGAGGAGGAGTAGAAACCACTCGGAGTGCCACTCTCTTAACTACTAGTTTAGTGGTAATTTGAGAGAGGGAATAATCTAAGATTGTGTCAGATAGTGATACCGTTGAAATATAACTTTAACGGGGTCCTATCGCGATTAATCTTTTGATTATAATAATGTCGTGCTTTCTAGGGATGTTGCAGATCCTATAATAGTCTCTCTTTTCAAAGAGATTGTAGGAATTCAATTCCATGTTGACAAGGGTCTTGCCACCTAGACTTGCAACTTCTTAAGGGAATTTTCCAATTTCTCAAGTGTATTAAATCTTGATTTTCAAGATAGTTGATTAACCTTTCTAATCAAAATTGACCTCTACCTTAAGTCTTAAGCTGGAGAGAGTTGTAGTTGATTCCATCAAATGTTTGAATACCCCTCCCTCCCACCGCTTCTGTGGGTTGATTTAACATTTGAATTAAAAACTATCTCAAATTTAAGTCGAATTCAGAAATGAGAATTTTATCAAGCTTCTAGCAATCTTCTATCTTCATAGGCGATTCTCGCATGTCTAAAATCTATTCAATGATTTTCAAAAGTCAAGTTGATACTCTTTTCAAAAAGATTGAGTGTGCTTTGAGGATTATTCTTCCTTGTATAAGAGAACGAATTTTTTTTTTCTCTAATACTTGAGATATAATCCCAGCATTCAAAATAAAAAAAAGATCAATCAATTTAAGGTATTTGAAGAAAGTGGAGCCTCTTCTCGAATTCAATTGAAATCAAAAGATGCGTGAATGCGCCAAAAATCAAGAAATGCACGAAGTGCATCAAAAGTCAAAAGATGTGCAAAATGCGTCACTAGAAAAAGAGAAGAAGAGTGAGATGGCTTCCTTTCTTTGAATCGTTAAATTTCAAAATACCCGATCAACTTTAAATACTTGACTTTGAAAATCATGAATTCAGATTCTTCAACATGCATGAATTATCTGTCAGATAAAAAATTGTGCAAGAAAATTGAAAAAAAATCAAATTTCTACCTTCAACTTAGACTCTTTGAAGTTAATTTTAATTCAAAATCTATACAAGGGAGACCCCAGTTCAGTTTCTACAAAACTTGGTCTGGGTCAACAAAACCTAAATCCTTAAGCCTTTTCAAGATTCGCTGGAGTCAACACTACTTCTTACTGCACTTCTAAATTTGTTCCCACATGTCGTTCCGACAGGGTCCAAAAAGTTAGAGAAAATTTCTTAATAGAAAGTTTGAATCTTCTACTCCTAAAAAGAAGTCAAATCACATCCTTGAGAAATGTGTAAGTCCTTGCACAGAGGCATCTCTTCCTTTAAGGCCTTTTCAACAAAATTACACTCTATACTGGGTCCAAGATCAACCCTACTAGAGGAGTATTTTGTAATGCTGGGAATTACCATTCAAGTTCAATCTACGACTGAGCAGAGTGCCCGACTCCAACTTGAGAAGTTCGAGGCCTTGCAGAGCTTTATCTTCAAAGCTCAATAAAACTCAGAATCGTACAAAGTTGAACTGGTTGAAGCTCGTGATAAGATAGAGCAACTTAGAACCTTCCAAGTATGAGACTTGGTCCAGGTTCTTTGGATGCATATCTTAGCCTACCGAGAGATCGGTGGAGGATTTTCAACCAACACAAGACTGTCCTTTTTGTCGTAGAGACGATCTTTGAGAAAAATTCAAACATTAATTGATCAACCCTGGAGAATGCCACCCGATATTTTTAAATATTGGGGAGGCTCTTCAGGAAGTACCATGCCAGATAAGTGTCAAATTTAAAGTCAATAAAAAGTCTTCGAATTTCCTGGATTTAAGAAATTTCTTAATTCAAAATCAAACATTTGAAACCCTCAAAATGCATTCTTAAAAATCAAATTCAAACTTCAAAATTCAAAAAAATCAAATCAATTCAAATCTCAAATTTTAAAATTTAAGCCCGATCCTCTGTGTGGAGCAAGTTTCCTCCACATATGATCATCCAGACTCGGTTCTTTGTGTAGAGCAAGTTTCATCTCCACAAGACCGTCCGTTAGTGGTGGAGCATGCCCTCTGTGGCACCACCCTAACATTTGAGTTAAAAACGATTAGTGGTGGAGCGTGCCCTTCGTGGCGCCATCCTAATTCGTATCCGTTAGTGGTGGAGCATGCCCTCTGTGGCACCACCCTAACATTTGAGTTAAAAACGATTAGTGGTGGAGCGTGCCCTTCGTGGCGTCATCCTAATTCATATCCGTTAGTGGTGGAGCATGCCCTCTGTGGCACCACCCTAACATTTGAGTTAAAAACGATTAGTGGTGGAGCGTGCCCTTCGTGGCGCCATCCTAATTCGTATCCGTTAGTGGTGGAGCATGCCCTCTGTGGCACCACCCTAACATTTGAGTTAAAAACGATTAGTGGTGGAGCGTGCCCTTCGTGGCGCCATCCTAATTCGTATCCGTTAGTGGTGGAGCATGCCCTCTGTGGCACCACCCTAGCATTTGAGTTAAACAGTTAGTGGTAGAGCATGCCCTCCGTGGCACTACCCTAATTTAAATCTTAATTCCCTAGGGATGAATTTTTCATTCCCTTAGAATTAAAATTCCACACTTGATCTTTAATCCTGGTCAACACCAATATGTGCAATAGAACTTCGCTCTCTTACACATATTGGGGGTCCATTTGTTGACCTCATTTTTGTATGAGGTCACTTGGACTACTCTTGATCCTAAATTAATTTATTTTTCAAGTTAAGTTAAATTTTAGGATCCTCCTAGAATCTTGACCCTAGGATCTAGGCTAGGATTCTTCTAGAGCTTAGACCTTAGGAGCTGCTCTAGATCTTAAACTCCTTCTAGACTCCAACTTCTAGGAATTTCTTAGGCTCTAGGATCCTTCTAGATTCCTAACTTTAAGATATATTCAGACCTTAGGATCTACCTAGATCTTAGGTCAATCAAGCCAAATCCAAGGTCCAAAGATTTTGTCCTAAAGGCCTTTTCCATTGAATTTTCAAACACTTTGAAACCCACTTAAATGACCTCCGATTCAGAGTCCGTTAGTTGCGTACTGATGGGACATGTGTCTGGAGGCAACCCTCCAAATTTGAGCCCATTCTGAGGTCTCTAACCTCAGAAACTTAATTAAACTCCATAGGCTGTAAAACCTTCAAATATTTACAGCCTATGCCACTGGACCTTTCACTTTGAAGATTCTGACCCTAGAGCCTTCACCAAAGCCTCTAGTCACTTCCAGACCTTTAATCTTGATATGTTGAACTTTAAACTGCTTTTTGGTAGACCCACTTTGACCCCCAGTTGACCAGGGGTCAAAATGACCAAAATACCCCTATGGGGCTCAAACGGTGATTTCAAACCAAATGAATTCCGAATTGAATGCAATCACTTGCAGCAAGTTTCAAATGTCATTTCAAACTTGTTGGACTCATTCCCAACCCTTGGGTCAATCTAGTTGACCAAGTTAACAGTTTTGACCCAAATGGCCCTTTAAGGGTCTAAATAGGTGTTTTGAACCAAATGACCTTCCTAGACCCTGAAACCACATCCAATAGACTCTAAATGTTATTTTGAATTGATTGAACCCGTTTCCAAATCTAGGACCCACCTGGTTGACCCAGTCAACCTAGCTTGACCAAAATCAACCCTTAAGCCCTTTCACTTTGAATTAAATTCCAAATGGTTGTAAATCTTTGTCAAACCCTTTCAAGGCTATTTTAATTAATTTCTCAAATAGTTTTGGTTGCCACCTCACCTTGGGTTGACCAGTTGACTGGTCAACATGGTCAACAAACCCCTTTAAGAGGCTTAAGTGACCAAATGGCTTAACTCAAGCTAGCCTACCTCTCCAAACTTTCTCAACCAGCACTCAATGGTTTCCCACATGCCACCTAGGCAGTCAAACTGACTGTTGACCAGTCAAACTGGTCAACAAACCTTTAAAACTCATTTAAAATGATTAAATCCATATGCTTAAATTAATTCCTTCTAATCCAATCCACTCCAACAATTTTAATCATACTCTAGAAGTTTCTTAGGACCTATCATAGCCCTTGAATCTTGATCCAATGGACCTAAGCCTTTCCATGTGCTCAAATAAGGACAAAACCACTTTCCAAGTGGCATGTCCTTTGTCCTTTTGATCCTCTGCCCCTAACCACCCCAGGGACAGGTGGCTTGATCCTAGGAGCCTTCCCATTCAATCACAGCCTTTCATTTGGCTTTGGAACAATTGAATAGGGCAAAACCTCCTTTGGAGCCCTCATTCTAATCCCTATCTTCTCTCACCATTCAAACCATCCCAGACCCAGAAGTCTTTTCGTTTTGAGCTATCAAAGACTTCATCAAATCCCCAAGTCCAAATCCGGCATTTGGAGGTCGCCGGCGGTGAGTTTCCGGCCAAGCCGAAGGCCAAATCCGTCTCAAGCTCGAGGCCCTTGATCTAGACGTTATCAAGCCGAGGTTTCTTCTACAAAAAGGAGCGTGGACAGCCTACAAATGCAACAAATCCAAAAGCGTTCAATCCGTCCAAAATCAAGGTGAAAAACTCAAACCCTAGGTCTAGGTACACTAGATTAAATAATTTTCTAAAAATCTAGTTTTAAGCAAAATAAAATATTCCCTAGAATTTATGTTCATTTAAGCATTCTACGTTTAAAATTTTACTTAATTTGATTGAGTGTGCTGAGAGAACGAGTCCAAAAAGAGCTCTAGGGTTTCGGACGAACTACACCTGAACTGTATGTTTTTAGAGCCGTTGATCAAGCGATCAACGGCTCCGATTAAGCCATTCTGTCACGCGGTCCGGCGTGTATTCAATCCCGTGGTTCCGCGCTTCATCCGGTGATATCTGAACCGTCAGCTCTCTACAGCGGGATTGCCCGACCACCGTCTGATCTTCCTCTATGAAATCAGATCGCGGGATCTGATCTAAGCCTTTGATTTCGAACGGCGGAGATCCAACGGTCGCGGGATGAGGCTGACGTGGTTAAGTAGATGCCGCGTGGACCCCATCCGCCGCCGCTCATTTAATGATAATGATTGTAACGCGTTTTGGTCTAGCCAACCAAAACGCGCCACGTGGACACTCAGCCGCCATTATCTGTTGATTAATTCTAATTAGTATTTTAACTATTTTAATTACCAGAAAATTTCAAAAAACAATATAAAATTAAATATAAGTCCAAAAATTTGGTATAATATATCAAATTGCTCAGAAAAACAATATCTTTAATTTAAAATTAATTTTAATTTAAAATACTATATATATTCTAAAGTATTTTAATTATTATATATTTCATATTTTTGATTAATAATTAATAAAAATATTTGATTTAAATTATTTAAATAATTCAATTTTTTTTAATGTATTTCAGAAAACATTTAGGACTTAATTCAATTCAATAAACAATTATTATTTAAATGTTTAGTTAATTTTAAATTACCTTAAATCATTTTAATTAAACTTAATTTTTCAAAACTTCAATAAATTCAATTTAATTCACAAAAATCCTAATAATGTGTTAAAATTTTCCTAAAAATTAAATATTTTAATTTAAATTTATTTTCAAGATGCTAAATTTAATGTATTTTAATTAATTTCAATTATTTAAGTATCCTTGATATTTAATTAGATATTATATTAAATATTTTAAAAATCAAATTTTATTTTCACATAACTTAAAATTCAGTGGATCTCCATGCTCTTTAAAATTTATTCTAATGATATTTTTAATTATTTTAAAATGTATATTTACATATATAGGATTAAATATATTAATATATTTTCAAATATATTTTAAAACATATATATATTTAAATCTTATAAGTTTGAGAGATCCTTTGGAGTTTTAAGCATGGATTGAATATATGAATGGAATTTATGGGGAATTGATTAGTGAATAATTGCGTGTTAATTGTTCACTAATCACGTTATTATTCATCTTAATTAATGTTAGTGTTTAGGTTGTGCACCCACCATTTAGATTTAGGCTCTCCTAGATTTAGGATTTGTTTGGTGTGATTGTATATTGCTTTTTATGTTGTCCAAGGGTTAGTTAAAACTTTGATTTGAACCTATTTTAACTTAGTGTCATTAAGGACAATAATTAAGGACTTTGATTAGACAACTTAGAAAATGCATTGTGATTAGGATTCACCTCCTTTTGAGTTGAAACTTCCAACAATTGAATTTAGTGACATGTACAACCACTAGGAGAATTTTTGCTTAATTTAGAAGTCATTGAGACCCCTAATTAATATTATTAAGCTTAAGTCTTAATTAAGTCTTAAAACTTCCAGAAAATCCAATAAATCCATTTTAAATCCAAAAATTATGACCAACCCCTCTAACTGATCATAATTAAACCCTTAATCATTGAAAATTGAAATCAACTTAATTTGACAGCAGATTAAGTCTTAATTTAATTTTAAATGAAGTTGAATATTTTATTAATATAATTAATTAAAAAATATTAAAAATTTCAAAAATGTCCCAAACACTTGGGAATCTCTCCTTAGGTCATTCCTGACCTTTGGAGCTGATTTCAAGGAGTGGGGACCTCATTTGGAGCAAAATCACAAAAGGGACCTTTAAATAAGGATTTTCAATAATTCATTAAATACCTTAAACTTCAAACCTTCATAACTAATTCTAGAAAAATCCAAATCACCCAAACTCACTTGCATTCAACTCCTAATAAGGTCTAATATTTATTAAAAATATTAAATTCCAGAAATCTGTAATATTTCAAAAAGTCAACAAATTGGTCAAAGCGTAGTTAAAACTAGTTCAAAACTTCAAACCTTCGTAATAAAATGTAGAAACATCCGTTTTCAACGTACTTACTGTCTAACCGATCGGAGTAAGATCTAGAATTTTAATAAAATTCTAGCTGTCCAGAATTTAACCTTAATTAAAAAGTCAATTTTAAACCCCTTAATTAAATGATTAAAATATTCCAAAAATTCATAAAACTAAAAATCATTCTAAAACTCCAGAAAATGTTAACTTAATGTTTAAAACATTTAACAAACCTTTTATAACACAACAACTATCCTAAAGATGAAGTTTATTGGCTGGACTACTCCGGGCTGCGGGGCTAAGTGTCCTAAGGAGGCTGGTTCCTCGAGCCTGGTGGCACAACGCCACGAATGGATTCCAAGGGATGTTAAACCTTAAAAATAGATTAATTATTAATAATTTAACCTTTTAAAACCTCTAATTTAAATTACATTAATTTGGTTTATCGGCTGGACTACTCCGGGCTGCGGGGCTAAGTGTCCTTAGGAGGCTGGTTCCTCGAGCCTGGTGGCACAACGCCACGAATCGATTAATGGCAAACTTAAATTAATCAAACCTTAAAAATCAGCAACCAAACATTTCTTTTAAAATTCATTAATTCTTAAGCCTTAATCAACATAAAATACTTAATTATATTGGGTACCACTGGGTAACCCAGGCCTACGAGGCTATTAACTTAGCCCCAAGGAAGGTGAAATAAACTTCACGGCCTCGGTGTGAAACAAAGGTGATGTCCAACAAATAATTAAATAAATCTTAAAATTAATCTTAAGCTATTAATATTTGAATTCAAACTTAAATCCTTTAAACCTTCCAACCAATCGAACTTTAGACAACTTTAACTAATAATCCTAATTAGGACACATCAAAACTACACGACCTACCTCACACACTTTAGATGGTCTGCTAGGATCACCGACTCTAATTTTAGGATAGGCCGGTGTTTTACTTTCTGCAGTTGTGTGCCGAGTTTTTGAGCTTTTACTGCATGCTGTTTGCTAGTGTAGAATTGATGTGTTTATTTACTTATTTCTTGCATTCTGTGAATGATTGTACGTTAGATTTACCCCTAGGTTAGGAGCGAATTATACTTGTGCAATCTTATGCAGGTGGCCATGCTCATACAAGGAGCTGAAATTAAAGGGGGCAGTTAATAAAAAAATGCATATATACTCTTTGCACAGGTACCTGCCGCGCTTAAGACCCCCTTTGAATAAAAGAGCATGGCCAAGTGTGTCTAAAAATTGCATTTTAATTTTTCATATTATAACTGCTTGGGATTGAATATACAACTGTTGATTATTAGGATAACCCTGCAGGATCGAGTCTAGATTTTTCTATTTTGATTAATGTAAATTTGATTTGATTTATGGTTGTAAGTATTCAAAGTGATTTGAGTTTGAGATATTGATATCCAACTTGAATTCCAAAGAGGAGAAGACATCCCTAAAGGGGAGAGTCTTCGTCCATTTGGAAGATCAAGTTTGGATACTCTTCAAATATCCAAAGAGGAAAGATAACACCCCGATCAAGGGGGAGTTTCTTTTCATTTGGATATCCAGACCCGACGATCCAAGAAGCAGCAGAAAGATGAAGAAGTGGATAACGAGAAGACCCATTCTCAAAATCACTTGAGTCTTAGGACTAGAAATCCGGGTTGTAGTCAGTGGTGCCCGGCCACTTTAATTTTCTGCAAAATTCTGTGATGTAATAATAAGGGGCACTTGCCTACGGACATTCAATTTGATATATTTGATTTGATTGATTTATTTAATTGATTGTGCAGTAGAACTACATGTTTTTCTAGTCTTTTTACCTGCATGTCGATTTTGATTTGACCTGGAATCCGATTGTAGGCTCTTAAGGACTTAATAAAATTTTTCTACTTAAATCAAATTAAAAAACTTTAAGCTCACATAGAAACTCTAACGTTTTAAGAAATAATCCCGGGACCGCCGGGAGTCCTCATTTCATAGCATTCATTCAAATTCAATCTTTTAATCGAGTCGATTAGCATGCATCATATTAGCAACTAATTTAAAAACCTTTAAATTCTTAATTGCATTTGCTTAGGCATCAAACCCAACATAAGTTTAAGGGACCATTTAGGATCCGCTCTAGATGTCGGTCCCGTTCTCAAATACCTTTCTTAAATAACGTCCCCATCACTCAACATAAAAAGACCGGACACATGATTTTAAATCGTTTAGGTGGTTTAGCTGGCTCCCCAATCCAGGCCGGGGTAAGACTAGATTCGCATTGCACTAGCTAGGTTCGGGTCACTTTTTAGTACCCAATTTAGACTTAGGTTCTGAGGCTGGCTCGGGCTATAAGACCTCAACCTCCGGGAATTGAATCCCAACTTTCTAATAAAATTTATCACTTAAATATTAAATCTCTTTCAATCAAATTTAAGCCCAACACTTAAGATAGATTGGAGTGTTTTCTGAAGTAATTCAGAATCTTAAAAACACTCCCTACTCCTCTTCCTTTGACCCCGAAAATAAGTCTTCAATTTTGAACCAATCCCATTTGAAATTCCAACCTTTTCCTCCTTTGATATCGATCTTTGAAATTCTTAAATAAAATTTACACCGCTATTTTAATCGAGAGTTTTCGTAGGAAATTTCGATTTCCTACGATGTAATTAACTACGAGGGCTTGCGCTCGTAATAGATTTAGAAACCCAGATCTAATTTTCAAAATTGATATTTTCAAAAACTCTAATTAATTCTCTTTGGGAAATTTAAAACTTTGAAATTCGAACCCATTAGGGAACGATATGTTCGTCTTTCGAGGCGATATATTGTTCATAATAGAGTGTTCAATTTCAAAATTCCAAAATTTAACATTCCCAAAGAAAATTAATATATTTTCAAAAACTATATATATATACTTAAATAAAAATATATATTTTTTTTACACTAGATTTTATTACATAACAAAAGGCTTACGGTGTATACAATAGATTGCTTGTAAGTGACAACTGGAGATTTGCAATGAATGCAATAGTCTCCATGCGGTTGATCTCAACTTTCAAACAAATGAATACAATACTTACAAGCAGAGGACAACACGCTTGTAATACATGTAAGGTCCTATGAATCGTTATAAAAGATTGGCCATGCATACAACATCTAGTCTATAGATAGAAGGGAAAGTTTGTAGAGCTTATTAGAAATATGCAACGGATATTAGAATGGCCCTTAGACCAATGGCTATCAGTTCACAGATAAGTGCAGTAGTTATCAATGAATACTAAAAGTCAGCATACGATAAGCATATTAAGTTACCGATGAATGTATGAGGGGAAATCTATAGTGGATGAGACTTACCCAGCAATCAACACAGGCTTACAAATATATACATAAATTTACATGCAAGTAATGATAGAAGATAAGTTGTTGAAGGACTATGATAAGTGCATGCCCCTATTAGTCATTATAGGAAACCCAACATGAGTTCAACATATGGTATACAAGCAAATACAAGAAGAATGGCGGTAAATGCGAGTGCCTACGAGTAGCATTAGAATATATGCTTTCAGTACAACTTCTCCACACATAATAGTAGAAAGATTGTGACACATACAACGAGCCTATCGACAAGCAATGATGGTGAATGAATTGAAAATATGGTGGATCTTCTATAGGCATGAAATAGAAGATCGTGACAAATGCAAATGCTTACAGTAAATGATGAAAAATTTTGTCACATGCACATCAATGATAATCAACAAAAAATAATATATATATGCTACGACACCCTTGTAGTCAATAATCAGTCAATGGTCAGCAAATACATTGATCCACTACAAGTAAAAAATAGATGATATACAACAAATGCAAGAACCTACAAGAAGTTGTAGAATACCCATCATATACAACTATCTACAAGCATAATGCAAAAAGACTATGACGAATGTAGTTCTCCTACATGCCACAATAGTAAATATATTACAAGGATGAGGGATTCCTTGTGAACAAGCAACATGTCATTCACATGGACCAAAGAGCACATCAAAATACATAAGGAGCTTGTGATGAATGCAAGAACTTAAAAGCCACTATAGGAGATTCATTAATGAACGATAGTCTACATGTATAAGGTAGCAAATGAATCAAAATATCACATGCTATGATTCGCCTATAAGCAAAAGTAGGAAAATCAGCAGCTGTGGGCCACTGACTAAACGAGGTAATAAATTTGTTATGGTAGGCTATCACATTATATAAATCAACTCACTTAAAAAATGACAGATGGAGGAATCTTAATGCATCGTATGACATATTTTCCGGCAAAAATACATTCTTACAAGTTTAATGTTAAAGAAAAGTGAGAACATGCGTGAGATGAAAATAGATGAACCACATTGCCAATGCACGATAGATGAAGTCCAATGCTCGGCTGAATAATGTCACCCAATTTGCAACATGCATATAAGCGGACATAAGGTGTATATTAATTCCAAAATGAAAACCCTATATACTTATTAATAGGGGTCATTTGCATGGCTGATGATACGCCAAGGGGGCCCACCTTGTAGGAGCCAAGGGAAGAATTTTAGAAGGTTCCTAATCAAGGGTAGTTGTTTAGGAAGGTTCTTGATTAAGGGAGAATTGTTTAGGAAGGATTTCTAATTATTTTTATATTGTTTAGAAAAGTTTTTGAAATCATGTTTAATTATTTAGGAAGGTTTTCTAAATTATATTTATACTATTTAAGAAGTATTTAATTATTTAGGAAGATCATGTTTAATTATTTATGAAGGTTTCCTAAATTATATTAGGAGAAAATCAATTAGGAAATCCTTTCATAATTGATTTTTTTCCTCATTGAAGCTTTTCCTAATTGAATTATTTTTCAAATTAAAGAGGAAAATATATTTAGAAGGATGCTAATTTTAGAGGGAGGAAGGATGCTTATTTAAGTCCATGGTAAGGTTTATTTTAAGTTTATGCCGATTTAATTTTGACTGCTGTAGTTTTCTTTGTATGAAGGATCCTAGCGCCGTCTAGGATTAGGGAGAGAAGGCCATCCTCTCGAAAGAAGACCATTGTATCTTGCTTTTGTTATTTAATTTCCTAGTAATAATAAAATATCTTTTATGCTGAATTTCTCTTGTTCGTTGACTATTTTTTATACCAAGGCGTATTAAATTGGCATTAAAGTGGTGTCCTAGACCAAAATATCAAGCTTTCCTTGCCGATTTATGATGAGTTTTTCTCTCTATTTGTTGAATTTTTCTGTTTGGAGGCCAGGTTCACATCAAAGTTATTGATTTTTGCTGTTAAAGCTTTTATCCAAGTACCGATGGTCGGAAGAAGAGTTAAGGTGTTGGAAGAAAAGTTGGAATGGGAAATAGGGCAATTACGAGTAGACGTAGGATTGATGAATGAATGTATTTTAGCTATAGAAAGAAGGTGTTATAATTTGAAAGATTTGATGAAGAAAATGATCGAGAAATAGTCGAAAGCTTCATTGATGATTCCTAAGGCTGAACTAAAGGGAAAGAAAATTCTGAAGGAGATGATGAGGAAGCTCATGATGATGCAATCCAAAACCCCACCGATGGTTTCAATTACTATCTCTTATAAAAATTTGATTGAGATTCCCTTGGTCGAATCTAAAGGGAAAGAGAATAGAAGGAAAGAGTTCTACAAAAAGAGCTCATTTTATCAAGAACCACCTCCTAAGGCTCCGAGAAGGGTGGAATAGGATTTTTAGATGGGGGGACAGCATGAAGGGAGTTTTATTGTGGAGGTGCTAGAGTGGTCGATCATTATAGGAGGCTTTTTTGGGCAAAGAGAGTGGTCGATCAAAGGAGGAGCACATGCTGAGCTATAGGGATCGAGTCATGTGAAGCGGATGGAAGAAAGGTGGGAGTCCCACCCTCGATACATGGGGGAAACATGGAGGGATCATGATAACTGCTACATTGAAAAAGGAAGAAGCTGTTGGGGTAGTGGTGATCCTAAGGTGAAAAAGTTGAAGATGCGAATAATTGAGAAAAAGAAGAGTGAGTGTTCAATAATTGATACACAAGCTTCTTTCAAGGATAAACATATCAATAAAGGGAAAGATGTAAATGAAGAGGGCAAAGAAATAAACTTGCGATGCCAAGTTGCTAGTGCTGATAAGGAAATCTACTGCATCAAATTACATGTAGCAGCAAAGATTGGTGAAGATGAGCCAGAAAATCAAAACCATACAGTTGTCTTTACCATAGGGGAGGCTATTCAGGTAATTAATCTAAACCAGGATAACTATTATGAAGAGGCTTTGAAAATGAGAAATATTTTTGGGGAATTCAATGAAGACCATGGACTGTGCCCACCAACTATTCTTGGTGCTTGTGGGCACATTTTTATAGGAAGTCATTCATCCTTGGAATGGTTCATGTTAAAAAAAATAAACAAGTTTTGTGAGACAAAAGGTTTTGGCTACATCGCTGAAGGTCTCCAATATACACATCTAGTTGTATTTGACAGGATTTTTCACACCATTAGAGGTGACAAAAGCAAGGCATCTCGTGGAATCAACCTAACTGAGGTTATCTTTGTAGAATTCAACTCGACATTAATGTAAGGAAATATCATCCATCATAAGTATATTCTATTTGGGAAGGGTCGTTGGTTGGACTTAACCAAATCTCCCCATTTGAAGCAAAGGTTGCCTGTAGCAATGAAGAACAAATACTTAGCAAAGGCGCCTATCACTTGGGCCACCAATTTAACTTATTTTGCATGCTTTCTTACTATTTCATGACTATAAGGTTCTATGCCAACTCGATGACAGTTGTTATGAAAGCCCACCTTTTCCTCTATGGAAAGCCTTACCTTTTATTAAGTGGGCTTGTGTCTGCCATTATGAAGTAGGAACTGATGATAGAAAATAATCCTCTGAAAGCTACTATGCCATTTCAATATGTCGCCTAACTTGGTATATTAATGGCCTTAGCCATGGTTATTTAGATTGGGTTTAAAAGGGGATTCAGAACTGCATTGGATGGCATAATCATTACGCAACTTTAATTGTTCTTCTTGTTCTTTACATTCTTTCTTGGAACAAAATCTCATTACTTTTGACAGACAATCCTACAAGGTGGAGCAAAATATAGAGCTATTGGACAACATGTAAAGTTTATAGAGAACAACAAGATGTGCTCTAGGAGTTATTTTATAAAGGGTTGGGAACTTATGTTGCCGCTTATTATTTATTACATCTATGGATCTGCAACTATTAATTAATTCAATAACATTGATGCTTCTCACTGCATATATGTGATTCCTTGTTTGTTGACCTTGATTTTCACCCCACCCTTGGTCAAAGAGGTTGACTTGGTCAAATTGACCAAGCCAAGCCCTAAGACCACCTCCTTGGGTTTAGTGAGTCGAGCCAAGTCTGTTGAGCCTAGACCCAGACCTTGGGTCAACCTGGTTAACCAAGTCAACCTAAGTTGATCCAATTGACCCAAATCCCTTTCATTTAAATTCAAATCAATTCCAACCCCTTCTTGACTCAATATCCCACCTCCCTTGGGTTTAGAGGATTGGTTAAGCCGAGTTTGTTGAGCCAAGACCCATGTCGTAGGTCAACCTGGTTGACCAAGTCAACCTAAGTTGACCCAATTAGCCGAAATGACCCTTGATGCTAGACCACGGCTAAATAAGTTGATTTCCCTCCTAGTTAACCCTAGATGCAACCCTAGCCATCTATCATACGGTTAGGAGTATAAATAGGGACTTAAGGTTTCTTTAGAAAGGACTTTTATGTTTGCTCTCTCTAAGTGCTCCCAAGCCAAGATTTTTGGTGTGTGAGCTTCCTTGACCCCTCTCCACCTTTCCCAAGCCAAACCCACCGTCAAACACCCACCGACGGCGAGATCTCTAGTGAACCAAGGCTTGAAACCTTCGAAGAGAGATTCTTATCAATCTAGAGCTTTTCAGACCATAACTTCTTCTAAAAATAGGAGTGTAGATAGTCTACAAGTGAAACAAGCCCAAGATCTTTCGAATCCATCATTTGGATTAGATAAAATTGCAAATTATAGACTATAACACCTAGATCTAAATAACTTTTCATACATTGCATTTCAGACGCGATTTTGGTCCCTCTTAAATGTTCTTCATGCCTATTACCTGTGTTTAAAATTTTATTGAATTTCATTACGTGGATCGAGAGGATAAAGCCATTCTTATTTTAGGGTTTCATTACAACAGACACTCGATCCATGCATCTTTCGGACCATTGATCTCATGATCAATGGTCAGGATTGAGCTATCTCACGCTAAAGTGTAACCACACAGTTTTGATGGCTGCAGCAATCATTATTTGGCTCAATTAGAGCCATCCATTCGTAACAGTGGAGGATCAGATGCTCCTTGCGCTTGCAAACTATGTTATCGAAAGAGCGTGGGTCTCGCCACCACCAGAATCATCGGATAATGATTGTGCAATGGTGCAATCATTATCAATGATTGAGCACCATCGCCCTGGTTTGGAGAGCCAATCAGGGGCTGCCACGTAGCCCGCAGTCTTTATTAACTAAAAAGTTAGTTTTTTTAATTAATTTTAAATGTTTTTAAATCACAATTGCTTAAATAATTATTTAAAATTATTTTATTATCCAAAAAATATATATTATATATCAAAATTTTTAAAATTTATTTTTCCTTTAATTTAATATTAAAATTACTTTAAATTTTATTATATATTTTAAATTATTATAAAAACTCTTAATTTAAATATTTATTTTAAAATTATATTTAAATAGTTTAAAAATTAAAATTTTCTTATTATTATATTTAAATATTTAAAAATTATTTTAAAATATATTAGTTTACAATTAAATTTATTTAGAATATATTTGGTATTTTTAAATAATTTTAATTATTTTAACATTTAATCTTTAATTAACATTAGTTTTTATTAATTACTTTTAAATAATAATAATAATAATTAAAAATAATTTTTATTTTCTATAAAAAGGAAAATTATTTTTTATTATTTAATTTTAAATTAATAATTTTTTTTTATTTTTAAGTATTTTTCTTAATTATTTAATTACTTAACTACTCAATTAATAATTAATTAATTAAAATTCAAACATTTCATAAAAGTTTTTGAAAATTATTTTCAAATCATTTAAAAAAACTTTACTATTTAATTTTACTTAATTTAATAATTATTTTTAAATATTAATTATCTTAAAACATTTTTAAATGACTTTTTAATTATTTTAAACTTTAAAAATTCATATTTAATTCATTTTAAATAATTAAAATACCTATAACACCTTTAATTTTTTGAAAAATTAAATATTTTAATTTAAAATTATTTTAAATACTAAAAATCTATTTTTCTTACTTAATTATTTATTATTTAATTACTTGTATACTTAAATATTATTTCATAAATATTGCATTAAGTATTTTTAAATTAAACTTCTATTTTTAAATTATTTTGAACCTTCTTTTGGGATGAACATTAGATCTTTTATGTACTTATGTATCTTTATACATTGAACTATTTTTAATTACTTCCTTTTTAAACTTAATTTTGAGAGATCCTTACGAATTTTAGACATTTATTGTGTTTGTGAATAGTATTCATGGGAGGGAGATTAGTGGATGATTGTAAATCACCATCATTAATTTTGCTTATTTATTATTTAGTCTTCTTTTGCATGTTTAGGATGCAAAATCACCTAGTATAGGCTCTCCTAGTTCTAAGGACATGGTGTGTTATATTGTGTTGCATTTTCCTTTATATTATCCCAACGGTTAGTCATTAAACACTTGATTTAAACCTATTTAATGTAGCGGCAACTTAAGGACTATAATTAAGGACTCGTCTAATAAACTTAGAGAAATTATAAAAGCTATGGTACACCTTCAATTGACATGAAACTTGATACATTTAAACTTAGTGATATCCTAAATCACATGGAATTTTTTAAAAGAATTTTTAGGACTCTTTAATCCCCTTAATTAACAAATGCTAATTACCACCATTAATTAAGTTCCGACAACTTTAAAAAATTCAAATTAAATCCAAAAATTATCCATAATAAATCAAACTCTTTACAATTCAATCTTTAATCTAAAAAAATTAAAATTTCTTTAATTGGACTTCAATTTGAATATTAATTAAATTTTGATTAAAAATTACTCTTTTAATTAAATTAAATAATTAAAAATTTCAAAATTTCCCCAAACACTTGGAAACATCTCTTTAGGTCATTTCTGACCTTTGGGGATGATTCTAAGAAGTTTGGAGCTCATTTGGATCAAAATTTCTAAAACACCCTAATTAAACTATTTTAATAATTTATTAAATATCCAAACTTTGAAAAATCATAATTAGTTCCAAAAAAATTCAAATTGGGTAAAATAAAAGGCATTGAACTCTAATTAAAATCTAATATTTATTATAAGTATTAACTTTTCAGAAACCAACTTAAATTAAAAAGTCATCTCTTCGTTCAATTGTAGTTTGATAACTGTGACCCAAAACTCCTAAAATTCATAACTTTGCATAAAAAACTCCAAATCCAGCAAATTCAAAGTCTAACTACTCTTTGTAAGGTATAATATTTAATAAAAATGCTAAAATCCCTAAATCTATCCTACTTCTAAAAATAATCTTTTAGACCCTCTTAATTTAGCGAGTAAGTTGACCTCGGTCCTTCTTAAAACTGCTAACCCAACTTAAACTTTAAAGAATATCACCCTAAGCATTAAAATTGACCCACCAACTAAATTAATTAAAACTAATTCTAAGACACTAATACTTAAACTTTAAACTAAAAATATCTTTTTAGCCTTTAACAAATTGGATCACAAATAACTTGAACTAATTGTCCAATATAGGTTACATCCGATGCCACATAGCCTACTACACACATAAAATTATTTTCTAGGACACTACCTCTAGCTTTAGGTTAGGCCAATATTTTTTTTTTAATTTTCTATGGTGTAACACTTTGTATGTGGCACGTGTGTTGGTTGCTTTAGTTTACTGTGATAAATGCTATGATGAGCTTTATTATTATATTTTATCATGATGTATTATGCGATAAATTATTCATAAGATAGGGGCGATCTTAATAATGATGATATCTTCTGCAAGTGGCCATGCTCATGCTGCGTTAATAAAGGGGGCTAAAATAATAAATAATAATTATATAAATGATTGCTACATGTGCTTCAGCTACTTAGCGGCCAAATAAATAAGAGCATGATTAAGTATGGCTGACATGAGTACTTTACTTTTCATATATAACTACTTGAGATATTTTTATATTAACTACTTAGGATAACTATGTAGGAGAGTCTAGATTTTCTTTTTAAAGATGTAATTTATATTTAATGTAATTGAGTTGTGAAAGTTTTCAAAAATAAGGCATTTTAATGATCAGGGATCCAAAGGGAAAATGAAAGGCCCCTTACAGGGAATTTCTTTTTTATTTGGGTACCCTTCTCAAGGATGAACCATACGAAGACAGAAGGAAGACAATCCATAGAAGGACTAGTAGACAAAGATGAAGATGAAGATGAAATGTCTTGCTTTTAAGACTTGTGTCATTCAGTATGATTAGAATCCAAGTTATTGTAGGTAAAGTTTGGTCACCATTACTTTTCTATATACTCTAGATTATACTTATATAGCACTTGCTATGGATTTTCTTTTTTTTTATTCTAGTTATTTTATTTATATTGATGTATTTATTTTATTTGTGTCGTAGAAATTTCTTACTTTTTCTATGTTTCTTTCTTATATATGTGTGCGCCTGATTTCGCTAGGCTCTTTAAGGACTAAAACTTTTTATACTCATAACTAAAATGAAAGTTCGATGGGGATGTTAAGCCCTATGAACTTAGTCCCAAACTAACCAAGAGGGGGGGTGAATTGGTATTTTAAAAACTTCTTTTTAAAACAAGGAGATAAAATCATATAAACCAAATCACACCACGAAAATAATGCGGAATTTAAACGTGCGGAAGCAAGAAAAAGAACACAGAAATTTATAGTGGTTCGGTCGACTCGACCTACGTCCACTCCTTGGAGGCACCATCCAAGTATTGCACTACACAAAAAGTGACTCTCCTTTAGCCCCCACGGCTAGGTGGAGAAACCCTTACAAGAACCTCCTTTTTGCCACCCCGGCAAGGCAGAGAACCTATCTCCTTTTGCTTTCCCCTGAAGCTGGCAGAGAACCAGAACCAAAAGCAACACTCCTTACCTCTACCGACCCTTCCACGGACGAGAAACTCTAGACGAAGACGACGCAGAGAGATCCTTGAAGCAACCCTTGTGAAACCCCTCACAAGCTCCCCCTCACAAGATCCTCTCTCTCTCTTCTCTCTCTCTTTTCTCTCCTCAAGGCCTTCTTAGGTCAAGGCAGCAGCAAAATGTCTTTTAAAAACGTTGAACAAGAGCTCTTTAAATAGAAGAGCTTCAAAAGAGCTCATTAATTGCAAGTTGCCGACTTTATCGTCCAGGCCGATATGGACATCGGCCTGGCCGATCAGTACAAAACAATGAAGATCGGCCAGAGCATAGCCCTGGATGTGAAACAGGACGATTGAAAAATAGCTTGATCGTCCAGGCCGATATCACGATCGTCCTGGCCGATCAGTTCAAATCAGAGGAAAATCGTCCTGACAATAGCCCTGAATACGAGCTGGCCGATATTGATCGTCCTGAAGTAACTTAAGGTTTTTGACTATATCGGCCTGGCCGATCTTGCGATCGTCCAGGACGATATGATCGTATCAATCATCCTTAATTACTTCCTTGATTTTCTGAACAATTATGGCATAATTTGTTAATATCGTCCAGGCCGATCCGAGGATCGTCCTGGCCGATAATTTAAAGATATGGTATACCATACTTGTCTATGGAGGCTACTTCTTTCTGTTTTGAGCTTATCGTCCTGGCCGATACACGTATCGTCCAGGACGATCTGTTAACGTAGGCTGCCTTAATTAAGAATCCTTAATTAGACTTTCTGTTTTAAGCTGATCGGCCAGGCCGATCAAAGAAATCGTCCTGGCCGATATGAGTAAAACCAGAATTTCTAAGTCTCTCAAGTGTGTGTGTGAAGGGTTACAAAGCATCAGTCTTTTTGACTATTACAAGAGGACTTAAAAAGGTAAAAAACAAAAGTACAGACTGACTCAACCCTAAACCTACGCATTTCTGAACTTGGCTCCTTTTGATTATTCGATCGTCGATTCCTGAAAAGTTAGAAGCAACAAGTTGTCCAAGAAAAGCAGTGTTTGTCAATCATCAAAACATAAGACATGAAAAATAGATTTGCAACAATCTCCCCTTTTTGATGATGACAAAACACAAGTAGGTAAATCAAAATAAAAAAATTCATTAGAAAAAATAAGGTTACAACATCAACTTTTTCTGATTACATCCTATCCTACTCTCCCTTTTTGTCATCACAAAAAGAGAGTCCAGAAACAGAGAAAAAAAAACAAACATCACGAAAGACTACTAAAAAAAAACAAGAAACAATAACTAAAAGAACGAGGGATCCTGATCATCAGATGGAGGAGGTGGAGGTGGCTGCTGAAAGTAACTGGCAAGGGTAGTAAACTGAGCATTGAACCAGGCGATGTCCTGGTCATGCTGCTGCTGCTGGTGAGTGAGAAAACTGTCAAATCGAGCTAAATCCTCAGCGCGGTGATGCTCGTAGCGGGCGATGTCCTCAGAGTGTTGATGCTCCTGGGCAGCAACATATGCATCAAATCGGGTCTCCCATCGATCAAACCTCTCAATCAACTGATCAACCGGTGAGTGTTGGTGGAGAGGGACAGGGTCAGGAAAGGGAGCTGGAGCGGGAGCCTCCTCCTCTCGAGCCCCCGTGGTTCATCAGGGTGGAGACGAGTACTGTGAAGGGTGCTGAAGGAATTGTTTGAGTAGAAGAGAGTTGGGAAATCTGGTGGATTGGGATATTGAATTTGGTATTTGGTTTCAAGAACATAGGCTATGATGTGTCCTAAGGCTAGATTTGGCTTTCTTCTGTGGCCTGGATCACGAATTGTTGTTAGGTGATCAATGTAACGAAAAAATAGGTCAGCAGTGTTGAATTCCCTATGAGCCATGATATAGAAGGTAGTGAGGGAAAGTAGAGGGGTAATGTGGACACGGTTGCCGGCTTTTGGAATGATGGAGGTGCGAAGGACATGTTGGATTGTCCTAGCATCTCTGACTAAAGAGCTAGTCTCTCCAACATGGTAACGGACATTGGTCTGGCGAAGAAAGTGATTTGCCGTGGACCAGTCAAGATCAGGGTCAAGGGCAATTAAGTGCAGCTTATCTCCGGTGGTGGATAGCTGTAAGAGATCAACACAGTCCTGATATGTGATTTCGACAGGGCGTCGATTCACATAGGAGGACAGGGCTGTGAAGGTGGAGTTGATGCGCAGGTTCGCAAAAAATTCTAGAAGGAATTCAGAATTGAAGGGGAAAATAAGAGACAGAATGAAGCAAAGGGAAGTATGGGCGAAGAGATCCATTACCGGGTAAAAGATGTGGACTGGATTGATAATCCTGGAAACAGTAATTCCACATTCTTTATAGCGGTGATATGCAGCTTCATCTTCTGCTTCACGGAAACGAGGGTCAACCCTTGCCCTCGAGGAACTTCCAGAGGTCTGACGGACGCGCTTCCCACCAGCCATTTGAGAGATCTTAAGCAAAAACACAAAGGAGAAGGGATGAGGAGTGAAAAACATGGCTGGATCGGCCTGAATTTAAAGAAACGTCCATATCGTCCTGGCCGATCGCGGAATCGTCCAGGCCGATATGTGTCAATAATTACGTACAGGCCGATTGGTCAAAAAGACGGTCCAATCGTCCGGGCCGATCAGATATCGGCCAGGCCGATTAGACACAGGCTATCGGCCCGAGGAGTCAGTCCGGACGACCGTTGAAAAAGCAGATCGTCCGGGCCGATTAGGTGTATCGTCCAGGACGATGCACAATAATTGATCGTACCGGCCGAAGTTAAAACGTTTTAAATGCTTGCCACGTGTATCGTCCAGGACGAACAGTGGATCGGCCCGGCCGATGGTCCAATAATGGATCGTCCGGGGCGAATTTAAAGATAAAAACGTACTGACACGTGGATCGTCCGGGACGGTCCAGTGTATCGGCCAGGACGATGCACATAGAATGCATCGGCCAGACAAATAAACTATCGGCCAGGACTATCATCATGAGTTTTGATCAAATCGTCCAGGACGATAATGTATCGTCCAGGACGATGATTTTCATTAAGCACAGAAAAAGGTCAGCAGATGGATTTTGGAAAGAATTTGTCCTATCGGCCGGGACGATAGAAATATCGGCCAGGCCGATGTGACTTGAAATTGAAATCAAGAAAGGAATGGTGATGATCAAGACCCTAAAAAAAAAACAAAAGAAAAGACAGTCAAAGACACAAAAAAAAATAAAACAAACACCGAATATTTTTGGATTTTAATTTTTCTATTTTTTTTTGTTTTATGAAGGCATCATATGAGAATTCTTTTCTTGAATTTAAATTTTTGAAGTTTTTAGGAGATCAAGAGGTTTAACAAAATCCAATTAGAGGAAGGTAGAAAAACTGATTCCATTAACCCTCAATCGGACATTCTTCAGGGTACAAAAAATCTCTTAAAAACAACAGAGTCATAACTTGGAATAACACAAGAGGTTTTAAGAAGATCCAATCAAGACTTGTTAACAACTAAAGTATCTTATAAATAATAAACCAAAATAGTTTTTCTCAATCATGGAATTTGAAATCAAATCTTTGAACGTATCACATAATTAATGAGTTTTCTAAGTTTTAAGAGTTTTACCAAAGAGGTGATAGCTTGCAATTAGTGGGCTAATTTTATGCCTCTTTTCACTTTTATTGGCTCTTTGAGCATCTTTTGATTTTTCATACACTTTTGTGTATATAGTTTTCTTTTCAATTTGGCTTTATTGGCCTCTTTCTTTTTAACTCTTGCAAGCTAATAACTCTTTAATATACCCTTAAAGAAAAATACTTAGTTGTGAGTATATCCTCCAAATATTAGAGAATAGGAGCTCTCTCTCTAACATAGGGAAGAACAATCCACAACACAAAATCAAAATCACGTGATGACTGCAATGGTAAGATTTCAAAGGCTTGAATGATATCAAAGAATTTTGACTATTATGCATAAGATGACTTAATGTAGCAAGATTAGAAGGATATCTTAAAAAGCCATTGGTTAAACTGAGTTTAAACTTTTTGTTTTATAAAAGAAAAATCATGCCACTAAATAAAGTCAGAAGAGGGAAAAACATCACCAGTTTACTCTCTTTAACCAATTTAGAAAAGCTAAACCTTATAAAAAAAAAACTCCAATATTTAAAAGCTTGAGAAGTTTCATCATATGGAATCCCAAAAAAGTGAACAAAGCAAAAGCAAAAAATAAGCAAACTAAAGACAACAAAGAGTGAACACAAAAACTAAAAAATAAAAGTCACAAAAAAAAACTAACGATTTCAAGCAAGTGATAAAACAACGGATTTTAGCAATTGAGCTGCAAGCCTCCTTATGTTCAGTTATCCTATGCTCCCACGAGGTCTTTGGTGAGAGCACATCTGCAAAACTCAACAACAGTTAGTTTTAGGAACCCAAACAGATTTGGGCTCCTTCTTAGAAAATGTAGAGTGCAATGCAGATGTGGTATGTATTGAATCATGCATCTTAGGTCTCCACACCCAATGTGTACTGCGGTGAACTGTGCAAGTGTGTGAGATGTGTCCTACCATGCACATGAAAAACATTGATTCCAGGAAAAGGTTTTCTTAATTGGTTTGGGTAAAAATGCCTCTTCCTAGTTGGTGTCATCCTAGCTTTCTTACATGTTTCCAAATCATTTTGAATTCTCAAGTTAGTTCTTTTTAATGCATCATTCTCAATCCTCAAATTTTTCTCAATCTCTTTAGATTTCTTAAGATCATTGTTAAGTGAGATGTGTGAAGCTTTTAATGCATTACTTTTATCAACTAATTCTAAATGCTTCTTGTTTAATTCATCAAATTCATCAAGGAGAGCCATGTGATTTGAATCAATCGTTGCATGATCTTTGAGAAAAACTTCATGCTTTTTGTAGATTTGAATGTTCTAATTTTAGGCTAGCATGAGTTTTCTTTAATTTCCTATATGATGCATGGATTTTTTCACAAATTTCAAATAATTCATCATAGGTTGGTCTACATACCTCTTCCTCATCACTTTGATTTTCTCCCATGAAACACAAGTTTGTAGTCTCTTTCTCTGGTTCAGTCTCAGAGGAATCAGTACCAGATTCTGCCTAAAAGCCTCTTTGGATTTTCTTATTCTCCTTCCTAGACTTAGCTTTTTCCTCACCTTTTTCCTTTTTTGCTTGAATGATCTTGAAGTGTAGGACAATCGGCTCTTACATGTCCCGGTTTCCTGCATTCAAAACAAACAACATCAGAAGATCCTTTAGTATATTTATGATCCTTACCTTTCTCCAGTTTTGATGATGCTTTTGTTTCTTCCTTAGAAAGCTTTTGAATTGCCTTGTGATGAAGGCAACTCCATCGCTTTCAGACCCGGAAGATTCAGAATCCGATTTGTGTGCCTTCAATGCAATGGTTTTCTCCTTTTTCTTCTCACCTGCATCAAGATTTCTTTGATTCACCCCTTGCTCGTAAGCAATGAGTGAGCCAAGCAAGTTATCAATAGAATAGGTGTTTAAATCTTTAGATTCAGTGATTGCAGTAATTTTTGCATCATAAGAAGAAGGCAAGCATCTCAAAATCTTGTTAACTTTTTCATAGTTCGAAAGTTCTTTTCTAGTGCATGCAATGAAGTAGCAATCTGAGTAAACCTAGTGTACATGTCAGAAATCGATTCATGAGGTTTCATACGAAAAAGTTCGTAGTCATGCAAGAGAATGTTTAAACGGGATTGTTTAACTTCATTAGTGCCTTCATAAGTAATGCACAGTTTATCCCAAATTTCTTTACCAGTCTTGCAAGTTGAAATACGCATGTAATCCTCAGATTTTAAAGCACAGAAAAAATAATTCAAACATTTCGCATTTAGTTGAGCTAAATCTCGTTCATCAAAAGTCCATTCGGTAAAAATGCTAACCAACTTAAACTTTAAAGAATATCACCCTAAGCATTAAAATTGACCCACCAACTAAATTAATTAAAACTAATTCTAAGACACTAATACTTAAACTTTAAACTAAAAATATCTTTTTAGCCTTTAACAAATTGGATCACAAATAACTGAACTAATTGTCCAATATA
>CM028356.1:35138400-35230248 GCA_016618105.1 Dendrobium huoshanense | reverse complement strand
TTCACGGTCGGCGGGCTCCTTATCTTCCGATCGGATGTCGTAACTTCCGATCCTTCTCAGCCAACGAGCTTTCGTTGGTTCTTCTGATCAAAATGTCATATTTTCTGGTCCGACTAGATGGGAAAGTCGCTCGAAGGAGCGGAGTTGAGCGGCGTCGGAGGGGGAAGATCGGGAGAGGGAGAGAGCTTGCGGGAGAAAGGGAGATCGAGAGAGAGAGCTTGTGCGTGAGAAAAGCAGAGGCCGAAGGCCTCGCTGCCTCGAGCCCTTTTAACGACTCGAGTGAGTCGTGTGAGCGACGTGCGAGACGCGACGCTCGGTATGGCTTTGACGTGCGACGAGCGGCGCTGGATCGTGCGACGTGGGGAGGCAGGTAAGGGATTTGATTGATTTTTTTTTGTTTAAACTTCACAGGTCAACAAATGCCCCCCAACAAATGTGATAGGCGTCTGGAGCGGGCCACGTTTGTTGTATGCTAATTGACCCTATGGATCTCTAGATTTTTATCCTAGATGTCACACTAAAGTTTCCATTTAGTGGATCTCCAAAATTTCATTTGGATGTCACACTGGAATTTTCATTTAGTGGATCTCCAAAAGTTTAATTTGGATGTCACACTACTCTCCTTTAATGGATCTCCAAAATTCATTTGGATGTCACACTAAGATTCTTTCTCCACTGCGCTTCTAGATGTATCCATAGATGGTTGATATCTTGTTGAGATTTTAAATATTTATTTGGGGATCTCGGCACGCAGCGCGATGTCGACCCAAATAAATATTTAAAATGCCCCCAATCTTTAGGGACGTTGGTAGATGTCATTTAGGGTGCTCATTCCGCAACTTTTGCTAGAGCCCCGAGATTTTGATTCCTTCTGTCCTGTGCTTTGTGCTGCGGACTTGATGAAGGGTTGTCTGATTTGTCTTTGCTGACTTGTCAGAAGATTTGTATTCCTTCTGCCATGTGCTTTGTGCTGTGGACTTGGTGAAGGGTGGTCTGATTTGTCTTTGATGACTTGTCAGAATTTTTGTACGCCTTCGGCCCTATGCTTCTAGCTTTGGCGGGCTTGATGAAGGGGTAGATGCCGGTGACCTAAACTTTTTAGGTTTGTATTAGGTCGATGGCGAAAAGTCATCGGTCCAGAGCTTTGTGCATAGCGGACTTGTTGATGACGGAATCCACTTAGTTCAGCCGTAGGCTTTTGATGAACTATGGGATAGTTTTCTTCGGTCCTTTTCTTTGTGCTTTGACGGACTTGTTGAAGAAAAGTTCCTTCGATCCTTGCTTTGTGCTTTACGGATTTGTTGAAGGATTTACAAGTTTTAGATTCAGTTGATAGTACCGAATGTAGGTAGTATCTTGATCCTTAACCACTTGAGAAGACTTTAATCTGAGTTACTTGAGTTCATCAGATCGGGGGAGCTGGAATTTGACAGCTCTTCGTCCTCTGGTTGCTGAGATGGGGGTTCCTCTACTGCGGCCTTTCTTATGGCTTGTTGAGTAGATGAAGCTGCCAGCGATCCGGTCATATTTTGGGCTTGTTGGATCCGACCTTTTACACTCATTCAGTCTTCAGACTTGAGCTATGAGAATTGCGCTTCCCAATGCTGATTTTGCTGAAGTTGACAGATTTGGAGTCATCCTTCATGGTTTTGGATTTTGGAGCCTACGAACATTCAGTAGATGTTCAAGACTCATCTTCCTTTAGAACTTTGATTCTTCGGTCATTTTGGAGAACTTTGCAGACTACGATCACTTGAACTTGTTGAGTCAAATTGGCCTTCGTTCTTCCTACAGTCTCTACTGGCGGGTTGACGAAGTGGGGGTTCCGCTACTACGGCCATTCTTATGGCTTGTTGAGTAGACAGAGCTGCCAGCGATCCGGTCATATTTGGGCTTGTTGGATCCGACCTTTTACACCCATTCGAACCTTAAGCTTCAGGCTGTTGAAAAGACTTCAACGTTTTGCGTCAATTTTGTAGGAGTGTGTAGCCACAAAAGTCTCTTTCTTGACCTTTGAGTCTTGGTTTGTTGGAGAAGGTGTCTCAATCTTTGAGAGATCACCTGCATAGGCTTTGAAAAACAAGTATCTGTGTATTCTTTAGCACACAAGACATATGAATTGATAATTTTAAATATTTATTCGGGGATCTCGGCATGCAGCGCGATGTCGACCCGAATAAATATTTAAAATGCCCCCTGTCTTACAGGGACATTTTAGAGCAGAATAGAATTGGAATCTTGAAATTTTAAATATTTATTCAGGGATCTCGGCACGCAGCGCGATATTGACCCCGAATAAATATTTAAAATGTCCCCAGTCTAACAGGGGAATTTTGAAATGTGTTCTCATGACATAAGAGAATTTCAAAAATATAGAAATGTATATGTTAACAATAATGCATGAAAACATAACACATTAAGCACATCATTTCATGCGTAGTATTTTTTCAGGTAACGACCATTGATTGGCGGCATGGGCCTCTGACCATTCAGATCAATGAGTTGATAAGCTCTTCCTTGAAATACTTTCTCGATGACAAAAGGTCCTTCCTAGTTGGATACGAATTTGCCACCGATTTTTCTGTGTGGGATGATTGGCCTTCTCTGCACCAGGACCAATTCCCCTTCTTGAAATGATCGAGGACGCACCATTCGATCAAAAGACTTTGTCATTCTTGCTCGGTAGATCTCCAGGTTCTGCTGAGCTTGTAACCTGATTTCATCGAGTTCATCGAGCTCTTCCATTCTTAATCGAGCATTTTGTTCTTGGGTTAGCTCATTCTGGACAGCAACTCGAAGAGATGGAAGTTCAACTTCTAGTGGCAGTACGGCCTCAACTCCAAATACTAGAGAGTAAGGAGTGGCTTTGGTTGGCGTTTTGTAAGTTGTACGATATGCCCACAACGCTTCTGCCATTTTTGTATGCCATTCCCTTTTGTTCTTGGTAAGAATTTTCTTCAATAATTTCACCAGTGTCTTGTTGAAGGCTTCTGCCAGACCATTTGCTCTTGGATAGTATATGGATGAATATCGCCAATCGATTTTGTGCCGATCAACGAACTTATAGATTTTTGTACTTTTGAAAGCAGTTCCGTTGTCTGAGATTATGCGGCGTGGCACACCAAATCTGTAGACGACATTATAGGTGAAGAAGTTGATCACATGCTCGGACGTAACTTCTTTAAATGGGGTTGCTTCTGCCCACTTTGAGAAGTAGTCGGTTGCTGCCAAGATGAAGCGGTGTCCTGCTGATGACGGTGGATCTATCGGCCCAATAATATCAGTACCCCAACATTCAAATGGCCATGATGCTATTGTAGGGTGCAGCGGATTTGGCGGTTGATGTATAACATCACCGTGGATCTGGCACTCATGGCACCTCTTAGCATGATTGATACAATCTCTGACCATGGTCGGCCAATAGTAACACATTCTTTTAATTTTTACTGCCATCTTGGGACCTGATTGGTGCGCTCCACAAAGCCCTTCATGAACTTCTGCCACCACTTTATCAGCTTCTCGAGTCCTTAGGCACCTTAGCCACATTTGATCGAAAGCACGCCGATACAATGTGTTGTTGACAAAAGCATATCGTAGTGCTCTCTTTCTGATTTGAGCAGCTAATGATTTGTCCATTGGTAGTATACCTTCCTTAAAGTAATCAACGAAAGGCTGCCTCCAGTCATTTTCTTCCTCGACATCTAGGCAATGCCACCATGATTCTGAAGCTTGACTGGCCTTGCGTCTTTTCTTAGGAACTTGATGTTCTTCAAGTTGATCTTCGAGATCAACTGGTTGGGGAGGTTGAGAATCAACTGGAGTTGTATCCTGCTGGCTTGAATTTGGTATTCCCTCTGCCTGCGGGAATTGTAATAATGCTGGCTCTAGGATCCAACGATTGTGCACCATAATTATTATAGGCCATTCGTCGTCCATATTCGCCATTTCTTTAGCCAATTTAGCAAGAGAATCAGCTTTGCCATTTTGACCTCGGGGAACTTGAGTTAACTTGACAATTGGAATTTGCTTCATAAGCTCAAGAACTCGCCGATGATAACAGGCCAATTCGAATTTAGTAATTTTGTAAATTCCTAATACTTGATTCACAACCAGTTGAGAATCACCGAAAATTTGGAGATTTTGAATTCGGACATCGATTGCAATCTCCAATCCAGCTATTAGGGCTTCATATTCGGCTTCATTGTTTGTCCGAGGTTCAGTCAGACTAAATGAGAATCTCATTATGCCTCCCTCGGGCGCCACGAAAATGAGTCCGATTCCGGCTTGAGCTTTCTCTAGATTTGGAGGCCGAGCACGCTTGATTGACGATACTCCATCAAAATACATTTCCCATACTCGTAGCATCTCCTCTTTTTCAACATTCATGATCTGCTCGTCAGGTAGATCGTCGTTGAGCGGAGAATCTACAGGGATATGATGTGCAGCGAGAAAATCTGCCAACACTTGCCCTTTCACTGCCTTTTGAGGGACATATGTGATATCAAACTGCAGCAGTATCACTGCCCACCTTGTCAAACAACCTGTCAACGCTGGTCTTGTCATCAAGAACTTCAGCGGATCGATCTTTGATATCAAGGTGATTTTGTGAGATAGCATATAATGGCGGAGCTTCTGAACTGCGAAAATCAGAGCCAAGCAATGCTTCTCAATTGGAGAGTAGCGGATTTCTGCTCCTATCAACCTACGACTGATGTAGTATAGTGCATTCTCCTTGCCTTCTTCATTATGCTGGGCCAATAATGCTCCGAGGGACTCTTCTAGTGCTGCCGTATACAGTATAAGAGGCTTACCGGGGATTGGCGCCGCAAGAATGGGAGGATTCAACAGATATCTTTTGATGCTGTCAAATGCTTCTTGGCATTCTTCGTCCCATTTGAAACGGACATCTTTCTTCATTAGTTTTGAAAATGGTTGGCACCTACCTGACAGATTCGATATAAATCGCCGAATGAAAGCCAACTGCCCTTGTAAGGAGTGGAGTTGCCGAAGGTTATTTGGAGGTGGCATCTCCACGATCGCCTTGATCTTGTTGGGGTCGACTTCGATTCCTCAATGTCGAACAACATATCCTAGAAATTTTCTTGAGGATACCCCAAATGCACACTTGAGAGGGTTCATCTTCAGATCGTACTTTCTGATCCTTTCGAACACAATTCTCAAATCATCAATGTGGTCTTTTCGGCCTATGCTTTTAATGACCAAGTCATCTACATAGCATTCGACCTTCTGATGAATCAAATCATCAAATATACGAGTCATCGCCCGCTGGTAGGTGGCACCAACGTTCTTCAGGCCGAAGGGCATGATTGTGTAGCAGAATATGCCTATAGGCGTTCTGAATGATGTATGTCTTTCATCTTCATGCGCCATTTTAATCTGATTGTAGCCTGACGATCCGTCCATGAAGGAGAACATATCGTAATTGGATGTATTGTCAACTAGAAGCTCTGATACTGGGAGCGGAAAGTCATCTTTCGGGCATGCCTTATTGAGGTCCCTGAAGTCGATGCAGATACGAATCTGGCCATTCTTCTTCTTTACAGGGACGATATTGGCAATCTAGTCGGCATATTTTTCTTCTCGAATGAAGCCTGCTTCTATGAGCTTCTTTGTTTCTGCAATCACCTGTTCTTCAATCTCCAATCTCATTCTCCTTGAAGCTTGCTTGATGGGTGCTGCATCAGGTTTGATGGCCAATTTGTGAACTGCCACATCAGGAGATAAGCCAGGCATCTCAGCATATGTCCAAGCAAAACAGTCCCTGAATTCACAGAGGAGCTCTTTTATTTCTTCTATTTGATCTTCTGGTAGAAGAGAGCTAATGAAGGTTGGGCGAGGGTCCTCCTTAGTTCCCAAGTTGACTTCTTTGAGCTCGTCCATCGTAGTAGCTTGTCCACCATCTTCTAGTTCTTCTGGTGCAGGCTCAGCTTCTACGGGTTGATCATCATAAGCATTGGCTTCGTATATTTTATCATCATCATCATCGGATTTGATTTCCTCACAAGTAATTGTTCGACAAGTCTCTTTTCGGAGAAATTTTCGTTTGATGAGCCCGATGCCTTTATATGCGTCTGTATCCTTCTGCCGTAACGGACGCGGACTCCTCCCATACTAGAGGCCCAAGCTTGTACGGAGCTGTCGTTTGGTAGTAAGAATATTGATTTGCTTTCGTAGCATCCTTTGAATATTTTTGGTATTGAATTTGGGTAGCCTTGTAGGAAATAATTCCTCGGAGTCGAGGAGCATGCAATCCCAATCATGATTCTCTTCTTCACGAACTCCCGTAGAATATAGCACATTCTTTGGCACAGTCCCTTTTTTACGGGGAGGCAGATAAAGAGTGGAGAGTTCTTCAATTTTATGAACCTCGCACGAAGTGATTTCCTTGAAATGTTGCAAGGGAACACGTGTGACTACGAGTACACTGTCTGAAATTGATAGATTGTCTATTCTTCTGGAGAACACACTATGCACTGAATTCTTATAGATTGAGTCGTAGTCATAATCATCATTTGAAAATTCAATCTGCCTACTCCATTCATCCGTGGACTGGCATATTTTTCGAGATTTGGCAGGAGTAACATCATCTTCATCCGTGTCACTCCCAAGATGAGGTACATTCTTCTTTTGTTTAGGAATGGTTGGTGATTTGGGAAGAGTTGGCGTCGCTTTCTTTCTTCCTACACGCTTCTTCTCATCTTCTTGCTTTGGTTTCTTTGCAGCATTAGAATTTGATGTTCTAGCCTCAAGAGAACTTGATGACTTTTGCTTCTTGGGCATGAAATACTTAGCATCTTCATAAACTGTTACTTCATGTACTGCAAAGGGCTGAATATCACCAGAAATTCTGAATTCTTCTCCTTCTCTGAGATACTTCATGCACTGGTGCAATGTTGAAGGGACAACACCATATTCATGTAGCCAGGGGCGACCCAATAACGCCTTGAACGAAGTGTCCGCATCAATTACATGAAATTTGGCTTCCGTATGGAGTTCCCCAAATACAAGAGGAAGTATAAACGAACCAAGAGTTTTCTGCCCTTTCTCGTTGAAGCCGTGCACCATCAGTTTATCTTGGCCAAGATGTTCTACATCGAGGTAGAGGGATCTCAGTTCCTTAAGGCTCATAAGATTTACGGAAGATCCGGGATCAATCAAAATTGGACTGATCATCATACCGTCGTTCTCTGCCGTAACATACAAAGGACGGTTGTGATCTGCCGTTCCAAGCATCATATCATCCTCAGCAAAAGTGATGAGGGGCTCATTTCGAGCTTGCAAGACTTCAGTTAGATTACGCTCAGCAAAATATGCCTCATATCTTTCGGGGTCCCTGAGAGCTTGGATCAAAGTTTCTCGAAGGTCTTTAGACATCAAGAGGGCGTCATATATGCTAAGTTGTGCTGGGATCTTTCTCAAATGGGATAAGATATTATAATCTATCTCCTTAGCAGAAGTATCATTTTTCTTGGGATCTTTAGAGATAATATCTTCATTGATAATTATCTCTTTTCCCTTATCTTTGTCGGGAACCTTTTTCTTTGGTGGAGATGGCAGTACCTTACCACTTTTCAATTGCACTTGGGCCACCTCATCTGATTCAGACTTGTTTGATGAAGCATTCTCTTCAGAGTCAGCCATTGTCGTGTCTGGGGATTCATCTGTAGACTCGGAATCGTCTCCCAACTTCACTTGTTTCATTTGTGATTCTATGCTTGGGTCTGAATCTTCATCATCTGGAAAACATAGATCATCTGAACTGAATTCCATTGATGATACCATTAGACAGAACTTAGGGGCCACTTCTTCAGCGTATTTCTCCCTTTCTGCTATTTTTAATGTTGTTGAGATGACTCGGCATGTCTCTGTAGGAAGGGATTTATCCTCAGCTTCTTCCTTTTCATCTGTTTTAAGCTCTTTCATAAAATCACCGAGCTTAATAGGCCTCCTGACAGTTTGGTAATATTCACCCAAACTATCAATAGCCTTTTGAGTTGCAGTCTTCTTCGCCATAGACTTCTTCAACTTGGCTTTCTTCTTAGAAGACTTTGGCTTTGCTTTGCCGGATTTTGACGAGCTAGCTTGGCCAGGTTGCTGTTTAGAGGTGGATGCTTGTGACACAGGCAACCATTTTAAGTTCAATACTGGCTCAGTAGGGGACTTCCACCTGACACCAGGAACTCCTTCTAGTTGTTTCAGCATTTTTGTTGTCTTCTTGGAGACCACAGTCTCCCATTGTTCAACTTGAATAGGTTCTTTCATTTTTTCTTTAAGCGGGAGTACGGAAGAGGACGTGACTACCCGGGTGGATTCTTTTATGGGACGAACCAACACATTATCTGATAATGTCAGTTCTCCCCTCTTGTACATCTTTTCTAACCAATCTTTGAAGACATAACAATCTTCAATTGGATGGCTAACTACTCGATGATATGGGCAGTAGTTTGGGTCGCCACTGTGTTTGGACTCTTCAGGTCTTTTGCATTCTGGCAACTCCAGACCATTCTTGAGTGCTTGTCGGAACAATTTGGCAACACTTTCCCTCTTGAACGAATATTCTTTATTCATTTTCTCCTTGAGGGAGGGGAACGTTCTATCACCAGTTCCTGCAGTCTGCCTCTGGCGCTCTCCTCCACTAGGAAAGGCTCGAGGTTTGTCGTTTCCTCCAAGTACCAGTTTTGGCTGAGGATTTGAATTGTAAGACTGCTTTGGCTTTTCTTCGTATTGCATAGGCTGTTTTCCTTTATCCACATTATACACTGCCCGTTTACCTTTATCAGGTCTGGGAGGGAATGCAGAGTAGACATCATTTCTCCTAGCATCAGGCACCTTAGCCTTTTTAAGTTTGTCAGGGAGGCTTTCTGACTTTGACAGGTTCAACTTTTCAAACTTAGCCACCCTATCCAACAGATCTTGAAAGGTGGTGATTGAAGCCATGCATAAGAAGGGTTGCATTTTATCATCAATGTTTCCAATCAACAGTTGAACTGCATGTTCTTCTTCTAATTGCTGCTCGCACTTCATGCTGAGATTGCGCCAGCGTGTTATGTATTTTGTTACTGACTCTTCCTTCCTCCTTTTATCAAGGGCAAGATCAGCAATGATATTCTTCTCTGTTGCACTGGCAAACCTTTTCACAAACAAGGTCTCCAGCTCGGCAAAGGTTTTTAGAGAATCATTTGGCAACTCGGCGTACCATTCAAAAGCAGTTCCACTCAAGCTGCTCACGAATTGCCTGAATAACAGAGCATCATTACCTCCTGTATTTCCACAGGTTGCTTTGAACTGCGCCAGGTGTTGTCTGAGATTTTTATTTCCATCGAAGATATTGAACTTCGGTACAGAATATCCCTTTGGATATGGCACCTGATCGTACTCTGCTGGGTACTGGCGACCTTTTCCTACCAACTTCTCTGCCTGTTCAGCCGCTATAATGGCCTTAATCTTTTCGCTAATTAAGCCATCAAGCTGTGCTGCAGTTACAGGCTCAGAGGCACTCGCCACATTTTGTGGAGTACGCTGGCGGGTAGGATCATCGTTCTTATCGCCACCTTCAGGTACACCTTTCACTCCTGAAGCTTGGGCTGCTTGAGAATTTTGAGGATTAGCAGCTTGGTTGACGGGTTGAGCCAGTGCAGGGCCCACAGAAGTGGTCTTCTGCATCATCTCCATCATGGCCGTCATCTGAGTCATCATCCCAGTCATTTTATCATTCAACTGAGAGATTTCTCTATCTTTCTTCCGCATTTGTCGCCTCATCTGATTTCTCATTTCAGCGAGTGTGATGTCTTCACCTCCGAAGGAATTTTCTCCGACCTCTTCTTCTTCCTCATCTCCTTCTTCTGAGGAGTGAGCACTTCGGCTGGCAATAGATCTAGCCCTGTGGCGACGTCGATAAACACGTACGCGCGACTGTGATTGTTGGTCTTCTTCATCACCATCATCATCTTCAACATCAATGTGGCTGACCATACGAACCACCTCGATCTCCATAGTACCATCATCGTCATATTCTTCTTCTTCTTGTACCTGAATTTCTGAGCGACGGCGCCACTGAATCTCAGGTTCTTGACTTGGAATGACTATTTCTTCAACCCGTGGACTACGATCGAAATGAACTTCCTCTTTGGTTGAAGTAGGAGAATGACGGGATCTCCTGGAAGACTCTTCAGGATGTCGACTGTCATTATAATTGTCGTCATTATGGGCCTTCCTTTGGACCCATTTCTGACGAGTTCTGTTGGCAGGTGCGGATCTCCGGTAGACTGTTCCGGATGTCACGCTTGACTTATCTCTTTCTTCAAAGACCTTTTCATTTCGAGGCTTCGGCCTCCAAACTTGTTTGCCTTTCCACCGGGACCTTTCGGCGGCGGATCCCCAAACATATGGTTCAGGTGTCACACCCCGATGCTCACCGCGTGGAGCTTGTTGTCGGTAATCCCTTCTTTCAACTATCACAGCAGATGATAGTCTATCTCTAGGAGGGGTTCTTCGGGCCTCAACAACCAATGGCCTTTGGAACTTCTTTTTCATCAGGCCCTTCTCCTTAACTGTCTTCAGTATACGGTGAACTCGGGCAGACAAGCATTCGGGCTCTCGTATCTTCTGAGGGGCTGGAACTTCAGATTGACGTTCCCAGAAGGATTGCTTGAGCTCACCAGAAGAGCTGTTTCTTTTTACCCACTTTAGATTGACGAACTTATTCTGAGTGGGGATATTGATCTCTGATTCTTGTGCTGGCAGATTGGAGGGATGGATTGGTACAGGTAATTGCTGAGCTCGCAACTCTGCATTTCTCTTCCTCCTTTGCCTTCTAGTAAGCCTTCCTCCAGATGAAGAAGCTTCATTATCATACCTCCCAGGTGCAACAGTCTCTCTGGGCAGGGCGGTGGTGTTTGCAGTCACCATAGAGATCTTTCTTCCAGTGACAACCCTCTTTACAGTAAGGGCCTCAGGCTGGGATAGTCTTTCAAATACAGAGGTTCTTCCTTGGGCAGCACCTCTGATAGTAGCCCTTTCAGAGTGGGACCTTCTAGAAGGTTCTTCAGAGTGACGCCGTACACAGGAACGGCTGTAGCCCTTGCAGTAGCTGCTGAGAATTCGAGTCCACCAAAGTGAATAGTGGCTCCAATGTTTCCAGTCTCTATGACAGCATTTGCCAGTTGAATTTTGGCTCCTCGTCCCAGTTGGACGGTCATCGCCGTGTCCTGCATTTCCATTCTACAAAAATGAAAGCCAGGGGTTAGTGATCAGAATTGATACATCACCCCACGCTTTCATAATAAAGAAATAACGCAGAACGAATGATAGCAGGAAAATTAGCATGGAAATGAAAATTCTGCTAAACGAATTTCCATTGATCTTATTTAAAAGATTCATTTTCAGAAAATTTAAAATTTGATTTGCTTGCTACTATAGCCTTTGAATGACTAGCCAGAGATGGAAAGAGAAACCAATCCCCAGTGGAGTCACCAAAAAATCTGGGGGCTCCGAAAAATTCGGCCTCGGCCTCCACTCGCTTTTCTTTTATTCGGCGAGGGAGTTTTAACGTGTAAGTTCCGAGGTAAATTTTGGAAGGCATATGGGTTTGTAGATAAGACACTACCCAGAGATTTCGCCCTCATTTTGTGAGGACTTTATGATCTGAGTTCTGGTTTCCTATAGGCGCAAGCCCCTATAGTTAATTACCCCTCCCGATCACGAGAGAGAACTTTCGATTAAGGCTAGTCGTCAATCAGATGCGTATATAGAATACGTGTTATCTGGCATATAGTAGCAGCATAGGTTTCGGATGTTGGAAAATGGTTGGAAATTGAAGAGTTGGGTTTGGAAGATTTGGATTGAGATATTTGTGAAAATTTTATATTTAAAAATAAAAATTTCACCATCTAGCACTTAAAGCGGATGGTGGGGGAATGGATGATGGACCCGATCAAGATCCCATGGTTCCGTTGTCCCGGGCCATCGTGGTCCCTGGTCTACTTAGTCAGAGGAGGTAGTCGACCCAACCTGACAGAAGGATCCTTGTCGGCAGCCATGGGTTGCTTCGTCCAAGGGGACCTTGTAGACCTGGGTTGAATGTTTGTCTAAGGGGACAAATTTGAATCCACCTTAGCTGACAGAGGGCTTTGTGCCCTATCGATCATATCCTATTGATTCATATCTCAAGGATTTAACGTCATTAAGGAGCGTATCGGCGCTGACCATAACCAATATCTGTGGTGCCATTTGGCGGCAAAACCACTCGGTTCAGAGGGCCCCGGGTCATAACCGTTTACCTGCAGTGCCATTTGGCAGCGAAACTGCGGGTTAGAGGACACGTACCACGTCCTTATTGGCAAGAGATTGTTTGAGAATGAATCCTAGTGATATTTTTGACTAGGCATTTGGCTCTTTGTGAGCTATAGTTTATTTGAATTTGTCCACCCCAGCAAACTGTTGCGGAGGGTGGATGGATTTTGCTTTAAGTAATTGATGGATTTATTTCAAATTTAAATATCTTGGAGTTTGGGATTTGTAGAATTTTGGATTTTTGGGTAAAACTTGGATTTTGAATGGACTTTTGGGAGACATTTAAAAGTATTTGTGAACCCCTCCGGTTGAGATTAGCGTTCAACACGACCATCATCGGGGTATTTGGGGTCATTTTCACTTTAGTTGATTGAACCCTGTCAACTCGAGCAAGTTGTTGCTCAAGGATCGGGTTTCATAGGCTTCATGCCTTTGATTTAGTGAATTCTATTGATTGTTGACCTTGAAGGCCTAATATGAATGTATTGAAATAAATACATTGATCCCCACAATCATGTATTTATTTGAAGGTTCGAACCCTGTCGACTTCTATTGATCCGTATAGAAGGATTGGGTTCGAATTTGAATTCACTTGTTTCCCTGCGCAGCATCCCTAGACGTCACGTGTGTACCAATAACACGCTCGTCGGGGCCCATGCGGGTTGAGATTGTATTTTCCCCTTTAGTGTATCTATGTGTATACAATTTACAGTGCACGTGCAGGGGTATTTATTTCAGACTTTGTTGACGTCTTCTGTCTGCTTGTACGAATGTTGCAGATCTGATGACGTTGAGTTATAGATCGTAAACGCCTTCTGTCTGCTTGTATATGTGTTGCAGATCCGGCGGCGTTGAGTTGTAGATCGTAGACGCCTTCTGTCTGCTAGTACGAATGTTGCAGATCCGGTGGCATTGCGTTGTAGATTGTAGACGCCTTCTGTCTGCTTGTATATGTGTTGCAGATCCGGTGGCGTTGCGTTGTAGGTTGTAGACGCCTTCTGTCTGCTTATACGAATGTTGCAGATCCGGTGGCGTTGCGTTGTAGGTTGTAGACGCCTTCTGTCTGCTTATACGAATGTTGCAGATACGGTGGCGTTTGGTCTTGATGTTGACTCCCTCCCCCTTTCTCGTTCACCGGGGAAGGTTCTTCTGGGTTTTGGAGTCAATGACTGTTTGTTTGGAAATAACTCCTTTTAGGATCTTTGGTATAGAGGACTTGTCATTTCTGGTATTTGCAGATATCGGAGCTGTTTTCTTCCTGAGTATAGGATCAAGAAGAGGCTTTGGAACACCAGGAAGTTTAGTTCTGATTTATTCAAAACACTTCTTTTCTTTTGCGAGGCGATGTCCTTTTTCGTATATCGAGTTGTCTTTGTACCCGATGTACTTGACGATTTTGATCACCATTGTTGTAGGCGATGTCTGTACTCGTGCCCACAGTGGTTCATTGCTTCTACGATGTATCCACTGTTCTTATCCACAAGTGGTTTATGCTCCTTTGTAGGGACGCGTTTTATCCGCTACAAGCTTCTAGGAGTATTTGTAGGAAAGTTATCGTTCTTGCAACCTACCCACCTTTCACCAATCTCAGGTGGGTATTGATTGTACTTGTTTGTAGGAGACGGATCTTTGACTGCCACAAATGGACAGTACTCGTACGTCTTGCAACCGTCTGTTACTTGTCACAAGTATTGTGCATTGATTTTGTAGGAACTGTTGTATCTACTATGAGCTCCTGAAAGTATTTGCATAAGAGCAGTTGTCCCTACACCATATCCACTTTTCACCAATCTCATGTGGATTTGATAATTGCACTTGCTTATAGAGGTAGATCCTTGATTTTCGGTCTCCAGTATTGTCATCTCAATCAACAGGCAATTGTTGTACTAGAGATCACATTAGCATATATGGTAGCCGTATATGAACTCTATGACTTGTTACTGTTATTTGCCAGTATAGTTCATTTGACCTCGTAGGGATCGTCATAAGAGATGTACTTGTGTCCACAGTGGTTCGTTGTGCATACGACATACACACTGTTGTTATCCACAAGTGACTTGTATTAGCTGGCGGAGGACCATTATATCCGCTACGACCTCCTGAATGTATTTGCAGCAGACCTATTATTTTTGCATCTTATCCACCCTTTCACCAATCTCGGGTGGTGGGACGATTGCACTTGTTTAGGCCGTAGGTTGAATGCGTAGGAGCCTTCTACTATAGATTGTGGGCATTTGCATTTGTCGTGTGTCGTACGCTGAATACATCTATAGGAGGTGTTGTAGTTTGATTGGTGTCGAGTCTGACTCAAGTCTGAATCCTTCTAAGTCTGGTTTGAATCAACCTCGTGAGCTCAATGTGCAAGGTCATTTCTATGTCCCTTCTTGTTCAATTTTAGTGTCTTCCACACTTAGTTAATTTGAATTTGAGTCCGAATGTATGTTCAAATGATTACTCAGGGTCTTTTGAGATCTTTTTCGTACAATTGAATAGTCATTTTCACTTGGATTTGATTCCAATTTGATTTGATTTTATTTCATTTAATTTTGACTTTTAAACATCATTTGAATTTTGTTTTGATTCAGGCTCTCTGCTTGTGTTCAATCAAGTTCGGTGGTCCACAAGTCTACAGTTCATGTTCCAAGAGTTCACTGCTCTTTCTCATTTGGTCCAAATTTTTGTTCTTTTGAGTTCAAAACAGGTCCGAGTGCAGTAGTATTTCACCCGAAATTTCGGCAGCCTACCGGCGTCTCCCCTGTTTAGGGGAAAAAACTACGGGAAACTGGGCCTTTCCCACCACGCTAAGAAAAGCGTGTATGGTAGGTGCCCTCTTTTGAGGACACCGCGGCCGTGTAAAGTCTTTGTCCCCACCACGCTAAGAAAAGCGTGTATGGGTCTTCTATCGGTACCTGTTGCAACAGAAAAAACAGTTGCTTCCCCGCAAGCGGGTACTTATGGGTATCCCGACCTCGTCGTACGCATCGCACCGGGTTCCCTTCCCACCACGCTAAGAAAAGCGTGTATAGGTGGTTTGCCGGTGCGTTACGAACTTCGAAGAAGGATTTGGAACCATGGGTCGCTCGCCTACCTTGTCGTAGGTGTCGCGCCGGTTGCCCCTCCCACCACGCTAAGAAAAGCGTGTATAGGCAGACCGCCGACTCGACACGCAGGACGAGGTAAGAAAGAAAGCTTAGGTTCCAGAAATTATACCTTGGTCGGCTGGCGGATCGGCGGTAGAAGCTCGTGGACCGAGGCGGGAGGAGCAGGCACAAGCATTTGGAATTAATTGTTTAATTATAATTAAAGCAATAATTAGATTTAATTATAATAAATATAATTTAATTATAATAAATTATACTTAAAAATAATTAAATAATTAATTAGAATTAATAATAATTAACTAATCAGTTAAATATTATTAAAAATAATTAACTATATTTAATTATAATTAATTATAATCTATGTAATTAATAATTAATTATAATGAAATAATAATTATTAAATTAATTATAATTAAAATTAATTAATAAAATCATAATATCTCTCCCTCACTCTCTCTCAGTTTAGTGGATTACGGGAATTGGCCGAAGTGCGTGAAAGGAAGGGAGTTACCTACACTTCCAGCGAGCTCCCTGTTCTTGGCTCCGATCAAAATGCCCTGACTTCCGATCCCACAGGAATAGAAAGTCGTCGAAGGCGCAAGGTCGGACGTCCACGAAGGGGTCGAAGTCGACCGGCCACGAGCGAGCGGATGAAGCGTTCAAGAGGGAGGAGGCTTCACGGTCGGCGGGCTCCTTAGCTTCTGATCGGATGTCGTAACTTCCGATCCTTCTCAGCCAACGAGCTTTCGTTGGTTCTTCCGATCAAAATGTCGTATTTTCTGGTCCGACTAGAAGGGAAAGTCGCTCGAAGGAGCGGAGTTGAGCGGCGTCAGAGGGGGAAGATCGGGAGAGGGAGAGAGCTTGCGGGAGAAAGGGAGATCGAGAGAGAGAGCTTGCGCGTAAGAAAAGCAGAGGCCGAAGGCCTCGCTGCCTCGAGCCCTTTTAACGACTCGAGTGAGTCGTGTGAGCGACGTGCGAGACGCGACGCTCGGTATGGCTTCGACGTGCGACGAGCGGCGCTGGATCGTGCAACGTGGGGAGGCAGGTAAGGGATTTGATTGATTTTTTTTTGTTTAAACTTCACAGGTCAACATGTTAAAGCCCCTATATTTGAAATACTTTACACCATAAAGTATTCCAACCAAATTGCCCCAAGTCCTTCTATGAAATGCTTAGTTTTTCATAACTCAACTGATTCAATAAGACTTGAAATTTTTTTGCTGTAAACTGGTTACTTCTCTCAAAATGGTTCTTCGAGAACCAGCAGTATAGAAATTGTACTATAGTTTCTGAAGAACTTTTCTATTCATTATGGTTAGATTTCTTATCACAAAAGAGGTAGAGAAAGTTGATCCAACAGATTTTAGTCTGTAAATTTTTAGTTCAAGAAGATTTCATGGAGGAAAACATTTCTAGTAAAGATCTTTGGTACATCTTTGACCACCAGTTTTCTATACATCTTTCATCACCAGTTTTCTATCAAGGGCCTTGTATTTTTTTTTTCAATCAGTGGAGGACTTTACATTTTCTTATGTTAAGAGTTGACTGAAACTTTTTTTACCCTTTTTTTTTGTTGTTATCTGTCACGACCCAACCCGACTGGGATGAATCCCGCTCGCATCGGGCTGCGACGGAACTTTCAAAAATCCAGGATCTAGTTTGGAATTTGCTTCAGAACTTTCTTCCAGATATTACATAGTCAGAAAGACACAGAGCTACTATAATCATCCAAATGCAAAGTAATTCATCTATCTTTTCGTTCGTCAAAATAATCATATACAGATACAGTACATGGCTTACAGACAGAAAGAACAGAACAGAACAGATAAGCCATGACTGTACAAAAATCAAAAGTACAAAATACCTAATCACAGATCAGACTCAGAACGTCTAGTCCAAGACCTCCTTCCCTTTCCCAGAACCTGAAAACTACGTAGAAAACAAGGATGAGCTAACAGCTCAGCAAGACATCACTCACAAATCCAAATCATCAGAAATTCACATCAGAAATAGCCGTACGAAAATCATAGAACAGATACTTGTTCAATAATAAATCAACAACTAATACAAAAAATTGAAGTCATATCGAATCGGAGTTCAGAACAGATATCATAAAGCTTTCAAGTCACAGAGCAGACAGAATCGTACGGAATAACCAGAATCGTACAGAAATCACAATTCAGATAAAATCACATTCATATCAGATAATTCATATCAGATTCATCCAGAATCGTACAGAAATCAGAAATCATATATCAGATAGTTCATAAAACAGATCAGATAAGTTACATAACAGATTATCAGATATCAACATCATATTTCAGATAACATATCACATATCAGATTTCAAATTCCCAGATCCTTACAGAATCGTACGGATTCTGACCCCTTATACATCCCTTCCCTGACACTTACGGAATCTCAACGAATTCTGACCCCTTATACCTCCCTTCCCTGACACTTACATAATCTCAACGGATTCTGGCCCCTTATGTCTCCCTTTGTGCTTATAGCACCAGAACATAACAGATATTCGCGGGATTCCGGAACCGAACTTATTTTCAGATTTCAGAGCTCATATCAACTTTCCCTGACACTTACAGAATCCCAAAGGATCCTGGCCCCTTATAACTCCCTTTTGATAGCATACAAACACTTCAATTCAGAAAAATCAGAATTCATACGAGATTTCAGCGGTTACACAAAATTCACAGATTCAGAAATTTATCAAATTACCACAGAACATTCACAACAACATTGTAAGACTTTCATTGTACTGACAAAATATTTTTCAACATCTTGATAATTTGCAGTTCAATTAAAACACCACAGAATTCAAAATATCCGATAAAAATCTTACAGAAAATACTCAAAACGTGCACAATTATCATCTCAAAGACCTACCAAAAGTTACGCGGTAAAACCTTTGTCAGAAGAAAATAATACCAGAAATTCGCTAACAGAAATAAAATTCGGAACAGAAAAGCCGTCAAAATCCTCGTTTCTGAAAATTTAGAAAGGCGGAATGTGCCTTACCTCGAGTCGGTCAACTTTCCCAACTACGGCGACGGACAAAATCGGACGGAAGTCACCCAAAAATCCACTTTTCCTCTTTTTCCTTCGTTTTTCTCTCTCCTGGACGTACTGTTCTTTCCAAAAATATCTCATTTCCATATATATCAAGACTGATCGTACCGGACGATTGCAACTTCGTCCCGGACGATTTAGGCTCTGGACGAATTTCGTCCTCACGAAATTAATTATCGCCACGGACGATTTGGGCTCTGGACGAATTTCGTCCAGACGAAATTAATTATCATCCCGTACGACTTGCCCTCGGTAAGAATTTCGTCCAGACGATCCGATTTTCGTCCAGACGAACCATACAACCAGAACTGTTTTCCTGCACAACCTGTACCGATCGTCCCGGACGATCGAACTTCGTCCGGACGAACCTGGGAGGAAACATGGTCTTTACATTATCAGAATTCCCACACGTGTTGAAAGCATCCTGATTTTTTCGATTGTTACATTTATTTGTCATTATTCTTCCTTTTTGTATGATGGATTCTAGCCATTATGTGTAATGTGTAACTATACTTTACAGCATCAACAATTGCTTGCTTCCAGCCCATCTCAATTAAATTATAAAGATATGCTAGATTGTTACCAAATTATTGTGGTAATATTAGATTTGGCGCCCCTCAACCCAAGATCCCACCCACCCCCTCCCCCCTTTATGCACATCATTTAGTATTCTAGGAAGTTAATCTGTTAAGAGTTTTACTTTTGTTTCAGAGAAATCCAGCTAACCGAAGCACTAAGATATCAGATCGAGGTGCAAAGTAAAATTCATGAACAACTTGAGGTCCGCAGTATTTCTTTTCTCCTTCATCATTTCCAATCAACTTTTTCATGATTCTCAATATATCAATGGGACTGATTATATGTTCAGGTGCAAAAGAAACTCCAGTCAAGAATTGAGGCTCAAGGGAAGTACTTGCAGGCAATATTAGACAAGGCCCAGAAGAGCCTCTCCTTTGACACAAACAACAAGAACAAGAACATGGAAGCTGCCAGAGCCCAGCTCAAAGACTTCAACCAAGCACTTTCTGGTTTAATGGACAATGTTAACCAGTTCTGTATTTCTAAGGGTTCTACAGAATTGGATAAAGTGACTGCTAATGTAAGCCTTAACAGTTCTCCAACAAATTCTGCCTTCCGGCTCTATCAAGAAGAGGAGTCTTCTCATAACCTAAAGTTTTCTTCACATAGAGGATCTCTCCTATTGGATTTGAATCTTAAAGGCAACCAGGATTTCTTTAGTGGGAATATAGGTAATGACTTAGATCCGCAAATGCATTTGCAAATAAGGTAACCATTGATCCTGCAGTCCCAGTCTTCTTGAGCTACAATTTTTCCAAAAGTTGCAATTTATGGAAGTTTTTGTTGTGTATAAATACTATTTGAATAAGGTGGTTGGCTTCAGAAGGTTGAAGAAATTTACTCCTGTAAATGTTACAGTTAAAATTGATGAGCCATGAAATCTTTTGCAGTAGAAGACTATACATTTTGTCCCTCTTATTTTGCTGGAGTTGTTGTTTAATTTCTCTTTTATTCATTCTATTTATTTTCTTCCATATATTTTCATTTAATCAGATCGATACATGAGAAATTCAGGTGTTTTCTTCAATCTGAGGACGAGGAGCAATTTTTCAAGCCAAGTAAAAGACGAGGAATCGGGAACATTAGTGAACTTGCTTTTCAATTATTTTCATGCACTGGTCTGCTCAAGCTAAGGCTCTTAGTGGAAGCTTATATCAAATTTACTGCATTAGGACATGGTCTTTTCGAGTATATAGAGGCAATGGAGAGAAATTATTGGGTTCGGACACCAGACGCAGGTTATCATTATTTACTTCACAGTACCGAGTAATACTGAACTCGGTACTTCATACTACCGAGCAATACTAAGCTTGGTACTGAGCAGTACCGAGCTCAGTACTGCTCGGTACTGTGAAGTACCGAGCTCATACAGAGCTCAGTATCGAATAGGAGGTGATGTGGCGCATTTTTATTGGGCTCCGGACGTCATCCGGTGTTCGAACCCAATCGAATTTCCCACTTGTCATATATATATATATATATATATATATATATATATATATATATATATATATATATATATATATATTAATCTGTTAAGGCTCTTAGGTGGAATATTAGGTCAAATCTGTTCCATTAGGGATAGAATTTTTCTCGATAGACTGACATAGTGTTAGCCATCACAATGCTCCTCATACTATATGAAATTGTTGTTACACATATTATTCAAAGTTGAGGTGACTCGAGCCTGACAACCTAAAATCTTTTGACGAAGATCAATTGTGTGATAACAAAATGAGCGAATTGTTGGAATTGAGAGAACTATTTTGCTTAGATATTATTGTATGAACTTGGTGATAAGTGTGATGGAGGCGATAATTCCAGTAGAGTGATGGAGAGATGGAGGTGGATAAGGCTGTTGACGATTGTATGTTGGCTTGGATGTGAAGTAGGTAGAGGCTGTGACAACATGAAACTCGAGGAAGAGTGAGCTAACGTGTGGGTGTTGGAAGGAGTCCTTAACGAATAATCAATGGGAAGGGTGACGGTGTGCCACTGTCGTGGTATGTTGAGGGCTGAAAGAGGGGATGTAGTGTTGGAGTCGATGTACCAATCAAATTAGTGTTTGGGAGAAGAAATGACAAGGGCTTTGGCCTATTGAGCTGAGGAAAATGCATACTATAAGTTGAACCAGTGACAATAGGTGACGGCGGAATGGCCACGTTTGTTGTAGATCTGACATGTGATTGGAAGAGAATTGCCCCTACATCAATTAGAAGATTTTTCTATGGAGGGCAAGAACTGGCCTCATATGCGAGAGGCTCTATTGTGAGGTGTGTAGAGAGCAGTATGAATGTTTGCAATAGTTAGTTGTTGACCCTTAAGCTAAATACGTGCAATGTGTCACTTAAAGGATAAAATGACCTCCGATCGCCAGATGGAGAGCGTCATTGCGATTGGAGCATCGAATTCGCCTTAGAGGAAATCCCTCGTGATCAAATCGGTTGCAAATGGTTAAAATGGATGGCTGACACCCAAAACTGCAAATAACTCTGAAATCCCCCAGAATCACGTTGAAAACGCCTAATAAACGGCGCTAGAAAAGTCCAAGAATCCTGCGTAAATCCCTCGTCTCTATCAATTTTGATTCTGTTTTGGGTTCGGGTGGTATAGTTTTTCTTTTTCTGCTTCATTGTATTTTTTCTTTTCCTGGTCTGCTCTTGTTTTTTTGCAGACTTTTTAGTTATTTACTTGTAATTGTTTTTTCTTAATAGAAGGGCTTTCGCCCCAAATTTCCCAAAAAAAAAAAAAAAACCTTCGTTTCCTTCGACACACAAGCAGCCACAAACCTCTACAATCCTGACTTCCTCTCATGATCTTCCATGGCAAGCTTTCAAGCCTTCCTTTTTTATCCTGCAACTCCACGAACAAAAAGCTCCCAAGACTCTCCCGATCGTACCACAGTCGAACATCCCTATTTGATCGAGCACATAGCATCCTACTTTATAAGTTGAACAACACTAGCCGCCTGATCTTCCACCCGTTGACCCTCATATCCGAACCACTACCTTGCCGAACTAGTCCTGATGGCACAGCTCCCATGTCCGACTCCTCTATTCTTCTTCCTCCTCCGACCACAACAGCCACAGCTAGTCTGCCACCTTCCTATACGTGATCAGATTTCTCATAGCCGCCGCATCCTAAGCATTTCATCCTCTCATATGACTCCAACTCTTACAGACATCTCCAACCGAGCCCACAACTACAAATAACTCTGAATTGAGTTCAAATAAATTACTTTTATAGTTAAGATTATTTTGTTTGGATTAATTAAATTAAGTCTTAATTTTTGAACTATAATTATAGTAATTAAATTTAAATAAGTTTAAGATAACTTTCTAACTTATTTTAAATTAATTATATATTAAATTTATTTGATATAATGGTTCACATTTTAGTTAATTTATTTGATAGAAGGAAGAGAGAGAGAGAGAGAGGCTGGCAGGCTGCCTACGTGATGAGAAAAAAAAATTAAATTACCAGGCGGAGGCGGAGGCGGAGGCGGAGGCGGAGGCGGGGGGAGTAATTTGCTTTAGATATTGAATTTAATGTATAAATAATCTTATGTATGCTAAATTTTTAATTAATATAACTTCAAATGGGCTATTTTTAGTTTTTGGGCCAGTGGGGGCCCGTGCCCCCAGGGCCCCCACTGTAGATCCGCCCCTGCCCAAACTCAAACAATAAGCTTCTTTATTCATTTATTGTTAGTATTAATTATTAATGAATTTAAGTAGTATTACTAATATTCTTATTAGCTAATATTAAGAATTATTCATATTGTTACTATTGATTTTACACACACACAGAGAAAAAAAAGAGGGAAATAACAAAAAAGAGAGCAAAATGTGATAAAAATATGAAAAAAAAAAACTTCCAAACCTTGTTTATGGCACTTGTGGCACGCCAGGGGATCACCTATGCATGCTTTTTCTCTAGTGTGGTGAGAGGGAACCCGGTGTAGTGCTTGCAGCGAGGCATATGAGTCTCATGTTTGCTTTTCTCTAGCATGGTAGGGTAAAAATTAAATATTCATGTATATGCTTCAGTGCCTGCTGAAAAAAACTATATTTTTAATAAGCACCCCTGAAGACCCATACACACCCTTCTCGAGTATGGTGTGATTGAAGACCATGGCCACGGTGTCATCGACACACCGACCATGCATGTCTTTTTCTGACGTGATGAGCAGACTAAGACTCCCTAAATTTCTCCTATACTGGAGAGACGCTTGGAGGCTGTCAAAATTATCAGTGAATACGGGGCCAAAATTGAACTAAACGGTAAGGGATTTGAACTTGAATGAACCACAAGGGACTTAAATGGACAGTAGGAAACCAAACAATAAATTGAAAGATACATAATCTTAAATTAAAATTCAAATGCTAACTCATAATATCTATCATTCAAATAAACAAGCAAAGGACTTATGCTGAAATCTCAATGAACATGATTTTTTTATAAGTGAATGAACAAAATAGATATTGACTTATTCATAAGTAACAATGTAAACTTTTAATGAATATTGCAAGTACATCAGTTAATATGTAAATGCTAGCATAAAGCGATGACAAATTCAATGACAAGTCATCTACCGGCATAACAAAAGGCTTACGGTGTATACAATAGATTGCTTGTAAGTGACAACTGGAGATTTGCAATGAATGCAATAGTCTCCATGCGGTTGATCTCAACTTACAAACAAATGAATACAATACTTACAAGCAGAGGACAACACGCTTGTAATACATGTAAGGTCCTATGAATCGTTATAAAAGATTGGCCATGCATACAACATCTAGTCTATAGATAGAAGGGAAAGTTTGTAGAGCTTATTAGAAATATGCAACAGATATTAGAATGGCCCTTAGACCAATGGCTATCAGTTCACAGATAAGTGCAGTAGTTATCAATGAATACTAAAAGTCAGCATACGATAAGCATATTAAGTTACCGATGAATGTATGAGGGGAAATCTATAGTGGATGAGACTTACCCAGCAATCAACACAGGCTTACAAATATATACATAAATTTACATGCAAGTAATGATAGAAGATAAGTTGTTGAAGGACTATGATAAGTGCATGCCCCTATTAGTCATTATAGGAAACCCAACATGAGTTCAACATATGGTATACAAGCAAATACAATTAAGAATGGCGGTAAATGCGAGTGCCTACAAGTAGCATTAGGATATATGCTTTCAGTACAACTTCTCCACACATAATAGTAGAAAGATTGTGATACATACAACGAGCCTATCGACAAGCAATGATGGTGAATGAATTGAAAATATGGTGGATCTTCTATAGGCATGAAATAGAAGATAGTGACAAATGCAAATGCTTACAGTAAATGATGAAAAATTTTGTCTTATGCACATCAATGATAATCAACAAAAAATAATATATATATATGCTACGACACCCTTGTAGTCAATAATCATTCAATGGTCAGCAAATACATTGATCCACTACAAGTAAAAATAGATGATATACAACAAATGCAAGAACCTACAAGAAGTTGTAGAATACCCATCATATACAACTTTCTACAAGCATAATGCAAAAAGACTATGACGAATGTAGTTCTCCTACATGCCACAATAGTAAATATATTACAAGGATGAGGGATTCCTTGTGAACAAGCAACATGTCATTCACATGGACCAAAGAGCACATCAAAATACATAAGGAGCTTGTGATGAATGCAAGAACTTAAAAGCCACTATAGGAGATTCATTAATGAACGATAGTATACATGTATAAGGTAGCAAATGAATCAAAATATCACATGCTATGATTCGCCTATAAGCAAAAGTAGGAAAATCAGCAGCTGTGGGCCACTGACTAAACGAGGTAATAAATTTGTGATGGTAGGCTATCACATTATATAAATCAACTCACTTAAAAAATGACAGATGGAGGAATCTTAATGCATCGTATGACATATTTTCCAGCAAAAATACATTCTTACAAGTTTAATGTTAAAGAAAAGTGAGAACATGCGGGAGATGAAAATAGATGAACCACATTGCCAATGCACGATAGATGAAGTCCAATGCTCGGCTGAATAATGTCACCCAATTTGCAACATGCATATAAGCGGACATAAGGTGTATATTAATTCCAAAATGAAAACCCTATATACTTATTAATAGGGGTCATTTGCATGGCTGATGATACGCCAAGGGGGCCCACCTTGTAGGAGCCAAGGGAAGAATTTTAGAAGGTTCCTAATCAAGGGTAGTTGTTTAGGAAGGTTCTTGATTAAGGGAGAATTGTTTAGGAATGATTTCTAATTATTTTTATATTGTTTAGAAAAGTTTTTGAAATCATGTTTAATTATTTAGGAAGGTTTTCTAAATTATGTTTATACTATTTAAGAAGTATTTAATTATTTAGGAAGATCATGTTTAATTATTTATGAAGGTTTCCTAAATTATATTAGGAGAAAATCAATTAGGAAATCCTTTCATAATTGATTTTTTTCCTCATTGAAGCTTTTCCTAATTGAATTATTTTTCAAATTAAAGAGGAAAATATATTTAGAAGGATGCTAATTTTAGAGGGAGGAAGGATGCTTATTTAAGTCCATGGTAAGGTTTATTTTAAGTTTATGCCGATTTAATTTTGAGTGCTGTAGTTTTCTTTGTATGAAGGATCCTAGCGGCGTCTAGGATTAGGGAGAGAAGGTCATCCTCTCGAAAGAGGACCATTGTATCTTGCTTTTGTTATTTAATTTCCTAGTAATAAAAAAATATGCTTTATGCTGAATTTCTCTTGTTCGTTGACTATTTTTTATACCAAGGCGTATTAAATTGGCATTAAAGTGGTGTCCTAGACCAAAATATCAAGCTTTCCTTGCCGATTTATGATGAGTTTTTCTCTCTATTTGTTGAATTTTTCTGTTTGGAGGCCAGGTTCACATCAAAGTTATTGATTTTTGCTGTTAAAGCTTTTATCCAAGTACCGATGGTCGAAAGAAGAGTTAAGGTGTTGGAAGACAAGTTGGAATGGGAAATAGGCAATTACGAGTAGACGTAGGATTGATGAATGAATGTATTTTAGCTATAGAAAGAAGGTGTTATAATTTGAAAGATTTGATGAAGAAAATGATCGAGAAATAGTCGAAAGCTTCATTGATGATTCCTAAGGCTGAACTAAAGGGAAAGAAAATTCTGAAGGAGATGATGAGGAAGCTCATGATGATGCAATCCAAAACCCCACCGATGGTTTCAATTACTATCTCTTATAAAAATTTGATTGAGATTCCCTTGGTCGAATCTAAAGGGAAAGAGAATAGAAGGAAAGAGTTCTACAAAAAGAGCTCATTTTATCAAGAACCACCTCGTAAGGCTCCGAGAAGGGTGGAATAGGATTTTTAGATGGGGGGACAGCATGAAGGGAGTTTTATTGTGGAGGTGCTAGAATGGTCGATCATTATAGGAGGCTTTTTTGGGCAAAGAGAGTGGTCGATCAAAGGAGGAGCACATGCTGAGCTATAGGGATCGAGTCATGTGAAGCGGATGGAAGAAAGGTGGGAGTCCCACCCTCGATACATGGGGGAAACATGGAGGGATCATGATAACTGCTACATCGAAAAAGGAAGAAGCTGTTGGGGTAGTGGTGATCCTAAGGTGAAAAAGTTGAAGATGTGAATAATTGAGGAAAAGAAGAGTGAGTGTTCAATAATTGATACACAAGCTTCTTTCGAGGATAAACATATCAATAAAGGGAAAGATGTAAATGAAGAGGGCAAAGAAATAAACTTGCGATGCCAAGTTGCTAGTGCTGATAAGGAAATCTACTGCATGAAATTACATGTAGCAGCAAAGATTGGTGAAGATGAGCCAGAAAATCAAAACCATACAGTTGTCTTTACCATAGGGGAGGCTATTCAGGTAATTAATCTAAACCAGGATAACTATTATGAAGAGGCTTTGAAAATGAGAAATATTTTTGGGGAATTCAATGAAGACCATGGACTGTGCCCACCAACCATTCTTGGTGCTTGTGGGCACATTTTTATAGGAAGTCATTCATCCTTGGAATGGTTCATGTTAAAAAAAATAAACAAGTTTTGTGAGACAAAAGGTTTTGGCTACATCGCTGAAGGTCTCCAATATACACATCTAGTTGTATTTGACAGGATTTTTCACACCATTAGAGGTGACAAAAGCAAGGCATCTCGTGGAATCAACCTAACTGAGGTTATCTTTGTAGAATTCAACTCGACATTAATGTAAGGAAATATCATCCATCATAAGTATATTCTATTTGGGAAGGGTCGTTGGTTGGACTTAACCAAATCTCCCCATTTGAAGCAAAGGTTGCCTGTAGCAATGAAGAACAAATACTTAGCAAAGGCGTCTATCACTTGGGCCACCAATTTAACTTATTTTGCATGCTTTCTTACTATTTCATGACTATAGGGTTCTATGCCAACTCGATGACAGTTGTTATGAAAGCCCACCTTTTCCTCTATGGAAAGCCTTACCTTTTATTAAGTGGGTTTGTGTCTGCCATTATGAAGTGGGAACTGATGATAGAAAATAATCCTCTGAAAGCTACTATGCCATTTCAATATGTCGCCTAACTTGGTATATTAATGGCCTTAGCATTGTTATTTAGATTGGGTTTAAAAGGGGATTCAGAACTACATTGGATGGCATAATCATTACGCAACTTTAATTGTTCTTCTTGTTCTTTACATTCTTTCTTGGAACAAAATCTCATTACTTTTGACAGACAATCCTACAAGGTGGAGCAAAATATAGAGCTATTGGACAACATGTAAAGTTTATAGAGAACAACAAGATGTGCTCTAGAAGTTATTTTATAAAGGGTTGGGAACTTATGTTGCCGCTTATTATTTATTACATCTATGGATCTGCAACTATTAATTAATTCAATAACATTGATGCTTCTCACTGCATATATGTGATTCCTTGTTTATTGACCTTGATTTTCACCCCACCCTTGGTCAAAGAGGTTGACTTGGTCAAATTGACCAAGCCAAGCCCTAAGACCACCTCCTTGGGTTTAGTGAGTCGAGCCAAGTCTGTTGAGCCTAGACCCAGGCCTTGGGTCAACCTGGTTAACCAAGTCAACCCAAGTTGATCCAATTGACCCAAATCCCTTTCATTTAAATTCAAATCAATTCCAACCCCTTCTTGACTCAATATCCCACCTCCCTTGGGTTTAGAGGATTGGTTAAGCCGAGTTTGTTGAGCCCAGACCCATGCCGTAGGTCAACCTGGTTGACTAAGCCAATCTAAGTTGACCCAATTAGCCGAAATGACCCTTGATGCTAGACCACGGCTAAATAAGTTGATTTCCCTCCTAGTTAACCCTAGATGCAACCCTAGCCATCTATCATAGGGTTAGGAGTATAAATAGGGACTTAAGGTTTCTTTAGAAAGGACTTTTATGTTTGCTCTCTCTAAGTGCTCCCAAGCCAAGATTTTTGGTGTGTGAGCTTCCTTGACCCCTCTCCACCTTTCCCAAGCCAAACCCACCGTCAAACACCCACCGACGGCGAGATCTCTAGTGAACCAAGGCTTGAAACCTTCGAAGAGAGATTCTTATCAATCTAGAGCTTTTCAAACCATAACTTCTTCTAAAAATAGGAGTGTAGATAGTCTACAAGTGAAACAAGCCCAAGATCTTCCCAATCCATCATTTGGATTAGATAAAATCGCAAATTATAGACTATAACACCTAGATCTAAATAACTTTTCATACATTGCATTTCAGACGCGATTTTGGTCCCTCTTAAATGTTCTTCATGCCTATTACCTGTGTTTAAAATTTTATTGAATTTCATTACGTGGATCGAGAGGATAAAGCCATTCTTATTTTAGGGTTTCATTACAACAGACACTCGATCCATGCATCTTTCGGACCATTGATCTCATGATCAATGGTCAGGATTGAGCTATCTCACGCTAAAGTGTAACCACACAGTTTTGATGGCTGCAGCAATCATTATTTGGCTCAATTAGAGCCATCCATTCGTAACAGTGGAGGATCAGATGCTCCTTGCGCTTGCAAACTATGTTATCGAAAGAGCGTGGGTCTCGCCACCACCAGAATCATCAGATAATGATTGTGCAATGGTGCAATCATTATCAATGATTGAGCACCATCGCCCTGGTTTGGAGAGCCAATCAGGGGCTGCCACGTAGCCCGCAGTCTTTATTAACTAAAAAGTTAGTTTTTTTAATTAATTTTAAATGTTTTTAAATCACAATTGCTTAAATAATTATTTAAAATTATTTTATTATCCAAAAAAATATATATTATATATCAAAATTTTTAAAATTTATTTTTCCTTTAATTTAATATTAAAATTACTTTAAATTTTATTATATATTTTAAATTATTATAAAAACTCTTAATTTAAATATTTATTTAATATTTATTTTAAAATTATATTTAAATAGTTTAAAAATTAAAATTTTCTTATTATTATATTTAAATATTTAAAAATTATTTTAAAATATATTAGTTTAAAATTAAATTTATTTAGAATATATTTGGTATTTTTAAATAATTTTAATTATTTTAACATTTAATCTTTAATTAACATTACTTTTTATTAATTACTTTTAAATAATAATAATAATAATTAAAAATAATTTTCATTTTCTATAAAAAGGAGAATTATTTTTTATTATTTAATTTTAAATTAATAAATATTTTTTATTTTTAAGTATTTTCCTTAATTATTTAATTACTTAACTACTCAATTAATAATTAATTAATTAAAATTCAAACATTTCAGAAATTTTTTTGAAAATTATGTTCAAATCATTTAAAAAAACTTTAATATTTAATTTTACTTAATTTAATAATTATTTTTAAATATTAATTATCTTAAAACATTTTTAAATGACTTTTTAATTATTTTAAACTTTAAAAATTCATATTTAATTCATTTTAAATAATTAAAATACCTATAACACCTTTAATTTTTTGAAAAATTAAATATTTTAATTTAAAATTATTTTAAATACTAAAAATCTTTTTTTTCTTACTTAATTATTTATTATTTAATTACTTGTATACTTAAATATTATTTCATAAATATTGCATTAAGTATTTTTAAATTAAACTTCTATTTTAAATTATTTTGAACCTTCTTTTGGGATGAACATTAGATCTTTCATGTACTTATGTATCTTTATACATTGAACTATTTTTAATTACTTCCTTTTTAAACTTAATTTTGAGAGATCCTTACGAATTTTAAACATTTATTGTGTTTGTGAATAGTATTCATGGGAGGGAGATTAGTGGATGATTGTAAATCACCATCATTAATTTTGCTTATTTATTATTTAGTATTCTTTTGCATGTTTAGGATGCAAAATCACCTAGTATAGGCTCTCCTAGTTCTAAGGACATGGTGTGTTATATTGTGTTGCATTTTCCTTTATATTATCCCAACGGTTAGTCATTAAACACTTGATTTAAACCTATTTAATGTAGCGGCAACTTAAGGACTATAATTAAGGACTCGTCTAATAAACTTAGAGAAATTATAAAAGCTATGGTACACCTTCAATTGACATGAAACTTGATACATTTAAACTTAGTGATATCCTAAATCACATGGAATTTTTTAAAAGAATTTTTAGGACTCTTTAAACCCCTTAATTAACAAATCCTAATTACCACCATTAATTAAGTTCCGACAACTTTAAAAAATTCAAATTAAATCCAAAAATTATCCATAATAAATCAAACTCTTTACAATTCAATCTTTAATCTAAAAAAATTAAAATTTCTTTAATTGGACTTCAATTTGAATATTAATTAAATTTTGATTAAAAATTACTCTTTTAATTAAATTAAATAATTAAAAATTATTAAAAATTCCAAAATTTCTCCAAACACTTGGAAACATCTCTTTAGGTCATTTCTGACCTTTGGGGATGATTCTAAGAAGTTTGGAGCTCATTTGGATCAAAATTTCTAAAACACCCTAATTAAACTATTTTAATAATTTATTAAATATCCAAACTTTGAAAAATCATAATTAGTTCCAAAAAAATTCAAATTGGGTAAAATAAAAGGCATTGAACTCTAAGTAAAATCTAATATTTATTATAAGTATTAACTTTTCAGAAACCAACTTAAATTAAAAAGTCATCTCTTCGTTCAATTGTAGTTTGATAACTGTGACCCAAAACTCCTAAAATTCATAACTTTGCATAAAAAACTCCAAATCCAGCAAATTCAAAGTCTAACTACTCTTTGTAAGGTATAATATTTAATAAAAATGCTAAAATCCCTAAATCTATCCTACTTCTAAAAATAACCTTTTAGACCCTCTTAATTTAGCGAGTAAGTTGACCTCGGTCCTTCTTAAAACTGCTAACCCAACTTAAACTTTAAAGAATATCACCCTAAGAATTAAAATTGACCCACCAACTAAATTAATTAAAATTAATTCTAAGACACTAATACTTAAACTTTAAACTAAAAATATCTTTTTAGCCTTTAACAAATTGGATCACAAATAACTTGAACTAATTGTCCAATATAGGTTACATCCGATGCCACATAGCCTACTACACACATAAAATTATTTTCTAGGACACTACCTCTAGCTTTAGGTTAGGCCAATATTTTTTTTTTTAATTTTCTATGGTGTAACACTTTGTATGTGGCACGTGTGTTGGTTGCTTTAGTTTACTGTGATAAATGCTATGATGAGCTTTATTATTATATTTTATCATGATGTATTATGTGATAAATTATTCATAAGATAGGGGCGATCTTAATAATGATGATATCTTCTGCAAGTGGCCATGCTCATGCTGTGTTAATAAAGGGGGCTAAAATAATAAATAATAATTATATAAATGATTGCTACATGTGCTTCAGCTGCTTAGCGCCCAAATAAATAAGAGCATGATTAAGTATGGCTGACATGAGTACTTTACTTTTCATATATAACTACTTGAGATATTTTTATATTAACTACTTAGGATAACTATGTAGGAGAGTCTAGATTTTCTTTTTAAAGATGTAATTTATATTTAATGTAATTGAGTTGTGAAAGTTTTCAAAAATAAGGCATTTTAATGATCAGGAATCCAAAGGGAAAATGAAAGGCCCTTACAGGGAATTTCTTTTTTATTTGGGTACCCTTCTCAAGGATGAACCATACGAAGACAGAAGGAAGACAATCCAGAGAAGGACTAGTAGACAAAGATGAAGATGAAGATGAAATGTCTTGCTTTTAAGACTTGTGTCATTCAGTATGATTAGAATCCAAGTTATTGTAGGTAAAGTTTGGTCACCATTACTTTTCTATATACTCTAGATTATACTTATATAGCACTTGCTATGGATTTTCTTTTTTTTTTTTATTCTAGTTATTTTTTTTATATTGATGTATTTATTTTATTTGTGTCGTAGAAATTTCTTACTTTTTCTATGTTTCTTTCTTATATATGTGTGCGCCTGATTTCGCTAGGATCTTTAAGGACTAAAACTTTTTATACTCATAACTAAAATTTAATATTTTAAGAATTAAATAATATATAAACTTAACAATCTAAGGAACAACTAGAATCGTCCAGGTTGCATATATATTATTGTATTTCTCTCATCCCTTATTTAAGACACTTTCCCACCTATGGGTAGAGTTAAGATAATCTGACCTATGAGAATGAGGTGACAGATCTTAGGAAGTTTAGTCTTTCTTAAAAACTATTTTATAAACCTTTTTAAAATTTCAAGTATACCTGATTTGAATACTTTCAACTAGCATGAATTACATTAGAAACTAATTAAATAAAGTGTAATTATATTAGTTCTAGAAGCATTCTATCATACATAAGTACAAGGACAATTAAAAATCTGTCTAGATGTCGACCTTAACTTCCAATAACTGAGCTACCTACCCATCTTTTATAAAGACCAAACAATATAAATTTTATATGCTTAGGTGGTTAGTTGGCATTCCTTTTTAGGCAAGATATAAGTCTAGGATACATTAGCTAGGACACCGATGTTAGTGTTGTGTGTAGAATATTAAGCCCGCTCTAGATTTAGGATTCAAAGCTACTACATTTTGTGTCTCATAGTATGTTTCATCGATGGGTAAATCCCCTATTTTTCATGGGCTATAAATCTTACCTATCAGTGTTACATGGATAATGTCACATCCATCATTCTCTCTTACATGCTCTGAGTATAGTATTATATTTTTCTCTAGTTTCTTCTTATCATCTTAGTCTCTCCAGATGTTGATGTGAGGCGTGTATGTTGACTAAGCCAAGTTAAACCCTTTCTTTTCTTTTGAATAAGATCTTCCTAGTCTCCTTCATATGTGTCAATCTCATTTGAAAGAATAATATAGGATCCTTAATTGAGAATCTTCTCAGGCCCCGGCTTGAGATATAATTAACCATGGGGGCTTGCGCCCATGAGAAACTAAGTCCCCCAATCAAATAAAACCCACTCAAGCTAATGTATCGGGTGGGGGAAGCCCCATGACTCTGATCAGGTCATGCATATTATTACCCATCGAGGTGTGTTGGCGAAAGCTACTATTTTCAATGTTTAATCATATGTACGATTTAATCTTCCCTCTTATTAGCCCACTTGCAAAGAGTGTAAAGGCCTACAATCATGTCATCCTTTGGAATGGTGCAGTTGTACCCTTCTGTGCTCTATCCCCCCCCCCCCCCCCCCCCACACACACACACACACACACGACAGTGTTCCCTTCTAGAGGTCCATAGTTGTCACCTGGTTTGTCGTGCTATTTCTTCTTAACCTTTCTAGCTTTGAGTGAAAAAAATAGTTAATAAATGGAATGGCTGGAACAAGAAAATAAATAGTGAAACCATTAACAAAGATGTTAAATTATTAAAAGATGGCATATTCTCTAGAATGAAGCATGAGCAAATAATGAAGGATATATCATTGGATCATATGTTAAGTTGTTTTTAACAGAAGTAAATTATATTGTTAAAACAGATAATCAGGAGATAACTCCCTTCCTGACACCTTGAGGACAAGGTGGCATTTTAGGAGGGGAGAATTGATATGCCATGGGGGCCCACCTTGTAGGGCCTAGTGGAAGATATTTAGAAGGTTTCTAATCAAGGGGAGTTATTTAGGAATGTTCTTAATCAATGGAGAATTATTTAGGAAGGTTTTCTAATTATATTTATATTGTTTAGGAAGGTTTCTAAAATCATTTTTAATTATTAAGAAAGGATTTCTAAATCATTATTAATTATTAAGGAAGGTTTCCTAAATTATGCTTATATTATTTAAGAAGTATTTAATTGTTTTGGAATGTTAACTAAATTATATTAGGAGAAAATCAATTAGGAAATCCTTTCCTAATTGATTTTCTTTCATCATTGAAGCCTTTCCTAATTGAATTATTTTTCAAATTAAAGAGGGAAACATATTAGGAAGAAGACTAATTTTGAGGGAGGGAAGAAGCTTATTTAAGTCCATAATAGGGTTTATTTTAGGTTTAAGCAGATTTTGTTTTGAGTGCTGTAGTTTTTTTTTTTTTGTGAGCTATCCTAGCAGTATCTAGGGTTTGGGAGAGAAGAACATCCTCTTAAAAGATGACCATTATATCTTGCTTTTGTTATTTGATTTCCTAGTAATTAAAAAAATTTTATTTTATGCTGAATTTCTCTTGTTCGTTGGCTATTTTTTATACCAATGTGTATCCGCTGTTCACTATAAAAACACCTCCCCTCATTCATTAAAATATAAATACTTGTATGGCCCGAATGAGTATTTTCTGTGCACACATGTGACGACTGAGTATGCTGCTCGGGTTATAAAATGAGCCTAAGTTTAAGTCTGATCCTTGTATGTGAGTAGATAAGAGTTGCTATGGACCAAGCTATCAAATAAGAACATCGATAGAGAATTTTATTTTATACAATAGTCCTGTAAGGTCTATAATAAAAAATTCACTAATAAAGATATAAAGCTGACAATGAACCTGATTTTTTATCGGTAAGTAGACAAAGCCGATAAGATTTAATCAACAAAAAAGAAATTGTCATTGAAAACCTTAATGATGGTCGTGTTGATAGAAAATATCAATCGGAGGAGGCCACAAACATTTAAAATGCCTCTCGAATGCCTATAAAATTTTTAAAATCACCCAAAATTTAAAATATCTAAAATTGAAATAAATCATTAAGACACTTAAAGATAAAATGTTCATTCACCCTCCGTAATAATTTGCTGAGATGAATAAAATTGAAAAGCACTTCAGCTCCCAAAGAGAAAATGTTTGATCGAGAATATCATTATGATTCATTCTTAATTTATCTTTTATCAGTAAGAATGTGACAAATATCCTCTAACTAATCGTTTCTCCATCAAATAGCATGACAGGTAAATGGTTATGACCGGAACCCTCTAATAGGGTGATTTTGTGCCAAATGTCATCATTAAATTATGGTCATGGTTAGAGCCCGTATGCTCTCCAATGGAGTCAAATCCTTAAGTAATAAATCAATAGGATATGACTAATACAGCACAAAGCCCTTTGTTAGCTAAGTTGGATTCAAATATATCCCCTTAAATAAATATTCATCCTGAGTCTATAATGTAATGTTGGACGAAGCTGTAATAGCTAGTATTTTAACTTTGTTAATTTTTTTAGAGTCTTTATAATTTCAAATAGCAAACCATCTTTGATATAGTATTTTGATTGTAGTATTTTACTTATATGAATTTTTTCATAATTTTTGGACATCAGTAAAAATACTTAAGAAATTAGTACCTATCAGTATAAGTAAAGAATTCGAGATCATCAGATGTCCAATTTACAAACTAATTTCAGTGATATTTTAAAATAAAATAATTTATTTTATGGTTATTTATATATAATTTTTGGAGTCCTAAAAAAAATTATTTGAATTTTATACTAAAGAAATTGATTAAATTAATTATATAATATTATGTTATAATTTTAATCATAAATATCTAAAAGCATTAATAAGATTTTTTATTTAAATCCCTTTTCTCATTTTATTTTTCATAACCGAGAAGATTTTAAGCAAATAAGAGAGAATTTAGAGGAGAGTACATAAAAAGAAACTTGAGATTTGGAGGTCGTGGAGTGATTTTCGTTAGTCAAGATAGTTGGAATATTTGCTCGTCTTGCTGTAAGAAACATTTATCCTATTTTTTATTTTAAAGATTTTATTTTTTTAATATTTTTCTAATCAAATTTGTATTTTTCTTACCAAAAAATATGAATAACTTTGTATTGACAAACTTTCACGGAGTAACTTTTTGTAAGTTATAGAGATTAAAATTATAAGTATTTTGAGTATTTATTTGAGATTTTTCACTCAATTATTTTGAAAATACAATAATTTTTGTCTACCCAAAAATTTATTTTGAAGTCTAAAAATACTAATGTAGTATAATGAAAGTCTTAAAACATCATATTATACAATTTCTGGTATTTTGATAAATTTCTAAAATTGTATTTTTTTTCTTAATATGATTCTTTGTTGTCTATCATTATGACATTTTACATCTTCTCTATTAAGTTTAATTATACTTAATTTAGTGTATTGCATTGAAAATGAATGTGCATATATAATTAAAATTATTATTATAATATTGTGATACTACTGTGTGTAAAATACTGATTAAGCCATTGGTTGGAGACTGATTGACTTGTATAGGATGATGAGCGGACGGGCATTCCATTAAATATTGTGATTTGGTGTTATCATCTACTTTTCACGTGATACTGATTGTGAACAAAGAGTGATGATTCTATTTACTGAGCTAACAGTTTACTATTACTGATATAATACTAAAAAATATTGTGATAGTCAGGACTTCTTACTTGTTTAGTATGACTGCTAAAATGTATATTTTAAGGCATTGTCCTTATTATTGTATGAATTTATTATTACTGCAAAGATTTATTGTTATTGTATTATTCTACTGCTCATATCATTAGATTATTATTATTATTTATATAGATACTAATATTATTTAATACTAGTGATTCACTTTATTGATATTAAGCTTGTGCTATATTGAGCATGTGATATAAAATAACTAGATAATATGTATACATTTTGATATGATTTTACTACATTGATTCAATTTCAACAGTTAGGGCTGCAAGCGAACCAAACGTTCGACGAGCTACTCATTGTTCGGTTCGATTAAAGCTCGTTTGTGATCGTTTAATTAACTAAACAAACAAACTTGAACAATATTTTAGTTACTCGATTCTTAAATAAACAAACTTGAACACTAATGTGTTCGTCTCATTTATATTCGCGAACAACATCATTTGAAGTTCGTGAACAAGCTTGAAATTAAGCTCGATTTGTGTTTGATTTTGAACTCGTGAATAAGCTCGATAAAAATAATTAATATTTGATTATAGAATTATTAAATATAAATAATATAAATATTTTATATTTATTATAATATAATAATATAATTATTGTTAAATAATAAACTTTAGAGTAAATAATATTATATTATATGTTTATAAATTTTAGAGTAAATAATATTATTGCTTATAAATCATTTGCCTTTGTTACATAGACAATTGCTTTTACTATAAATGTATTTGTTCATAGATATGTTCATGAATGTGTTTGTTTGATAGTTAAAAAAAATTCGTTAGATATGTTCGCGAACATGCTCGATGTAATCGTTTGTTAGGAAGCTCGGTAAAGCTCGTTTGTTAAGTTCATGAACATCTAAAATTAGAGCTCGTTTATAGCTCGTTCATGTTTGTTTGTTTAAAGCTTGATAAGCACTAAACGAACGAAAATGAACTGAACATGAACCGAACATGAACACTCACTAATTTAAATGAACCAAACATGAACACAAACAATAAAGCTCGAACAAACATGAACCAAACTTGAACAACCTGATATTTAATGAACACAAACATGAACACTCAAATACTCGGCTCAGCTCAGTTTGTTTGCAGCCCTATCAACGATCTTTACTGAAGTTTTGATTGGAAGTTCTACACAATTTTTTTACTAATTGGTATTATGAATATGATGCTTATTTTATATATTTAACATTCATACTGATTTACTACTTCTAGGCTTCCGTACTATAGTATTTTACTGTTTATAGATTTTACTACTACATATGAATTTAACTATTTATGTATTGATTCGATGATCATATGAATGTAACTACTATGATTTGACTGTTGTCATGCATATTGCTCTTTTGTTGTACTTTGAATTTAATTATAGGTTTTGATGACCTGTTGGGCTTTTTAAACTCATTATATATTGTTAAATGATTTCAGGTCAGGGGCATGAGAGTATGAGTGAGGCTGGTCAAGATTCTTCAGGGTCTATTTCTTTTGGTTTTTCTTTTGTACTAAAGACATGGTAGTTATGATTTGATTGTATAGATCCTGAATAGTTTATATGATTTTTGGAAATATAGATATATACATTGATATTTTAATTAAATTATAGAATGTATTTGCTATTTATTGCTATTGGATGATATTAGATAGCTCTGATTATTATTTATTTAATAAATAAATGAATAATTTTTCTAATTTAGATTATGGGGCATTATAGAAGCAACCCATGGATGTCGATAAAGATCCTTCTATCAGGGGTTGACTGCCTCTTCTAACTAAGAAGTGTAGAGACCACGATGGCCCGGGACAACAAAATCATGGAATCTTGATTAGACTCATCATCACCCCCCCTACCCCAATCATCTACTTTAAGCATAAGGCAGTCAAATTTTAATTTTAAATATTTAAATTTCAAATACCAAAATCTTTTTGCTACTATACTCGTACATATATTATTATGTGGGAGATTATTGAAAAAAAATATTTAAATATATAGGCCTACATATATAATTAAATATGTATTATTACATGTTGGAATATTCGTAGTGGTAGAGAGATTGAGAATTTAATGTGCTAGCTTTGTACAAGTTATTGTTGCAATGTTGTTGATGGGGTTTTAATGATTGTGAAGTATTAAGTCATGTTGCGGTTCTTCATGGAGATGTTGTATAGTTTGTTCTTGAGTTGAATAACTCGTGAACAATTGGAAGATTGCAGTATCCATCTAGATGTAACGACAATAGTTCAGTTGGAGGACATAAGGATGGACCATAGCTGATAAGGTGAAGCAGATAGCTATAGTGAGATTCTGATCGATCAAGACCCGATAATTATAGACTGGATTGGGGTGGATTGCCCATTCGGCTTAATATGAAGAAAAGTGGGAGCTTCACTAGACCCATCGAGAAAACTAGTGATGATGTTTACACGAAATAGTTTCAGAATCTTTGAGTTCCATATAGGATAGTTATCATTGGAAAGTTGAATGGGAATGATGGTTTCAATGTTGGAGATGACAAACTTGAGAGATGAGGGTTTGAGAATACAATCGTGACTTCCTTGCATCAATGTTTCAGACATTTGAGGGATGAAGATTTGGGGTGGAAAGATGAGGGTTTGAGATTTTAAGATTATTAGTATTGCTTCACATCAATTAAATAATATATATGAATTAAAATAAAATTTTATCTTTAAAAATATTTTTAATTAAAAAAAGGCATTAATTTAAATGAATGAATATTTTTAATTAATTAAATCATATTAATTATATTTAATTAGTTTATAAACTACTGATTAATTATTATTTAGAATATTAATTTCAATTAAGTATAAATTAATTTATAAATTAGAATTGTAATATGTTTGATTAATTAAAATTATTAATATCCAATAAAATAAATCAGATAAATGTATGTGTTAATTGAACAATTAGTTTATTCTTATTAATAATTTTACTAGTTAAGTAAATCACTAATTAATCATCAGTTGAGATGCTCGAATTTTTTTTTTTTTTTTTTTTTTTTTGTGACATAATGATAAACTCACACACACAATACATAGGTAAGCTTCAAACCCAAGACCTATTAGTTGGTAAGCAAAGCTCTCAACCAATAGATCAAGATGAGCTGCTTGAGGCTGAGATGCTTAATTTAATCAATTAGGATTTTATTAGTTTAATTAATATTGATATACATATAATAAGTTATCTGAATCATATAAATTCATAAATTCTGACATTATTAGCCAAACAAATTATTTGAATTTAATCAACATCATATCAAATAAATTTAAGAAATCTAAATTTACAGGATTTCAAACCATTCAACTAAATTTTTATCTTTTGCACGCTTCATTTATGATTACATTGAATCCCACCACCATTTAATATTACATTTCGGCTTCGTTTTGGATGGCTTTCTTACAGCTTCTTAAAGTAGCTTTCTAGTACAGAAGTTTTAATTTTTATACTTGAAAGTTGCTTTAAAAAGCATGAAGAAAACCATCCCAAATGAAACCTTCATTTATCAGCTCTGCCCATTCCCGATGGGAGGTGAGGAAAGCCACCCCCACACGAAAGCTCCTAAGTCCTAAGCACAGCTTTAGATTTAATTTGGAATAATTTTTTATTGATTTAAAAGGCAAATTTTTTAACATTTTCTATTAAAACGAAACTTGAGAGATGGGAGGTGAGGAAAGCCGTCCTTAGCACTGCATGATCACGTTTTCTTTGAAAACGCAAAAAAAAATTGCATTTTAACAGAAAACGTGAACAGTGATTGCATTTTCTGTTAAAACGTGAATAGTAACCGCATTTTCTATTAAAACTAAATTTTTTATGTTTTACATTCCGGCTAAAAATTTTAAGTTTTTTTTCACCTTCCTCTCTTTTTAATTATATTTTAATTAACTTTAATTTTTTATAAATTTTTTAATTACATTTTAAATATTTAATAATGATTACTATTTTAACTATTAAATATTTATAAGATATTTAAAAAATTTAAAAACTTTTAACTATTATTAAAATTGATATAATCTAATAATATTTAATTTTATTAGTTTTAATCTTTAAAATTTTAGAATATATTTAAATAAAATTAAATTTAAAATATAACTAAAAAGTTTATAAAAAATTAAAGTTAATTTAAAAGTTAATAAAAATTTTAAAATTAAATAATTTTCCACTATCTGTTTCTCTCTCTCTCCATTTGTGTCTCTCTCTCCCCTCCATCCATCCCTCTCTCTACCTCTCTCTCTCTCTCTTTTCATCCTCTAAAAAGCTGAAAAAAAAACATAAAAATTTCACCCCAAATATAAAACATAAAAAATTGAGTTTTAATAGAAAATGCGGTTACTATTCACGTTTTAACAGAAAATGCAATCATTGTTCATGTTTTCTGTTAAAACGTAATTTTTTTTTTTGCGTTTTCAAAGAAAATGTGATCATGCAGTGCGTTTTTGCTCCTTTTTAAAATTATATTCTGCTCGTTCTCTTAAATTTGTCTTGAAACTTGATCATTTTAAAAATTTGCCCACGGAACTAATGGGTTTTATAATTTCAAAACCATCAATAACGAAGAAGACAAGGGCAATTACGATGATATCTCACTAGGAGGCCATTGACGAGACTGATATGATAAGACAGGATATCATTAACATGCTGTCATATCATTGTACCATGCTATTTATGCTAAACTTGGGAATCTAAATCCCATATTTGAAAAAGCAAAATTTGTGCAAATGTCATATCATAAATCATCTAATTGTATTAAGTCATACTTTCGCAGTTATGAATGTTTGCTATTTAAGTGAATGAAATTCAATTGGTTACCAAACTATACTAAATCATATCATTCAAGGGGTCTAAGGCATGCCTATATACTAAGACTTACATTATGGTTAGTTTTTTAAACCATGTCTATCCAATTTTGTTCAATATAGGAAATTAGGTTATTATCTGCGGACAATATCCACCGGTAACAATAAAAAAAAATATCAGAAATTAAGATTTTCCGGTGAATATTCGGCGAAAAATCATATGACGGTAATTCGCACGACGCAAATAAAATACCGACGTAAAAATTTCCCCGTAAACATTTTCGACGGTACTTCCGTCGAAATGACGTCGAAAATATTAGACATGTCGATTTTCGAATGTCATTTTCCGACGTATGTTCCGCCTCTATTTTCGATACGCCGGAAAAAGGCATCCGAAAACCAATAGATATGTTTGATATTTCCATCGACATTTCGATGGAATTACGCTGGAAAAAGCGGTGGAACATACGCCGAAAGTACCATCAAATATCGATTTGACAGATATATCGGCATAAACACTGCCGGTATTACAGACGTACGATTACGTCGGTAATAGCCATTAGAAGTCGTGGTATCGTATTACGGCGAACGTACATGCAAAAAATTCACTGGAAACCGGTAGCATACAGAAAAAAATTGTCTTTCCGCAATCAAAATGGATTTCCACACCTACAAACAAATTTCCACATAACATCTAAACAACATATAATATCAACATCTGATTCATAACAACATATAAATAATACCAACAACATATAAATAAACACACTCTGCTTGTTCAATCGTTTAATATTCAATTGTTCAAAAGTTTAAAAGTCACACAACTATTTGATCGTTAAACATTAAATTGTTCAAAAGTTTAAAAGTAACTCAACTATTCTAATTCAATCTCCTCGACCTTAGAAACTGCATTCTTCTGACTAAGTTGCTCCCTCATTTTTCGTATTTTATCCAATAATTGACTATTTTGCATCTGCAATTGCTACTGCATCTGTTGTTGTTGCATCTGCACTGCCAGTCAACTTGAGCTTTTCTAACCTGCTCTAGCTCAGCAGTAAGGGCAACTACCTGTTGGCCATATGCAGAGTCTTGGAAACTTGATGTGAAGCTGGAGCTAGTAGAGGGCTGCCCTTCGTATGCATGGGCTTGCGAGCCTAAACCATACATTCTGACATGTTGCATCTCTCCTATTGCTTGCAACCAAATACGGTACTTAGAATATTCGGTCGATCCAGTAGAAGATCCTTCAACTGCTGCAGGCTGGCTCTCTCGAAGTCGTGTATATTCCTCCTACGATAGTTATAAAATATTTAATCAAATTAAACATGATATAAAAAAATTTAAAATTATATACTTACATAGGATTTCCTCACATCCATAACTCAAGTTTACATTCAACTCCCTCTCTAGTCTTATCAACAATAAGAATATCATAAGCAAATAGCATACACTAGGGAATTACCTCTTGCAAATATTACAGGAAATTCAGGCATTACCGGCGGATATTTCCGGTAGTTAGTGATAGATTTTCGACAGTTTAAAAAAAACATCGACGACTTTTCGGGGCTTTAAAAACTGTCGAAATATACCTCATAGGAAACATTTTTCCGTCGGTCATGTTTCGGTGGTTTTAATCACCGGTGGCTTTCCAGCAGCGGAGATGGCCGCTAATTTTTGGCAGTGGTAATGACAGTCACCGCCGGTTAGTTACTGGCAGCCAAACCACCGGATCGACCGTTGACAAACTGCCGGAAAGTACCGCTGGCAATCGCCTGTAAACTGTCGGTTAATCACCGGCGGCTTACCGACTATCAGAACCACATTAATTACCAGCAACCCCTGGTAATTACCGGCAGCTTTAGCTAACTTCCGGCAGCATTGATTAGCCGTCTGGTATTGAGATTTTCAGCGGCCAAACCGTCGATTAACCACTGGAAACCTGTAGCATTTGAAAAAAATAAATCGCCGGTTGGAGAAGAATATCGGGGCGTGAGACTCAAGGAGACCAGAGAGGAGACCGAAGAGGAGAGGGGTTCGACTTGGGGGCGAGATCTTCGGCTAGAGGGAGTTTGTTGGCGCCAGATTCCTACGAGGTACTTAGAGGTGTGATCGCGAGAAGGGGGGCAAGCGTCTGCAACCAGCGAGAGAGAAGTGAGGAGGAAGGCTCGGGATAGGTAGATTTAGGGCTTTTTCCGACAGTTTTTTTACGGTCTAAACTGCCGTTAAGGTGCCGGTATTAAATTTAACCGGCGTCACACCCCGTGGTTGTTAAACAGTCACTAATTCCGGTGGCGGTTTATTAAAAACCGTCGATTAATACCTACAGTCAAACCGTGGCAAAATTGCCGGAGCACCGGTCGTAGCCGCCAGTAATAGCTAAATTTTCTGTAGTGAAATGTTTAGTGAGAACATCCATGACTGAAGCAAAAAGAATGTAGGTTTAAGTATTACCGTAAGAGAAGGACGGAGTCGCGAGAACCGGTCCTGGTGAACAAAGACCGGCTCACCTTAATGGCGACGAAGGCCAAGAATGGAGGCAAATGGCTGGCTGAGGTTGGGGAGGCATCGGTCGTAGCTGGACAGCGAACAGAGAACCGAAAGAGAGCAAATGAGAAGGAATGGGCCAAAGTTGGGAAATAGGGCTCTTTTCGTCAGAAATATCGACGGATTCTCCATCGGTCAGGTTTTCGATGAAATATACATTGGTAATTAGTTGTTGTTTTTAAGTAAGCCGGTGAAAAATTCGTCGGTATACACGCCGGTAATTTCCGATGAATTATTCGCTGGTATAGTAAAATCACTGATGAATTAATCAATGCCATATACGACGGAAACGAACCAGCATAATTTAAGCCAATAATTACGAGAGAAATATTCCGGCGAAATATCCGCTAGTGCAACTGCCGCTTTAAGCGACATATGAAGATCCGCCGGAACATCTTTCAGAAATAAGCAGTTTTCCTATAGTTGTTGGATGTTTGAGTGAACCAAATTAGCTTGAATATCTAAACAATAGATCAAGCTTTTCAAATATCTAGATCATATTTGGATATCTAAACTTTTTAATTGCCTAAATAATACTTTTGATACCCAGTAATATTGGATTTTTTAGTAAGCCAAATTCACTCATATGTTTAAATCATACACAATCATGCATAATACGTTCATGTAAACACTTAGGCATATTAGATGGTATAAGTCCACTAAACTTAGACAAAACAAAACATGTAAGTTATTGATCATTTATTATCAATGACATATTTCGTAATGATGATTGATAAATTATACCCCAAACTATCATATGACTTCTTGGAGAGTTTAAAATAGCTAATGATCATATAAATATATATCTTTTCATAATTCTCATTTGCATGTATTAAACTATCTTTTCAAAATAAGGTTTTAACCATTTCAAAAAAAAAAAACTTATGATTAGGATATATCAAAGTTCAAATTTTTTAAATATTGAAACATAAATGATTTAAATTATTTTTACGCATAAAATGTATTGAAAATTATGTATATTATAATTTTCAAAGATAGTTTTAAATCAAGTATGCTATTAAGTCATATCATATCATATTGTATCAAATATAATAGTCATATGGCATCATGCACAGAAATTTTCACTCAATCATATTCATATCCCCTTAAGCCTCCCATCATATCATGTATCAGGTTGACAACAATAACTCATATTTAAAGCCCGTCAACCCACCCTCTTGCACAAAATATCATATCTTTATCAACCTGAATCATATAGTAGCCAGCCTTTCTTGCACACATATTGCATAACACATGCATATATATATATATATATATATATATATATATATATATATATATATATATATATATATATATATATATATATATATATATATATATATATATATATATTTTAAACCCTCAGAAGGGGCTTACGTGTTAATTCCAAAAATTCGGTTACATCGTCCTTAGAAGGAACCTCCAGCTCTCTAATGCTCAAATGAGCTACATTCAAAAAGAAAATAAAACCTACAAGCCGGTTGTTCCTTTTTCTACTATTACAAGATAAGCATAAACTAGAATACGGGCTGTGCGAAGACAGCACCCAAAAAAGGAAGACCTTTGAATTGTCGTTCAGCATCCTCTTCCTGCAAAATTGAGGACTAAAAAAGAACAGGAAAAACAACATACCCAAAAGAATTACCTTGCACTTGAATAGCTCCCCAAAATAAAATATTTTCCTGCAAGAAACTCTCCAAAACGTATATTCAGAAATACAGTTATTAAAAAAAGCTTTGAAATTAAAGATAAAACACATTTTGTAGTATCAGCAAACCAACAACCCCCTATACCTCCAACCACAGAAACTAACAACCTTATGAAAAACCTTCATTAACTTCACAAAAAAAGCCCCAATCTTACTGCACCAAACTCTAAAGCTACACAGCCATCTCCAGGTAACCCGAAAGCTCCAATGTAATAGGCTCAGCCAACAGAACAAACCCCCCTACTCCACCACCCAAGCTCCAAATTATATGAGCACAACCAACCACCAAAATCCTTAAACCAGATATTGCACAAAATAACAAAAAAAACTGATATCACCTAAATTAAACAACGACACAGAATAAGGGATCCACAGAATCCCAGAAACAAACACTAAAACCATAATAGTAATACAAAAAATACTATAGATAAACAACAAAATCCCAGTACCTGCACCACCTAAAACCCACTTAAAATAAGCCATATTCCAGCACCCAGAAATAAAACATCGGATTTATAAGAAAGAACAGTCTGAAAAAATAGCAAATAAAACAACCACAACCCCAGCATCAGAGCAGCAGCAATAAATAAACACAACAGCATGAAATCAGCTCACTCTAATATAAGGAAGCCCAATTTTGTCCAACTTCACCAACCCTTTTAAAGAATGAGGCAAATCGTTCACATCAAACTCCCTTTCCTCCTCCAATCTGCTCCCTATCTTAGTCAAACAGTCAGCACACGCATTTCCTTCTCTAAAAACATGCTTAATCGTGTAATTCATATGAGAGAGGGTCAAACGAATACTTCTAATAATGTAAAATAACTGAGGATGCTTCACATCCATATTTTTAAGAATTTGAACAACATTTAAAGCATCAACCTCAATCTCAATATTAAAGAAACCTTTATTACTACAAAAAATAAGACCTTTAAATAAACCCATAAGCTCAGCAAAAATGACCATACATGGATATAAAGGGCCCGCATAAGACACAATTACTTTGCCAACATTATCACGGATAATACCCCCAAAACCAGCAGACACAGCCCTCACATTACTAATAAGATCCTCAAGACTAATAGGGATACCCAGTTTCTCACACAACAAATTACAGTTAACTAAGTTTTTCCTAGAAATAAGCTTGCCAGCAAATAATTGAAGCAATTTTATGATTAATATTGGAGATAATGACCTTATCATCCATTTTAATCCCATTATGCTTCGCTTCATTACGAGCCTTCCACAGGAACCAAAGAATCAAAACAGGCAAAATGTTCAAAACGTGACCTTTAATCGAATTCACCCACTCAGATAAAAAATACTTAACAGCATTATCAGTTCTGGACTAAAAAATAGGAAAAGGTTTGTTAGTAATGATAGCATAATACCTCCAAACTTTTTAAGCAATCTTACCATAGAGAAAAACATGATCAATACTCTCAACATCAGCACAACAATGGCATTTAGAAGGTAAAACAAAACCTTTCTTCCAAAGCCTAACATCAACCGTTAAAAAACCTTTGATACACCGCCACGCCAGAACATAATAGGATAGAGGAATATTATTATTCCAAATGTTACCATAAAGACTAGACACCTCATTTTTGTGTCTAAAAGCATCCCAAACCTTTTTAATATTGAATAAACCATCATTAGAACAATTAAACAAAATTCGGTCCTTTTCAAAAATGCTCAAAGGAATGCTCAAAACTTGATTCACAATGACCTCAAGTAAAATATTAGACAGTTTATTAATATTCCAAATACCATTATCCAAAAAATAATTAACTTTAGTATCATTAAGAGTATGCGGAGACATCATAGTATCAATCGAACTCGTGCCTAACCAATTATCTTGCCAAAAAGAAATCTCCCCTTTACCCAAACCCCATTGGATAAAAGGCTCCGCAACCCAGCTGATATTGCATAACTGCTTCCAAATAAAAGAATCAGTTTTCTTAATCGTACAGTGAATAGGATGCTTATCTTTACAATACTTAGCAATCAAAAAATTAGCCCACAAGCTACTATTAGATCTAAAAGAGAACCACATTTTATAAGAAAAGGCCGTAACCATGTCCAAAATACTGTTACACCCAAGGCCACCTTCATTAAAAGGACCACAACATTTAATCCAAGAGGACCACAAAATGCAAGACCTATTATTCTTAGCTCCCCAAAAGAACTTATTTATAAGTCTTTCCAATCTAAAGCAAATAGAAGGAGCAAGATTAAGACTGTGGAAAATGAAAATAGGAATCGATTTTAACACATGTTTAATGAGAAGCAGCCTGCCCCCAAAAGAAAGAAAATTCGTAGACCAATTGTTAATCTTGTTTTGAAAAACCATAACCATATCTTCAAAAAGCAATTTCTTCTTTCTACCCTTAAAGATAGGGGTCCCCAAGTATTTAATAGGCAGGCAAGAAAGATTAAACCCACTAATCCTTTTAATATCATTAATTCTACCTTGACTAGTCGATTTAGGAACAATAAAAGTACTTTTCTCCTTATTAATCGAAAGCCCACTCATATTCTGGAACTCATTTAAATACTTGATAAGAAAATTAATATTATTTAGAGAACTATTAGCAAAAATGATAAAGTCATCAGCAAAACTTAGATGAGTAATAGGAATACCACACAAAGTACGATAATATAACTTAGGATGTCTTCTATAAAGACAATCCAAACCCCTAGATAAATAATCCACCGCAATAATAAATAGAGCAGGGGAAAGAGGATCACCTTGGCGCAAACCTTGAGTAGACTTAAAAAAATCATTGCTTTTATCATTAATGATACTATAAAAGTGACAGTGCTCAATACAATTCTTAATCAGAGAGATAAAACCACTACTAAAACTGAATAAAGAAAGCACTTTATAAAGGAAATCCCAGCACAAGTTATCATAAGCCTTAGTAACATCCAATTTGAAAATAATATTCCCACCTTTAATTTTAGCATCAATATCATGCATAACTTCTTGTGCAAGCAAAATATTATCAAAGATGCTCCCACCTTTGATAAAACCAGTTTCATTCTGAGATATAATTCTAGGCAAAATATTGGTAAGTCTAGTCGCAATGATCTTAGAATTAAGCTTGTTAAAAAAAGAACATAAACTGATAGGTCTAAAATCATTCCAGTTATTGGTAGCCTCCTTCTTAGGAATTAAAACAACATTAGCAGTAGAGAAAAAATTTAATATATGATTTACCCGAGAAGAATTCAGCCACAGCATCCACAATATCAGCTTTGGTAATATGCCAGGTATGAATAAAGAACTTAGTAGTAAAGCCATCCGGATCAGCCACAGAGTCCCCATTCATAGCCTGCATAACCTTCCACACTTCTTCCATAGAAGGAGTACAAGTAAGATCAACATTATCATTTTCAGAAATGCAAGAAGGCACAATATAAGGATTTACAATAGGAGAAGGCCTAAAACCACTATTATAAATATTGCAAAAATGCTCAACTCCGGAATTTAAAATAGCATCCTCCTCTAAAACTCTACCATCATCACCAGCAATTTTGAAAATATGATTCCTAATTTTTTTCTTGTTAGCCAAAGCATGGAAAAACTTGGTATTCCTATCACCTTTAACAATGAATTTAGTGGTAGCTTTTTGATGCCAATAAGTTTCCTCTTACTCATGTAACTTAAACAAATTAATCATAGCATTATTAAGATCAGAAAGCTTAGAACTATCAAGGTTAAGCATATAAAGATTTTCCAGCTCAATAACCTCCTTCTCAGCCATCTTATTATTAGAAAATAAATTTTTAAAAACATGCTTATTCCACCATCTCAAGTAGAAATCATAGAGTTAAAATCCTCCATGGCATTAATATTAGGAGTGTTACCTCCCAATATTTCTCTAACATTAGAGATAACATTGAAATCCCCTCCACACACCACGACCCAGTTAAGTTCGAAGCAAAATTCATAAGCTGATCCCACAGAGTGAGGCGACCAACTCTAGAACTGGCCGCATAGACAAAGGAAGCATTACAAGCAAAATTAAACAACGATATAGAAACATTCACAACTTGAATAAAATCATCCAAAATGTTCACATTAATAGCATTGTTCCAAAAAATCCAGATTTTATTAGAACAATTAACAAATTTATTCCTAAAACCTAATTTAAAAGCAGTAATATCCAATATATATATATATTCATCACGATATCATTTAATATTTTATTCAAGATTCATTTCATTGTATCAATTCAATGTAAATATGAAAAACATGTAAATCATAAAAATAAGATTCATAAGATAATGCAATATACTGATTTTCATATACTTAATTATAACCTCAACATGTAGACCCTAGTAGGTGTATGCTATAATAAAATGATTCATGTAAATAAACCTTATTAAAATATGCATGTCATTCATTCTATACAAGCCAAATATAATAATTAATCATCATTTACAATATGAATTTATGTTACTCAAATTTAGGAAATATGACTCAATTTACAAAACCTCGACTAAAAATCTAATATGATCATGTGAAAAAATCCAGAATAAGCAGATCTACAACATACTAGTTATATGATGAAAGTGCTAGAAATTGAGATCATATATTTTACAACTTCTCACCAAATTAAATCTAAAAATTTCTAGGGAAATCAAAATCATCAAAAAAATAGAAGTAGAGTAGTGGTAGCCTACTTGAAGATGAACAATTTTTTAATAGATTTTACAGAAGAAATTGGTCTGAAGATCATTGAATCTTCTTCCTCTCTCCTCACTACAGGAAAACATGCTTATTCCAGCGGACTAGATCCGTCGGTAACAACAAAAATGCGCCGGAAATTATTGATTTCCGGCAGATCACTGTCGCAAAACTCTCTGCCGGAATATCGTACGTTAGAATTTTCCACCGACGCACAAATTTTGCAGGAAACAAGTTTCCGGCGAAAGTTCTGGTGGAAAAATATCAAAATCTTGTCGGCGAATATTTTTGTTTACTGTCATTTATTCTGTCGGTCTTTCCGGCGGATAATCCGTCGTTAAAAAGACGATGCATAACCGTCAGATACGATTCGCCGGAACTGTTATACCGTCGTTAAAAAATCGATGCGTAACCGTCAGATACAATCTGCCTGAAATTCCATATCGTCGTACTGACAGACCAACAGGCTGAAATTCCGCCAGAAACCTGGAGCACAAAAAAAAAAACTTCCTTCCTTTAAAAAATTATTTCCACAAAAAAATACATGCATAAAAACACATATAAACAACATAATTTACATCAACACAATTTGCATTTATACATCAAATTCAGATAAGGAACATCACCAATTACATAATCAAACATGTCAAAATAACAATTAACTAAACATATACACAATAAACATAAACAATTAAGTTGTGCTGACGCAATACCCGCCGATAATTTTTGGCGGATCCTGCGCTGGTTAATCTACAAAGCAGGCACATGACCCGTCAATTATCTGCCGGTAACTTTGCGGCAGGTAAGCTGCCGGAAAGTCCGCCGTAAAACTTCCGTCGCACAAGTTTCGTCGGTAATAGTGTCACCATTTCCGTTGACCCTAATTCCGCTGGAAAAATCCGACGGTAATCAGACATTTTCCTGTAGTTCCTCCCTAGCTTTCCTCTCTTCTTCTTCTTCTTCTCCTATTCTTCCCTCCTAGTGAAATGAGGCAAATGAAATGGTTTGAGATATTTAATTGCTAAGAAAATGAGTTTAGATATTTTATAAAACATTAAATTAGCACCATGGTGTCACATATCTCAACACCACAACGATCACCAAGGAAGTTTCTATAATTTCAACACAAAGACCTTTATGCATGACATTACTTCCCAGCACCCCAACATTGCTTCGCAACACCTAACCACCACAACACCCCTATTGCAGTGCCATTGTGCTAACAAATAGAGAGGGTAGTGCCTACTTTATAGTTTCATGGTGCTCTCAAGAAGTAATTTTCAAATATATATGTGAATTTTCATAAATCTTAAATAACATTATATTTTATATCCAGTCCTTGGTAACCTTACTACAAAAAATCAAATTACTATAAAAGAGTTTTTTACATGAATAAATCACATAACTTTGATTTTGGGTTCACTTTTGTACTCGACATCAACCTTAAATTTCTTGAATCTGCTGAAGAACTCTAATTTCTGCTTCAACAAATACGTTCATATTTTTATTGAAAAATCATCAATGAAGATAATAAAATAGTTACTCTTATCGAGTGAGCTTGGTTTTATTAGGCTACAAACATTTGTATATGTATGCTCTAATGGCTTTCGGGCTTTTCAACGTGATTCACTTGGAAAACTTTTCTTGAAATATTTCTAGAGTAGACATGTTTCACATAATTGATCCTGGGTGTTTGATGGAAGCCATACCTCACCATCTCCTTCTTTAAAAGTAGTTTTAGTTCTCCAAAGTTGAGATGCCTAAATCAAAGATGACATAACCAAGAAAAATCTTTATAATCAGCTTTAAGACAGTTGACAATATTATTTTGAATAATTAGCAATAATATTCTATTTTTTTATGTTGATAATTTTGTAATCAAATTGTCAATATTATATCCTAAGAAGAGAGAATTATCTTTTTAATGAATATTATATCATTTTATCCAGAGTAAAACTAAACCCAAGATATTGCTATTCATATTTAACACAAAATAAACATTGGAAATAAATTTATGCTTCACATTCTTCAAGAAAATAAGAATGTTACATTTGTCTTTTACTTCCAAGATATTATTTCTCAATGATTTATCAAGCTTTACAAACATGCTTCTTTTTTCATATACATAATTGCTTACACTAGTGTCTAGGTATCATATTCCATCTTCACATATTTCATTATCCTTATATACTAGCAATAATGTGACACCTTCTCTTCTTTCTTCTATGTAATTGACTCTTTCATGTACTTTATTTTTTGCACTCTATATTTCTTAATATAATGCCCAAATTTATCATAGTTGTAATGCTTAACTTTAGATTTATCATATCTTGAATTTGAATGTCCTCTATCATACCCTCTTGTTGAGCTTTCTCCTCTTTCATAGTTGTTGTTATTGTGAAATCCATTGTTTGTTAGCGCAAACTTTTCGTTATCCATGATGATTTTTATTATTTTTGTTGAAACTTTCCTCTTTCTTGATTTATTAGAGATCCAACTTGAGGAGTTACTGGGCAATCCCTTCATTTATCTTCTTCCTTTCTTCATTAGCTTGTAATGAACACAAGAGTGTCTATGATCATGTTTTGTAGATCCTTAATCTTCTTGATGATGGTTATGATATATACTATCAAATCTTAATTTTAACGAATGAAAAATCTTCTCAATGATAGTCACATCTTCTAACTTCTCGTCATTTCTTTTTTAATTGATAAAAAATGGGAAAGACTTTGAAAAAAATAACCAGAGGCCAACTCATTTTTTTCATATGCAAAGCATCAAATTTTCTTTTTAATATTTGAAGTTGTACATTTTAAAACTTCTCCTCTCTTATATGAGGCATAGTACTTTTCTCATTCTTACTTGGCTAAAGTAGCATTGGAAATCATTTCAAAATCTTCATCATCTAAAGCTTGATAAATGAGAGTGATATCCTTATTGTCTCCCTTCTTTAAATCTCTTAAGCTACCATTTTGCATTGAGGAGAGAGATGATGTAATATTACGATCTGCTCCAGGATCGTCCAGGACGATCTGGGATCGTCCCGGGACGATCAGTTGAGAAACTGCTCCAGAATTTGCCCAGATTTGCTCCAGGTGATTTCCTGTAGGTATCGTCCAGGCCGATTGAAGACATCGGCCGGGCCGATTACACTGTTCATAAGCATCGGCCGTGCAATAGCCCTGGGAGCTGTCCAAGACGATGTTGTTTGGTCTGATCGTCTAGGACGATCGAGACGATCGGCCAGGCCGATCTGTGTATGATTTAAGGGAAATCAGCTCATTTGAAGAGAGAGAAAAATATTTTAATAAATATCTGATTTTCAATCTGAGGAGAGAGAAAAAGAGAAAATTTGGAAAAGTTGATTTCGGGAAGACGCGGAGCCGTTTTCGTTCGAAGAGACTGTTGAGGGAATTGCTGTGCACGAGGTAAGGCACATTCCACCTTTCTCAATTTTCAAAACCGTCGAGTTTGGCGGTATTATCTGTCCGGAATTGATTTTTGTTCGTGATTTTCGTCCGTATCTTTTGATTGGTTCAGTTTTTACCGCGTAAGTTTCTGTATATTGTTGACGTGCCGAGTGTGCACATTTTGGTTATTTTCTGAAGATTTTTGTCCGGGTATTTTTGATTCGACTGTATTTTTAGTCGTCTGGATTTTTCTGTGAACTTGGAAATTTTCTGTGCAATAGAATAAATGTTCTGAAATGTTAATATCTGTATTCTGTGCGAATTTGGTGAATTTTGATTTTCAGGAAAATTGTGTAAATTCTGTATACTGCCATTGTGCTGCCCGATTTTTGGGTAATTTCTGTTTTGTCCGGAAATCTTCTGATTTGATATGTTATCTGTATATGCTATACAAAGGGAGTTATAAGGGGCCTGGATCCTATGAGATTCAGTTAGTGAAATGGGAAATTCTGAAATGAGCTCAATCTGAAATTTTAGTATCTGTTCTGTTCCGGATCCGAGGAAAAATCTGTTTAGGTGCTATATGCACTATTTATGTATTCTGGTGATATAAGTTCTGGTGCTATAAGCACATCTGTTCAGGTGCCGTGGGCACACTTAGCTATTAATTACTCAGCTATTGTTCTGGTGCCGGGGGCACATTTAGCTATTAATTAAATATCTGATATCTGATATATGATATGATATGATTTTGTTCTGTTCTGATGTGATTCTATTGATCTGATATGTCTGATCTGTTATGTTTATGATTTGATACGACTTCTGTTTCCATACAATTCTGTTGATTTGATATCTGTCCGATTCTGTTCTGATTTCTGTACGGATTTGTCTGATGTGTTGGTTTTATGATTCTGAGGATTTTGATTGGAGGTTTGTTGCTTTACTGAGCTGTTGAGCTCACCCTTGCTTTCTGGTGGTTTTCAGGTTTTGGGAAAGGGAAGGAAATCCAGGATTAGTTCAGAGTTTGATCAGTATAGGTATTGTTTTGTACCTTTTGATTTTTGTACAGTCATGGCTTTTCTGTTCTGTCTTTCCTTCTGTCTAAAGCCATGTACTGTATTTGTAGATGATTGTTTTGAGAAAATGAAATCAGATAGATCTTTTGTTCCGCTGCATTTGATATTTTTAGTAACTCTGTGTTTCTGTGCTTGTTTGAGTTAAATATTTGGAAGATTCAGTTCCGAACCAAATTCCAAAGCTAGATCCTGGTTAGCCTCTTCATCGCGGCCCGGTGCGGACGGGATCTGTCTCGTCTCGGGTCGGGTCGTGACAAGCTTTTTTTTGGTATCAGAGCCTTGGTTTTGGAATTTGGGAATTTTGTGAAACAGAGCTATAGGAAATGATCAGTAAGTCTGTCTGGGGGGTAGTTTTGGTTTGTTCGGCTTTTTATTGTGTTGTTTTTGTGATAGTTTTCCGGATTTTTCTGGATTTTCTGTATGGATCAGCCAGACCCAGACATGACAGATGGGCAGAGTGCCGATCAGGCAGCACCAGTGGGGAGTACAGCCCCAGTGGTCGGTGCTGACACACTGTCATAGTTTGCTACACTTGTTGCTCAGATGATGAGCGAGACTCAGAGTAGAGCTTCTACTGTCCGATCTGATGACCTGGATAGACATTTACAGTTGTTTTTGAGGTTGAAACCTCCGAGGTTTGAGGGCGCTGTTGAGCCCAGAGCTGCTGAGGAGTGGTTGAGGAGATTGGAGAAGACTTTTGACAGGATGCAGTGTCCGTCAGACAGGAAGGTACCGTTAGCTGTTTTTCTGTTGGACGGAGAGGCTGAGCATTGGTGGGAAGGCCAGCAGGCAGCCAGATTTCAGGACAGATTGAACTCTTTGATTACCTGGGAAGAGTTCACTGAGGTATTCCGGGATTGGTTTGTTCCCCCTTCTGCACGACAGCAGATGCAGGAGAATTTTCTGAGACTTGTTCAGGGGAGCAAGACGGTGATGCAGTACGAGGCTGAGTTTACTGCATTAGCCAGGTATGCTCCGCAGCTGGTTAGCACTTCTACTGAGAGGTGTTACAGATTTCTGAGGGGATTGCGGGATACCTTGAGGCAGCCCCTGATACCGTTCCGGATCACTGATTTCTCTGAGCTTGTGGAGCGAGCTCGACTGATAGAGAATGACCTGATGGCTACTCAGCAGCGGTGGACTGCGAGTAGGAAGAGATTTGGAAGTGAGACCTCTGGCAGTGGTTCCTCTGGAAAGAGGAGATTCGTTTCTGGTTCTGGATCTGGAGATTCCAGGAGGAGTGGAGGGTCGTCTGGTACTGTTACCAGTACGACGAGTTCTGGATCAGTCAGTTCGGCACCTGTGTGCCAGAACTGTGGACGACGACACTTTGGCCAGTGCTACAGGATGGCTGGTCTATGCTTCCGATGTGGTCAGTCAGGACATCGGATTGCAGAGTGTCCACAGATGGGATTTGATCAGCGTTCGAAGTTCCGATCTGAGGGCTTTGTCAGACCTGCCGGTTCAGCAGGAAGACCGAGGACTGTTCCTCCACGCCCTGAGGGATTTGCTGGTAGAGGTGGTGGTTCTAGTTCTGCACCACGGAGACCACCTACTGTTCAGAGGGAGCAGAGTAGTTCTGTTGCTTCAGCTCCTGTCCCAGTTCAGCCACGAGTTTACAGTCTGAGTCAGCAGGAGGCTCGTGATGCTCCCGATGTTGTGACAGGTACGATTTATATTTCTGATCAGCCCTGTCGTGTTTTGTTTGACTCTGGAGCGAGTCATTCTTTTCTGTCTGAGCACTGTTTTGAGATTTTGCATTTGGATTCGTTTTTGCTTCCGATTTCTTTGTCTGTGATTTTACCGGCTGGGAATCCTTTAATTGCTCGACAGTTTTGTTTGTGTGAGATTGAAATTTCTGGCAAGAAGTGGAAATCAAGTTTGATTCGGTTGCCGATTTCATCGTATGATGTGATTCTGGGCATGAATTGGCTGAGTCAGTATGAGGCCCAGATATACTGTCTGAAGAAGCAAGTGAGTTTGCTTATGGCTGGAGAGAGAGTTGTCTTTCAGGGATTACGAGGTGTTCTCTCCAGTCTGGTTTCTATGTTGGAGGTAAGCAGGATGTGGAAGAAGGGATGTCCAGTATTTTTGGCTTCGGTGCGGGATCTGAACCTAGAGGTTGGTTCTGTTTCTGAGATCCCTGTGGTACGGGAGTTTGTGGATGTCTTTCCTGAGGAGTTGGTTGGTTTACCTCCGGATAGAGATGTGGAGTTCTCTATCGATATTTTTCCGGGTACCGCTCCGATATCGAAAGCTCCGTACAGGATGGCACCGAAAGAACTTTCTGAGTTGAAAGTTCAGCTTCAGGAGTTGGTTGACAGAGGTTTTGTATGTCCTAGTGTTTCGCCCTGGGGAGCACCTGTTTTGTTTGTGAAGAAGAAGGACGGTACACTCCGTATGTGTATTGATTACAGAGATTTGAACAAGGTCACGATCAAGAACAAGTATCCTTTGCCTCGGATTGACGACTTGTTTGATCAGCTTTCTGGATCTTCGGTATTTTCGAAGATTGATTTGCGATCCGGATATTATCAGGTGAAGGTGAAGGAAGCTGATGTGGTGAAGACAGCTTTCAGTACTCGGTACGGGCACTACGAGTTCTTGGTTATGCCTTTTGGGGTAACCAATGCGCCTGTTATTTTCATGGATCTGATGAACCGAGTATTCAGGGAGTATTTAGATCAGTTTGTGATCGTCTTCATTGACGATATTCTGGTATATTCTGCATCTGAGGATGATCATGCCAGACATTTGAGTATTGTGTTGGAGACTTTGAGGAGGCATCAGCTGTATGCCAAGTTCTCCAAGTGTGAATTCTGGTTGAAGAGCATTTCTTTTCTGGGGCATGTGATTAGTGGAGAAGGTATTTCTGTAGATCCCCAGAAGATTCAGGCAGTTGCTGATTGGCCAAGGCCGACTACGGTATTTGAGGTACATAGTTTCTTGGGCATGGCTGGGTATTACAGGAAATTTGTGAAAGGATTTTCACAAATTTCGACGCCTCTGACGAGACTGACTCAGAAGTCAGTTCCTTTTGTTTGGACACCGAAATGTGAGATGAGTTTTCAGAGATTGAAGGATTGTCTGACTTCAGCTCCGGTACTAGCACTTCCGTCAGGTACAGAAGGTTTTAAGGTGTTCAGTGATGCTTCACTGAAAGGACTGGGTTGTGTCCTGATGCAGCATGGTCAGGTAATTGCTTATGCTTCGAGACAGTTGAAACCACATGAGAAGAATTACCCGACGCATGATTTGAAGTTAGCTGCTGTTGTTTTTGCTTTGAAGATTTGGCGTCATTACCTGTATGGCGTCAGATGTGAGATTTTCACTGATCATAAGAGCCTGAAGTACATTTTTACTTAGAAAGATCTGAATCTGAGACAGAGAAGGTGGCTCGAGTTGATCAATGACTATGATTTGACTATTCAGTATCAGCCTGGTAAGGCTAATGTAGTAGCAGATGCTTTGAGCAGGAAGTCTTCTGGATTATCAGGTATTCAGCTTACTTGTGATGACTTCCTGATTCGTGATATGGAAAGATTGCAGTTGGAGGTGATTTCCTCCAGTGGTTTGGAGTTGGCTCATATGAGCATTCAGTCTTCCTTGTCTCCAAGGATTCAAGAAGCCCAGAAGTCAGATTCTGATTATTCGAAGTTGATTGCACAAATTGGATCTGGTAAGACTCCTGAACTTCGAATTTCTGATTATGGTGCTATTTTCTGTAAGAACAGGTTGTGGGTACCTGTGTTTGGAGATTTGAGGCAGGAGATTCTGTACGAATCTCATCATTCAAGCTACACTGTACATCCAGGCAGTGGTAAGATATACGCTGATATGAAACTTTTGTTCTGGTGGCCTGAAATGAAGAAAGATGTGGCAGAGTTTGTGTCGAGATGCGAAGCCTGTCAGTTGGTGAAGGCAGAGCATCAGCGACCCGGTGGACTGTTGCAGTCGTTGCCTATCCCTGAGTGGAAATGGGAGGAGGTGACGATGGACTTTGCGATGGATTTTCCTCGATCTAGACAAGGGCACGACGCCATTTGGGTGGTTGTAGATCGATTGACGAAATCCGCTCATTTTCTTCTGATCAGACAGACGGATTCAGTTGATCGCTTGGCACATATATATGTGAAGGAGATAGTCAGATTGCACGGTGTGCCTCGCGTGATTGTTTCTGATCGAGATGGACGTTTTACTTCCAGACTTTGGAAAGGCATTTAGCAAGGCTTGGGTACGAAACTGCATTTTAGTACAGCCTTCCATCCTCAGACAGATGGACAGTCTGAGAGGACTATTCAGGTACTGGAAGATCTGTTAAGGCTTTGTGTTCTGGACTTTAGCGGAAGCTGGGAAGATCATATTCCGCTGATTGAGTTTGCTTATAACAACAGTTTTCAGTCCAGTATCGGTATGGCACCGTACGAGGCTCTGTATGGCAGGAAGTGCCGTACTCCTTTGACTCTGACGGAGGTCAGAGATAGACAGGCTTTGGGAGCCACTTTTGCTGATGAAACTGCTCAGAAGATCAATTTGATAAAAGAGAGATTGAAAGCTGCTCAAGACCGTCAGCAGAAGTATTACAATCAGAAGCACAGGTTTGTTGAGTTTCAAGTTGGTGACTTTGTGTATGTCAAAGTCAGTCCTATGAAGGGTGTGAGCAGATTTGGTCAGGTGAGCAAGCTTAGTCCAAGGTATGTTGGACCTTTTGAAATTTTGGAAAGGATTGGAAAAGCTGCTTACAGACTATCGCTTTCTGATTCTATGTCTGACGTGCATAACATGTTCCACGTATCCACTCTGAGGAAGTGGGTATCCGACTCTGGGAAGAAGGTATCAGTTGATGAAGTTGAGATTCAGGAGAATCTGGCGTACAAGGAAGAGCCAGAGTTGATTTTGGCGTACGACCTCCGAAAGTTAAGAAATAAACAGATTCTGATGGTTAAAGTTCAGTGGAAGCACCAGACTGCACGGGAAGCGACTTGGGAGAAGGAGTCTGACATGAGACAGTCGTACCCGTACTTGTTTTGACTGAGTTTGGATTGGATAATATCGAGGACGACATTTTTCTGAGTTGGGGAGATTGTAATATTACGATCTGCTCCAGGATCGTCCAAGACGATCTGGGATCGTCCCGGGACGATTAGTTGAGAAACTGCTCCAGAATTTGCCCAGATTTGCTCCAGGTGATTTCCTGTAGGTATCGTCCAGGCCAATTGAGGACATCGGCCGGGCCGATTACACTGTTCATAAGCATCGGCCGTGCAATAGCCCTGGGAGCTGTCCAGGACGATGTTGTTTGGTCTGATCGTCCAGGATGATCGAGACGATCGGCCAGGCCGATCTGTGTATGATTTAAGGGAAATCAGCTCATTTGAAGAGAGAGAAAAATATTTTAATAAATATCTGATTTTCGATCTGAGGAGAGAGAAAAAGAGAAAATTTGGAAAAGTTGATTTCGGGAAGACGCGGAGCCGTTTTCGTTCGAAGAAACTGTTGAGGGAATTACTGTGCACGAGGTAAGGCACATTCCACCTTTCTCAATTTTCAGAACCGTCGAGTTTGGCGGTATTATCTGTCCGGAATTGATTTTTGTTCGTGATTTTCGTCCGTATCTTTTGATTGGTTCAGTTTTTACCGCGTAAGTTTCTGTATATTGTTGACGTGCCGAGTGTGCACATTTTGGTTATTTTCTGAAGTTTTTTGTCCAGGTATTTTTGATTCGACTGTATTTTTAGTCGTCTGGATTTTTTTGTGAACTTGGAAATTTTATGTGCAATAGAATAAATGTTCTGAAATATTGATATCTGTACTCTGTGCGAATTTGGTGAATTTTGATTTTCAGGAAAATTGTGTAAATTCTGTATACTGCCGTTGTGCTGCCCGATTTTTGGATAATTTCTGTTTTGTCCGGAAATCTTCTGATTTGATATGTTATCTGTATATGCTATACAAAGGGAGTTATAAGGGGCCTGGATCCTATGAAATTCAGTTAGTGAAATGGGAAATTCTGAAATGAGCTCAATCTGAAATTTTGGTATCTGTTCTGTTCCGGATCCGAGGAAAAATCTGTTTAGGTGCTATATGCACTATTTATGTATTCTGGTGATATAAGTTCTGGTGCTATAAGCACATCTGTTCAGGTGCCGTGGGCACACTTAGCTATTAATTACTCAGCTATTGTTCTGGTGCCGGGGGCACATTTAGCTATTAATTAAATATTTGATATCTGATATATAATCTGATATGATTTTGTTCTGTTCTGATGTGATTCTGCTGATCTGATATGTCTGATCTGTTCTGTTTATGATTTGATACGACTTCTGTTTCCGTACAATTCTGTTGATTTGATATCTGTCCGATTCTGTTCTGATTTCTGTACGGATTTGTCTAATGTGTTGGTTTTATGATTCTAAGGATTTTGATTGAAGGTTTGTTGCTTTACTGAGCTGTTGAGCTCACCCTTGCTTTCTGGTGGTTTTCAGGTTTTGGGAAAGGGAAGGAAATCCGAGATTAGTTCAGAGTTTGATCAGTATATGTATTGTTTTGTACCTTTTGATTTTTGTACAGTCATGACTTTTCTGTTCTGTCTTTCCTTCTATCTAAAGCCATGTACTGTATTTGTAGATGATTGTTTTGAGAAAATGAAATCAGATAGATCTTTTGTTCCGCTGCATTTGATGTTTTTAGTAGCTCTGTGTTTCTGTGCTTGTTTGAGTTAAATATTTGAAAGATTTAGTTCCGAACCAAATTCCAAAGCTAGATCCTAGTTAGCTTTTCCGTCGCGGCCCGGTGCGAACGGGATGCGTCTCGTTTCGGGTCGGGGCGTGACAGATGATTCGTCGCTTGGGTTATCATAGCCTTTCTCTACAACCTCCCAAATGCCATACACTTCAAGAATTGCCTTCATCTTGATACTCAAATCTCTATAATTCTTTGTTTTAAGCATTGGGACTTAGAAGTAAGCCGTACTTAACATTTCTATAAAAAGGAGCTCTTGGGCTCTGATGCCACTTTCTTGAAATGATAAGACTTTTTAGAACTAGAAAATGTTAAGAGGATAAGAAAAAAAGAAAGAAGTTAGACTAAGAATCTGAGAGATGATAAAAGATGCTACTAATTTTTATTTCTCAATTAACTTAATACAAACTCAAAAACACCATCACTATGTATACTAATAGCACCTCTATTATAATTATGCAACATATATATTTCAATCTGATTATTATAAATGACTCTCTGTAAAATTTGTGTATCTTCTATCATAAAAGATATTAAATGTTATTTAAGTTTCTAACATTTTCTTCAAAATTTAACATTTATATTATAAAATTTTATCTACCTAAGAGCATAAGATAAATTTTATAGAATCATATTGTTTATCTTAAAAGAGATTGGTGCAATAAAAAAATTACATTATGATTACAAACTAGAAGTTTTCCTTATCATAAACATAGACAAACATATATATAATATAAGAATGCTAGAACACAATACCTTACAACTTATGTTAATTAACAGAAGAAAGATACAGATGGGGCGGAAATCGTATATAGAGAAGAGGTAAAAAATTGAGATGAAATAATAGAGAGAAAGGGAAAAGGAGGCTAGCTCGCAAGCTAGAACAAACCTGCAAGTTTTACATTAAAAAATCATCACATTCTCCCTAAAACAGTCACAAAATAGCCCCATTTATAGGGGAGAAAAAGAAAAGGAAAAAAATAATTAGTGCATTGAGTTAAAGCACCACCCAAATAGCTATTAGAAACACCTCAAAATCTGCAGCAAATAGGAACCAAAGGGACAACAACCAAGGGAAAAATGAAGCATCAAAATCGTAGCTAATGGGCACCGAAATTGAAGGGACATCAGCCCAAATCAAAGGAATAGCTGCCAAGGAAAAAACATAGCATCCAATGAACATAGAAACCGAAAATAGGCCTAGAGAAGTTCAAACAAACAATTTGAAAATTTCAAACAACACACATGGCATCTAGGGAATTCCAAACAACATTTTAGGAATTTCAAACAGCACACACAATACCTTGATTGCATCAATTCTCCTTTGGTGGAGAATTCTCTGAGATTGTCTCAAAATTTTAAAGATGTGACATTTCTTATTCCCAAATGTACGTGTTGTACTTTCTTCGGATGATCTCCTTTTCTTGCTCAAATTTGGATAAAAGTTGAAATTTCCTATTTTTATATCGTTCGGCTCGAAAATATATTTTCTCTTATATTTTGTAAAGCTCGTCCTGAAGTGGATCAGTAGAACATCCTATGGCGAAATCCATCTGGTTGTTAGAATTTTCTCATCCAGAATAGATGACAAAGAATGTTGACTTTGAAAATTTATAGAATCAAATTCATCTTAGGACTCTTTTGTATCATGACTTAAAACTTCAACTTTTTGATTGATTGGACTATCCCTTTTTTTATTTTAATTTTTAAAAAGAAAGGAAAACTCACATGACCTAAACTCTGATACCAAATTAGTGCAACAAAAAAAATTATATTAGTATTGCAAACTAAAAAATTTTCTTACCATAAACATAAACAAACACATATATAATATACCAATACTAGAACACAATACCTTACAACTTTTATTAATTAAGAAAAGAAAGATACATATAGACGGGAACAGTAGATAGATAAATAGAGGTAAAAAAATTGAGATAAAATAGTAGAGAAAAGGGGGAAAGGAGACAAGCTCGCAAGCTAGAACAAACACGCAAGTTTTATATTCCAAAAATCATCATATTCTCCCTAAAACTGTCACAAAACAGTCCCATTTATAGAGGGAAAAAAAGGAAAAAAATAATTAATGCATAGAGTTAAAGCACCACCCAAACAACCACTAGCAACTCCTCAAAATTTGAGGCAAATAGGGACCAAAGGAACATAAGCCAAAGGAAAATATGAAGCATCAAAATAGCAGTCAATGGGCACAGAAATCAAAGGAACAACAGCCCAAACCAAAAGAACGGCTGCCAAGGGAAAAACACAGCAACCAATGAACATATAAACCAAAAATCACCCTAGAGAAGTTCAAACAAATAGTTTGGAAATTTCAAACAGGACACAGCACCTATGAAATCCAAACAGCATTTTAGAAATTCCAAACAGCACACACATCACCTTGATTGCATCAGGGATATTCATGTTATTAGTCATATTCTCTGCACAGAAGAAAATATGTAGTATTACACAAATCTCACAAAAGAAAATATGTCAAATGCATTCAGATAATGAAGTATGTATAGATATCTATATATATATTTTTCTTTTTAATTATATCAAAACAGTTTTTGTCTCTCTACCTCTCTTCAGTTATAAAACAATGAAGCATCACATTAAACTTTCACACATAAAGAAATATTTAACAATACAGAAAGAGATTAAGTAATTCCATACAGTCTCCCCTCCCAAAGCGAATTATTCAGTCGATCGTCAATGATAGCCCACCGGCGCTGGCAGTTCCTTCAACTTAAGCCCTTGCACATGAATATCCTGAAAAATCAACGAGAAGACTCAATCTCAAACTGTTCGACAAAATGACAACGGTTCAAAAGAAATTGGACTTCTGGCCGCACGAAGAGTTATGTGTTAGCTGTGTAGCTATACATACCGATGCATAGTGGTTGACATCGCGGTGGTGGGCCTCGTCGGCGCGGACGACCATGACGACGTCACGCAGAGTGGCGCCTGGCTGGAGACGCCAGTAGTCGATGGCTATGGCCGGCGCCGGAACGTTGTCGATGTTACCTTTATCGATCTCTTTGAGGAACTCGGTGTAGGAGTGAATAGCTTCTTCTTCGAGATAGCCAACGACGCGGTGGGCGAATTTAGGGGAGATGAGATAGCCGAGAAAGTATGCGTTGAAGAAGACACCTTGGACGGCTATGACGAGGGATCGTTCGTACCAGCGAGGCTGTGAGACTTCCATGAAGGTCATGAGGTGCATTCGCTCGTTTTCAGCCTCCTCGAGGAGAGAACGGATCCAGCCTCCACTGTGTTCGAAGCGGCGGAGAGAGCTGAGGTGGAGGAGCATTCCGCCGACCATCCCCGGCACTGCTGCTACAGTCTCCAGCATCATCGCCCGGCAGCCATACCTTCTCTGGTGGATCGAGCAAATGGTGAAGTTTTCACATTGCACATCATTATAAGTAAATTTATGAGATCAAAATTACTGTTTGTATGATTATGAGAGAAATATATGAGCAGTTCATTAAGGTTTAAGAAAAAATATAACCTGAAAGAAGATGTCAGTCGGCCATCGGAGTGTCTTCACTGTCCACTGAGCCAGCTTGTCCATCCACGTAACAGGCAGATGATGCTTGCCCAAATCAATCGATAAGTCTGACGAGTATGTATCCCATGGCTATTCTCCCATCATTTTTTATTTTTCCACACAAAAAAAATTCAAATAAATTATTAAAAAATCTCAAATTTTTTTAAAAGCATAATTAAATCTGGAAAAAATATCAAGATTAATGTTTTATTCACAAAATAAGTTAAAGTTTTGAAAATATTAAACTTTTTTTAGAAGAAAGGCTACAGAAATAAAAGAGAAAGAGAATTTTACCCTAAAACAATTCCATTTCCACTGAGAGCCGTCCTCCTTCACAACCTTCTTGTGCTCCACGCCCCAATAGCTCATCACAGCCTTATCCTCCTTCTTCCCGCCGGCGAGTTTCGCCTCCTCGCCGTCTTCTTCGGCCGAGACAGCGGCGGTTCCCATGAACCGGGGACCGAACACGTGACCAGCTGAACCGTACCGAATGGCATGGTTGGTGAACCCAGAAACAGCCGGGCGGGAGATCGCCGCCGTGGAAAATAGGCGATTTCCGACGATCTTCATTGCCGGCGCTACCGCCATTCTTGAACCCATCAAAAGAGATTTTTTTTCTGAAACGGAAAGTGAATTCGTGCACGTTGTTCGGCTGCCAAGGGAAGCCGACTATTTATATATAGAGAACGCGCGGTCCGTCCGGCGCGTTTGTTTGCTGATGTGGACGAATAGTGAAGGGCCACGTATGAATTTGTAAGAAGCAGGCGGCACCTTGGGAAGTAATCTTATTTGTATCGTGTACCGCGGAAGACTGGAGATTATATGATGCTTTCGGCTGGTCATGGAGCTTTTGCCGAATTGACAGAATTGCCAGGCTGGATATCTTGGTAGTTGAAGCACTCCGCCAGGATAGATTACTCCAATTCTTGGGGAGCAAGAAAGAAGATTTATATTTGAATTTTTGAAAATAATAATAATAAAAAATAACGGTTGTGGCTATTTATGGGGATCGGGGAAGCTTGCACAGTCACGGCTCCGTGTGTACGGCTTCAACATAAGTTTGTTATCAGAGATCTGTTGGGCTTTCGTTGGAAAGTTATGCATTTTTTTTTTAATTTATAATGACTCTTTCAAATAATTTGCTGAAAAAGTTGGGAGGATTTGGTGATTGCTTGAGTGAGAAATTAGAGAGAGAAGCTCTGCTGCTAGCCGCTAGGGTTAGGTTTCCCTCTTCTTTTCCCCGCCTCCTTGAGGCTTTGGGCTGCTGGAGGATTCCTCCCTTTACGCTGCCTCTTTCCCTCCACTCTCATATCAGCCCCTCCCTCCCTCCTCTACCGGGCCTTCGACCCCTCTACTATGGGATCGCATCCTTGCGGATCCCCCAAACCATAATGAGTTCACTATATCTTCCTTACCAACACCAGAAGAAATCATTAACTTTCATCCTGAAGACACTTCTGATGCCGTCGACAAGTGGAATATTGCGCTCGTGGGATACTCATTAGGTAAAAGATCTTATTATGAGACTTTGTTAAATGCTGTGCGGAAACTATGGAAGCTTAAAGGTACCCTTAAACTCATCTTTTTAAATGATGATTTTTCTTGTTCAAGATCTCATGTGTTGAGGATTATGAGCTAGTTTGGTGTAGAGGTGTCTAGTTTGTGCTTGGAAAATTATTCTTCTTTCAGAAGCGGTCTCCCCATTTTTTTTCCAAAACATGAGGAATTTACTTCTATTCCCATATGGTTTAAATTTCACTACTTACCGTTATGTTGTTGGACTCCTATCGGGATATCTAAAATAGCCACAAAAATAGGACATCCCCTATCTGTCGATGCTCTTATAGTCTCAAAATTCAGGCTTACTTACGCTAGGGTATGTGTTCAAGTGGATGCTTCATCTACTTACCCAGAAATCATACCTATTTGTGTGGATGGGAAGATGTTAAACCTCAAAATCCAATATGAATGGAGACCGTCTCTTTGCTCCACCTATAAGTCCTTAAACCATCTCTCTTCGTCTTGCCCCAAAATTCGAACCCTGAATAACAAATCACCTCTCTGCCAAAAGAGGTAGAAGTACTAGCAGAAGGCCAAGACCCCCTTCCATAAATCCCAAAGGGCTCCTCACTCACTACAAGAAAATCCCTTATTACCATCCGATTTTTCGGCGGCTTTTCGGTGCATTTCCGACGAATTATCATAAAATATTCCAACATATTTTTTTCAGCTTTTCTAACAAATTTTCTGGCGAATTTCCAACGGATTTGTTCCCAATGGATTTTCTGACAAATTTTAATAGTTTCGGAAAAAAAATATTTTGCAATTTAAATAATTAATAATTTTATAGTTCATTTTAATTAATTACAAATTAATAATTTATTTTAATTAATTATTAATGTCATACCTTATTTAATTAATTATTAATTTAATAACTTATCTTAATTGTAGTAACTTTTATATTTTATTTTAATTTATTCTTAATTAAATACTTAAAATATGTTTTAAATTACTAATTAATTAAATATTGATTTAATAACTTATTTTAATTAATAATTAACTTAATGCTTATTTATTAATTTTAATATTTTTATTTTAATTTATTTTAAATTTTATTTTTGCTAATATTATTTAAATATAAAATGACTGGCCTGCGGGCGGGCCTAGTGGGCAGTTTGTGTGGGTCGGCAGGAGTAGATGCTACGGCAGGCCAGGCGGTCTTCAAGATTACTATTTTTTTTAATTATTCTAGTAGAATTTCCACCAGTTAATGGTTGGAAAATTTTTTGGCTGCCAAATTTCATTGAAAAATTTTTCTGACAATTTTTTTTTTCGCTGAAATTTTTTTCTGTCACTCATTTTTCTGGAAAAAAATAATTTGCTGGAAATCTACTGGAAAATGAATAATTTTCCACTAGAAAATTAGCCGGTAATACGTGATTTTTCTGTAGTGCCTCTACCTAACATATCACCTCCCATTCCTAATGAGCTTCTTGATGTTTCGGTTGCACCTAATCAAAACTTAGACAATCTGATTCCCAGCAACCATGGAGACACAACTATTACATCTATCCCAAATCTCAACTCCCCCATTAATGTAGAATCTTCTTTGATAGACACCATCACTCTACCTTCTGAAATAGTCTCTAAAGTTTTATCCCCTAATAAATTTAGTTCGCTACAAAACTCCTCATAATATGAAGCCTCTTCTTCTCAAAATACTAAAGAACCACCCAAAGACACTCCTTGCAATTCTCCTTGCAACCCTCCAACTAAAACCATAACAGACACTAGCTCTCATCCTACCTTATCTCATCCTAAAGTTATTATTTCATCAGATTTCCAATCACACAGAAAAATTAGAGGTAGGGTCTCTAAGAAGGGTTCAAATCACTTATAATAATTCATGATTTTCCCCTCTATTGCTTCCTAGAATATTATGGGTTTTAATAACCCTGATAAGATTTTTTGCTATAAAAATTTGGCCCATGATCAGGATCTTAATTTGCTCGGTCACTTGGAAAACCACATACATAACTCAAACCTCAATTACCCTTGGTTTTGTTTATCTCACAAAGTTTTTAAACATGAGCTTAGTTTTAATAACTTTGAGCTTGCCTCTCCTAGGCACATTTGGATTAAGTGGAATTCAGATAAGCTCTTATTCTCTCCTACTTTCTCTTCTAAGAAAATGAATATTACTGGTATTATTAAGTTTGGCTCACATCAGAATATTTAACTTTCTGTGCTATATGCTTCAAACTTTTTTGAGGAACACTTCTTGCTTTGGGAAGATCTGAAGAATATGAATCCTAATGGCATTATGCCTTGGTTGGTGCTAGGAGACTTTAGCTACTATTGATCTCAATATGAAAAATCTGGTGGAAATGAGACTACTGCCTTCAGACTCAATCTGTTTAACTCCTTTATATTTGATACTAATATATTGGATTTTACTTCTACTGGTAACTTTTTCACTTGGTTTAATCAAAGAGCTGAACAACTGATTCATTTAAAGCTAGATCGTGTGCTTGTAAATGATTCTTGGATCAACACCTTCCCAAATTCATATTACAGGGTGCTTAATAGTCTTATTTATGATCATTCCCCTCTTATACTTAAAGTGAATCTTGAGATGAAAATTCATTAAAGATTTATGTTAAAAAACTATTAGAGAAATATTCCAAATTTTTGGAACATGCTTTTAAACATATTTTCCTCTCCTTCTCAACGAAACCCAATCATTTGCTTGTTCAACAAGTTAAAATTATTGAAAGAGAATATCAAAGGTAAGAATTGGAAATCCTTTTGCATGATTGCTACAAAATGTTCAGATTTGTCTATTAAACATCATCAGTGTCAGATCCTTATCGATAGACATCCTATTAACACATTGTTTTGTAATAAGATTAAGAAGATTAATGTTGATCTTGCATTTTATAACTCTTTATGGGCCTCTTGGACAGCTCAGAGGGCTAAAGTCAAGTGACTGACTAACGGGGACGAAGATATGAAATTTATCTATTCTAAGTTTCAAAAGAGAAACTCCTTCAATATATGCACCCTCTCTATATCTATCCTTGGTTCTGACCTCACTCGTGATGACATTGTTCATAATATTATAAATCACTTCAAGGATTTATACAACTCAACACCCCTAATGCACACTGACATAAACATTATCCCTACAGGCAATGTTATTGCTAGCACCGCAATTTCCTCTCTTACTATGCTGGTTAATAATGAAGAAATTCATTCGACAATGGTTGTTCCAATTCTGCATCTAGACCTAACAGATTTACTTTTGATTAATTTCTACTAGAAAACTTGTAGCAAAACTAACCCTTTGATTTGCAAAGCTGGCAAATATTTTTTCTCTAAATGTTACCTCCCTAAAATAGTTAAAGCCACTGCCATAGCTCTCATCCCAAAAAATACACATGCTAAGAATATTCAGGACTTTAAACCCATTACTATTTGCAACATTTTTCATTAAATTATTGCAAAGGTTCTTGCTTCTTGTATGAAACTAATTTTGTCAGATATTATTCATTAGAGTCAAGCTGCTTTCATTTCTAAAAGGCTCTCCACATATAATTCTATTATGGTGGCAGAGATTCTCAGCTTGTTTAAAAAAAGCTACAAAAACAAATATTTTTTGTGCAAATTTCAACATCAGGAAAGCTTTTGACCGGGTTTCTAAATAGTTTATTTTTGCTAGACTAGCTTAGAAAGGATTTCCTGACATTTTCATCAACTGGATTAAAGCTTGTATCAATGATATTCCTTTCTCCAGATGTATTGACGGGGCACTTGAGGGATTCTCTTCTTCCTAGCTCGTCTGGTTTAAGGCAAGGTTGTCTTCTCAACCCTTATCTCTTTTGTATTATTATGGATGCTCTCTCTTGCCTTATTGATTCCCTTAATAATGCTAAAAAGTTTTAGGGCTTTAACCTTGAGAGGTTTCACTTATCCCATCTCACCTACGTTGATGACTTGCTTGTTAATGGGAAGGCTGATATTTCTAACTATAGCAATCTCATGAGAACCCTCAATATATTTTCAAACCTCTCTAGCTTGCACCTTAACTTGCAAAATAGCTCGCTTATTCTTTCCCCTCTCACACCTTCATCTCCTGACATTTTGAATTCTCTTCAAATTCCTAACATCTCCACCAAAAAATTTTATATATGGATTTTGATATCTCTAGGTAGGACCAAACTCATTGATTTTTCACCTTTAATGGATAAAGTAACTCATCTCTTTTTAGGGTTAGAAAGCTAGACTGCTTTCTTTTGAAGGTAGATTACAATATGTCAAGTTTACTATCAGCAATATGGTAGCATACTGGATTAGAGGCATTATCATTTCTAAAACTATTTGCATGGCTATTGGGAAATTATGCTCTAAATTATTATATTTTGGGGGATCTCAACTTAGATGCCTTCATCTTATTTCTTGGGCTAACACTTGTAAGCCTACATCTAAAGGAGGTCTTGGGGTTGCATTTTAGGCTTTAAGATTTACTTTTAACTGTGAAACTATATTGAGATGTTATAACAGACCTTCTCCTCTCTCAAATTGGCTAAATTCCCGTTATATTTCCCCTTGGAAATCAGTTCAGAATAATGCCTCTGCTTTCTGGAAAAGTATTTGCAACACTGTTATATCGGCTAAGAATAAATTCCATTTTATCATTAGCAAAAATAGCCCTATTTCTTTTCAATGCAATCATTGGTGTTTGGGTGCCTCAATTTTTGAAAAAATTCATGATATTCTAATTTCTATTGTGGCAACCCTAATGCTAAGCTTGTTGATTGGATGATTAAGGATGTTTGGGATATTATAGATCATATAGGCTCTCTATTTAGAGATTTTATTCAAGATTTAGCCATTACTCTTAATTCCTTGAATCACATTTACTGGGATAAACTAGAGAATGCCAAATTCAAATATTTCTAAATGGAATATTTTGCAAATGATGACACTCTTGCTTGGCATAATTTGGTTTAACATAAAAAGAATTCATTAAGATATTCTGTTTATACCTGGATGGCTCTTAAGGGAGGATTGAAAACTGTTGATAATATATTATATAGAAACATTCAAATTCAGGGCACATCTTGCTATTTATGTCATGGTTGCTCTAAAACTACCTCACATTTGTTGTTTGAATGTAACTATATATTCATTCATGATGTTGACAAGATTAATTTCTTTCTTCCAAAGCTTCTACCTAAGGCCTACTATTTTTCAAGCTCTTGATCATATTGGAGGGCTTTCTGTGGCTGACAATATTAAAAAGGGCATGTTGCTTATTCTTAATGCCATTGTTTACTTCCTTTGGAATGAATGTAACATCAGGCGTTTTAATTCCAATGTTGTATATGTTGTTACTCTTACAAAAAAAATTTCTAGAGCTATCTATCTTAAAGTCTCTAGATGGAAAAATGGAGATTTCTTGAAGGACATACTCAATTTGAAGCATATATGATTCTCTGCCTATGTCATGATTTTGCCAAGTGACCTTTGGATGTTTTGTTGGCTGTCTGTGGGCTATTTCTGGACTACTACACCTGCATTTTTGAGTATTTTGATAAGCTGGGATGCCTGGTAGCCTATTTGGCATGGTTTTGTCTATTGGAAATTGGATGGCTTATTTTCTATTCGTGGACAAATGCTAGATTATTGTAATTGCTGCTATTTGATTGTGGCATTTCTACTGACTTCGATTTTGTCTAGCAAGCCTAATTTTGGATCTTGGACAATGATGAAGCTTTCCACCTTTGCCACCTTTCCCTTTGGACGGTCTTTGGACAACCAAGGGAAAATTTGATTCAGCCATAATGACATTTTATGTATTTTTCTGAGTCCAATAGATCAATCTAATTTTTTAACTATTTTTGTTTTATTTCTTGTTTATCTCTTATTGCTGCTATATTTGGGTTTTTATTTCTTCAGCGTCATTTTTGTTGATGGCTAGGCTTGGTTTACACTTATACATCTTTTTTTGATTCAATAGAATGGGCTAAGCTCTCAATTATTCCCAAAAACATTTATAAGGATAGTGAAGGCATTGTAGCCCACCTTTATCTTATTTGTTGAATGTTTAGACTATCAATTAAAAATTTTTTAATTTAAAATTTTCATTCTCCCCTTCAAAAAAAAAAAAATTCATTGAGTTGATAGGACATAATTATTTGTTATTTTTGTATATATATTTATATGCATATAATTAAAATTTTATAGTTATATCATGTGAACTACCATTATGTACTTATATTAGATTTTTATGACATATTGAGTTCTCCTATGTGCATGATTTTTCCTCTCTTTAATTTTACATGCAAATGTGGTATTTCTTGATGTGTGTTTTCTTATAATTTTTATATTATTATTATTACATCATATATAATTCATTTAATATAACAAAAAATTATAGATAATTTAAATTGAAATAATTTATAATTGAATTTGGGACCATGAAAACTTTGATTATTATAAATTTATAGTCAAAATGAATGACTTGCTAAGATGAATCCATCGATACGAAATATGATTCGATCGAACTACAAATGAGCCCAAATTAGACACTCGAAGCAAAATGAAAAAACTTGGGATATTAATTGATAACTAAATGATGTTCAAATCTTGTATCTTTATAGTTAAATTGAGCATCTCAATGGGACTAATCAAATGAGCCTAAGATAAATTATTCTAACATCATTAAAGCACTTAAATGCTAAAAAAATAATCTATAACTGAGAGGATTAATAGAATTTAAAGTATATTTATAGAAAATGCTACTCTTAAAATCCATATGTAGGTCATCATCGGTATATGAAGAGGAAGGGGGAGCTTGGACCTTGAGACCTTGAGTTCAAATTATATGGACCACCTCTTTAGCCATGATTTTTTATATCTTTAATTTTTCATTCTAATATGGTATTTCTCAATTTGAGTTTTTTGTTATATATTTTCTATATTATTATTACATCATATATATATAATCTATTATAAAAAAATTCATCTAATCTCACACAAAACTTTAGACAATTTAAATTGAAATCTTTTCTACCTAAATTAGGACCATCAAATTTTTGATTATAGCAAATTTATAGTCATCTTGCTAAGAGGAATCAATCGATACTAAATATGATTCAATCGAGCTCCAAATGGGCCCATATCAGCCACTAGAAGCTGATTTTAAAAACTTGGGATATTAATTGATAACTAAATGATATTTAAATATTATATATTTATAGTTAATTGATAACTAAATGGTATTTAAATATTATATATTTATAGTTAAATTGAGCATCTCAATGAGACTAATCAAATGAGCCCAATATAACTTAATTTTAACATAATTAAATCACTTAAATGTTAAAAGAGCTATTTCTAATTGATGGGATCAATATAATTTGATTATATTTATAGAGAATGTTACTCTCAAAATTTTTACATAAGTCATCATTCTCTAGATGAAGAGGAAAGAGGGAGTATGGACATTGACTTCAAATTAGATGGAGCTCAGATGATGAACTATTATTGTTGACCACCACCACGAGACTACCAACATCCTGTCACCATCACCTAAATATAATTCCTCGACCACCCTTGCTAGATTGCAGTCTTCTAGCCTTCATTGCTTAAGTATGATCCTTAAACCACCATCACCCATTTATGATCCTTTGACCATCACCACCTATCTATAAACCTTTGATCGTTATTATTCATTTACATTCCTAGGACCACCATCTCCTACCTATGATCCTTCAATCATTATTAACTAATTATGATATCTTAACCATCATCGCCTAACTATGACCCTGTGACCATTATTATTATTTGATTAAGTTCCCTTGTCTATCATTGCTAAACTATGGTCCTATAATCATCGTTACTCAACTACGGTCTTTTGAACATGGTTACCTAATTATTGTCATATAACCTCATCGACCGACTATGATCCTTCAACCACTGCCAGATGATTACGGTTATTCAATCATTATAGCTCAATTATAGCCCTCTAACAATCATTGCTTGACTGTGTGTTTTAGAAACATCAATTTAGAAATTACTACTTAACTTTATAAATTACATTTACCTTTGTACCTCTTATAGGAATACTTTTATAGAGCTATCAAAATATGCTTATTATTGAGAGTAGATTGTCTGAGAATCATATGTTTATGGCAGACTCTTAGGATAAATTCATTTCTATAATTTTTAATAAATTGGTAATCAACTCAAAATCAATTTAGAAAATTTTTTCTTAAAAATTGAGGCTCTCTCTAGACACTAGTTAATTAAAAATTATTCTTTATATTTCATGGATGAGATAGATAATAGAGCTTACTGTTGATCAAAACTCTCAAGTGCAAGTATATTTTCATATCATGACCAATCAAAAGTATAATAGAGATATCTCTCACTTAAGTACATTTAACTTAACACACATATAACTTTTCTTAGGATAGAACTTCTCTTATAGGCATGATTCCTAATATACCTTGGTATTGTTTTAATATGATAGATAGTTATTTTCTTGGATAAAAAATGATCACAAGTTCATATGAGTAACTCTAATTGCATATACATGGGTTGTCTTATTTCCTTCCTTCTAAATGAATTATTTATAGCATTAATAAGAGTACACGTTTTAGATATCTTGGATCTATTGTTCAGAGTGATGGTGAAATAGATGGGGATATTATCAGCAGAATTCAAGTTGGATGGTTGAAGTGGAGGAATGCATCGGGCTTGTTATGTGATAGAAATGTACCCCTCAAACTTAAGGGAAAATTCTATAAGATGGTAGTGAGGCCTGCAATGCTTTATGGTGCTGAATGTTGGCCATTAAAAGAGAAGCATAATACTAAGTTAAGTGTGGCAGAGATGAGGATGCTCAGGTGGATGAGTGGCTTTACCCTTAGAGATAGGATACGAAATGAGCATATACGTGAAAAGGTTGGAGTAGCTCCAGTAGAAGATAAGATTAGAGAGAGTCGCCTTAGATGGTTTGGTCACATTAAACGGCGGCCTTCCGATGACCCGGTTAGGAGAGTAGAGGTATTAGATTTGACTTATGTTAAGAAAGGTAGGGGTAGACCTAAAAAGACTTGGTTAGAAAATATTAGGAATGACCTTTCTTTATTAGATTTAAACGAGAATTTGACTTTTAATAGGATACAATGGAGAAAAAGGATTCATGTAGCCGACCCCACGTAGTGGGATAAAGGCTTGTTGTTGTTGTTGTTGTTGTATTAAGGATTGTAAGTCCTACATTTTTTTAGTCCAACACTTAGAATTTGTATATCTAAAAATTCTAATTTTTTTCTTTTTTGAGATCTTGATGTCAATTTTAAATAATACAATTCATGATTATTAATATAGTATCTCTGCCTAGATTTGATTTACTCCACGACTAAGTAGTTTGAAGCTCAATCTTATTTTCAAAGTCCTTACTAGTACACTTGACTCTTTCGAACTTTTTTTGTGAGTTAATTATAATTTTCGAATAGATTTTCAATAGGAGAGCTAATTATCTCACTCAATTATGAATTGTAATTAAGCTTAACTTAATATGACTTAACTTTAATCATATTGCTTATTGCAAGTATTTTTATCTCTATTTAATCATTTAGTTGATCTTATAAATCTTACTCATAATATTATCGTGGGCAGATTTAAATTCAATACCTATTGTGAATATTCAATATCTATTACTTTTCCTCCAACCTTTTGATTAGTCAAGCTAATAAGTCTTATATATTTATTTATTAGAAGGCACCACCCAATCTAATATATTAAAGAAATTATTATGTGCGGAGTCCGAAATAAAAGAACAGATAGGATATATAAATGTACACACTGTATATATATTTGTATAAAATATATATCAAAATTTTAGTATGTGTACACAAAATAATTTATCCATATATTAGGCCACATAATTGGCTACTCCCTCTCACCTAGTCTCTTATCTCGGGATTCCGACCTCATCTTATAGGCCTATGACTAGCATAGCTCTCCCTCGGTATAAAAACGAGGCACATGGACTTCGAGACCCTCGGCTCTTTCGCGGCTAGGCTTAATATTTTTTTTAGGAACTGTCTCTGCTAATTGCTTCCGTATCAGTAATGGCTGCGGGAGAGGAAAATCCAAACCCGATGCCCGATCCATCCTCCATGGATGACACCTCTGCTCTCCTTTCTTCTTATCTTGGTCTCAGTTTTGCCGTTTTTTTAGGGTTTATCCCGCGCTTCACGCTCTCACACGTAGCCTCCCTGCAATCCCGCAATCGCATCCTCTCTCTAAAGCTCTTCCACGCCGAGGAGCAGCTCGACCAGATGAGCTCCCGCCGCAAGGAGGATTCAAAGGCCAATGCTCGGGTCGTCGAAATCTTCGCAAGCCACCGTCATGCTTGGCAGCAGGAGGAGAAGCGCTTCCTCCACCGTATCGAAGCCGCGGCTGATGAGATAGCGGTGCTCCGGTCGCGGATCATTGAGATGGAGCGTACCGAGGCTGACCTTCGTTGCTCCGTTGAGAGACTCAGGGGGGAGGTGGCGGAGAGGGATGATATGCTCGATTTGATGTCAAGGAGAGAGTCGGTGGCGGGGGTGGAGCGGGAAGCTGAGGAGTTATGGAAAAATGAGGCGGAGGAAGTGTTGGACGCGGAGGATGAAGTGCAGGGTGGTTATTGCTGTGATTACGAGCGAATGGGAACGATTAGGGTTCCAAAGGAGATGGAACCTGTGCCGGAGTCCTGTTTTGTTGAGGAGAGCGTTGATCTGGATGATATGGCGATGATGTACTGCCGCGGGAACAGATTCAGGCCCAGTTTCTCACCGGCGTCAGCATCTTCCAAGCTATGGACGGAGGGCCCAAACGCGGAATGGCAGGTTAGGACTAGGGATTTTTCAAGCGATGAGTTTTTTTTATGATTGATTTTCCTGAAATCGCTTCGTACGAATCTGGCATACTTCAGGGGTTGATATTGTCACAATTTGGATATTTCATCGGCATTTTACCTTCCTTATTTTTTGCTTTCGCTCAGCCCATATAATTACTTTCTCCAACTTTCGCTTTGTACGGGTGCAGCTTAGCCGTAATTTGTGAACAGTAGCTACTTTAATTTCACGCCATGCTCATGGAGTTCCTCATCTTTCCCTCGCTTTTCTTCTAATTTATGAAATTTAAACCTTTTGCTCCGAAGGTGATGACGAAGAAAACAGAATTACGACATCTTTGGTATAGATTCAATTTCTTTTTCCGGTATGGCGGATTTTCTTTGAAGCAGTCGCTAGTATTAGCGGCGGAAATGAAAGGGTTTACCACAGGCTCGGGGCGGCAAAGCTTCCATAATGTACATTGCTCTAAGAGGTTTATAGGAAAATCCTCCCTACTATAAATATTTAAAGTATTTACATGAGGGTTCATTCGAAACCAAATCTAAGAGGGTGAGGGCCGCCCGCAGGCTGTCCCTGATTTTACCTCTGTTTGGTATTCCTATTACACTTTTAGCTAGCTGGGAAGAAAATTTTGGCATAGAAAAATCATTGGGTGCTGTGGGTGGATTGGTTTGAAAAATGAATTGATCACTGAAACTTAATTAACCTCCTTTTTCTTTTGTTTGCTCATTATTTTTGTGTCTGCTGATTGCTTTTGTTTATTTGTGTAAAGTTCACTACCTAACACCAACTTGTCGTTTACCATTTACAGCTCACGTGACAAGCAAGGCCTTAATTTCTTACGGTTCTTTTTACCTACCGTTACTTTTCTTGTTTTTAAACTCAATGGCTGGAATAATCATGTATATTTTATTGGTAGGGTGCATTCGAACTGTAGCTTTCATTGATGAACACAGTTCATAGTTATATTCTAATTTAATTTCATTCCTTCAGTACTCTTTCTTCTCATTCAATTTGCTCTGATAGTATAGCTTTATGACTTGGCTTTTTTATTTGCTAATTTGATTCAACCCTGTAGGATCTCCAATTTGATTCCCATGAATCAACGTACTATGGGAAGCATCACGTAGCAAGGTGACTTACAATAGAGTTCAATTAACACCATACTCTGATAAATCAGCAGCTCAGTGACTTAAATGGTTTAATTTATTTACAGGAGAGAGTATCCTTGGAAGGTAAACAATGATGCTGCAGGAGTATCCTCCAAGCTAAAATTACTAGAGCAAGAGTTGAGTAATTTGGAGAAGGTAGACAAAGTGGAGCTGACAAAGGTCCCGTTACTCTTGAGAAAGCTATGGAAGCGGTACCAATCTCTAGCCGGAAAGATTGATGATTTATGTAGGAGAATGGTAACTTACTTTCGTCTTACGAAGCGTTTAATCGTTTAATTTCCTGTTTCTGTTGATCTGCTTTTTAGTCATCGCCAGCTAAATGTGTTCCAATTGGAAGTTTAAATTCTTATTTGTTAAGCCAAGTTTGAAAAATGTTAATCATAAACTGGCTGAAAGAAACACCTAGTTTTGCTCTGATCAAGTAAAGTTCCTCTTTTTCTCATTGTTTCAGCAAGTCACTGATGTCTGTGAACCAAGCCTGAGCCCGGATTTTCGAACTCAGAAGCAAACTGTTTATCTTGTTGAAGCATCCGCACTCCAGCATCGAGCAAAAGAGATGAGGCAGAAGCTAAACGCTCTTCACGCAGAGACAGCCAAGACTTATCTTGGAGATGAGCTTACTGGCCAGGCCAAGCTTGCTATGAGGAGATCACTGGATTCCATTAGGAACAGCTTCAAGGAGATGCAGAGGAACCTTGAGATCTGGTTGGCGAGGATCATGGGTGACCTAGAGGGCATTCTCGCTAGAGATGGTGACTCACGTGTAAGGGATTACTATATCTCCCGGTACCCTTTTGTCAGATAACAGTCAATCTTTTTGCTAAAATAATCTGATAATTATACAGTTTTCATTTGCGAATTATGATTCACACATATATTTCTGGCAATGATGATGCTTTTGGAATTAGGGGGGGGGCCAATCCTTCAGGTCAGAATCTCTCTGCCATTCATTGATGGGAGTATAGTATTGGGTCCTAGTGTTAGCTGGTTTTCGTCATTCAATCTCTATCTTTAATCATAGACACTGTAGCTTTGAAGCTTGTGCAGAGATTTGAAAAGTAGGATCAGTTTTTTCTTATTTTTATTTTGGAACTTTTGAGCCCCGCAAGCTTCGAACCTTGTTGGTAGCCAAACTCCATCCGGAAGATCAAGATGAGCTACCAAAAGTATGAACACTAAATGCTATAGTCCCCTAAGAAAATGTGTTTGAGGTTTTTTTATTTTTTTTTGAATGGGATATCTACCCGCTACCACTCCAAAGAAAGTGTTTTGCGGCGTAACTAATCCCTCAACTGAACCTACCGGTATTTGGCCCACACTTATTTTGCCCCACTTAAGAGGCGAGGCCTTAGTAGAGTGTATTCGAACCCGGGATGGGGGGTTCCCAACTGTGCTCGCCCACTAACCACTCTAAACCTCGGTGGATTTGAGGTCTATTCTAAGTGAACTAATCAAAATCAGATTTTTTTTGTATAATAGATATGAAAGAGCAATCTTTGTCAATTCTTTCACAAATTTGGTGGATCATCTTACACCTTTTGCTTGGGAAATATTTGTCTGGTCCTCCCACTAAACAATGGACCACAACTTATTTTTTTTGTAGGCTATTTTCATGTTGGATGATAATAAATCTACATGAAGTGCATTTTCAGTAGGCTTTTCAGAAAATGTAAAAAGTTTTTGTGAACGTCGAAGTTCCATAGATCCAGTCCTCTTGTTTCGTAAAAATAGTGTAGGGCCAGAAAAAGCCTAAAATCTAGAATTGAAAGGGACCGCACGGTGGTACCTGCTTGCAATCAGTGATTCAGTAATAGTTGAGGTTGAAGCATCCATTTCATCTGTAGCACAAAGCCTGTAGCTTACAGAGTTGACAGCGAAGATTCTGCAAGAAAATTCATAAGGCTTCTTAGTAGGAGCTGCTCAAACCTCAGCCTCGTTGATAGCACTTAGTATTTTTAGACTGAATTAATGATGCTCATCTTCTCCAAATATATACTCTTTCTGGAGCTGCATCATATATATATTTGTTAGCTTTAGATTGGCATAGCGGAGCCCGAAATTTTTTTTAATGGGGCATAAATTATATATGAGGATTTACATACATGTCATTATATATTATTCTATTTATATAGAAAAATTACTGTATTTACGTATCTAATATCTAAAACTTTAATATTACTTACATATATCACCCATAGTTCACTTTGATATCAAATTTGGGTGATAGGAATAACATATATGGGTGGTGAGAATGAAATATGAGTCTCATATTTTATATTAAAGTAATATAAAATGATATGTATGTAATATTAAAATTTTAGGTGTTAGATATGTAAATAGAGTAGTATAAAGTGGTATTTATGTAAATCCCCCATTAGAGATAAGCTTTGTAATCATTAAATCATGCGGTTAGTAAAAAATTTATAAATTACATAAAGAAAATTATTTCATCGGTTATAAATTAATAGTCTTTGATAGAGAATTTAGTAGGTAGCGTATTATAATAATTACTTTAAATTCCCTAAAAAATTATTTAGAATGCTTTCACAAATTAAAATCCGTAATCTTTAATCGAGCAAATTCAAATTTGTTCAATTTGTTAAAATCATTTCATCATCTCTGAAAATCATGTCAAATCATCGAGAATTTATGTCCAAAGACTAAATTATGATATTGTGTTAGGTATCTTATAAAGGGCCCACCTTGCGCTATTACTAATTATGCTCATTTTTTTTATTCTTTTTTAGTTAATGTTTCTTTAATATTTTCCAATTTAAATAACATGCAAGTGCTTAACGGCTCTAATTTTAAGAAATGCAAAGAGCATATTACTACTATTCGTAGGTGTATGGATCTAGATTATGTAATTCAGACTAAATGCCCTCTTGCCCTTACTGTGAAAAGCACTATTGAACAAAGAGCAAAATTTGAAAAGTGGGAGCGTTTAGACCGCATGAGTCTTATGATCATGAAACACTCTATTCTAGATACCATCCGAGGTGCAATGCTTGAGGAGGAAACTGCTAAGAAGTTCCTAAGCCAAATAATATATCATTTCGCAGGTTTTGAAAAGGACGAAACAAGTACTATTCTTAGTAAATTTATTTCAATGTGATATAAAGGCAAATGGAACATAAGAGAGTACATTATGGAAATGTCTAATCTTATTACAAGACTAAGAGCATTAAATTTAGAATTATTTGATGACATTCTTGTACATCTAGTCTTAATCTCTCTTCCTGCACAATTCAGTCTTTTTAAGATAAGTTACAATACTCATAAGAAAAAATGGACTCTTAATGAGCTCATTGCTTAGTGTGTGCAAGAGAAAGATTAAAATATGTAAAGATAGAAAGTGTTCACTTAGCTTCTTCTTCTTATGATTTTGCTATCAAAAGAAGAAGGAACTATAAAGCTAAATGAGTTGCAGATAAAGGGTCTTCACAACCTAAAGTGTAATAGAAGCAAGATCTGGTTATTAATTATTTCTTTTGCAAGAAGATTGATCATGTGAAGGATTGTCCAAAATATGTTAACTAGCTCATAAAAAAGGATAAACTTTTGAATTTTATTTGTTCTGAAGTTAATTTGATCTTAGTATCAAAAATACTTGGTGGATAGATACGTGTGCAACTACTCATGCAAGATTGTCTAAGTCAATGCCGCCACTGAGGGTACAATAAAGATTAGGCATTAACACTTCATTTACTTTCTTGCTTCATGTCTGATAATCGTATTAAAAATCATTCAATCACCCTTTTTGTCGTTTGCATGCCAAAAAATCTAGTGAATTGGGAAATTTAATGTATACTCATATATGCTTTCATAGATATTAAACAAGTAGTTAACAGATCATGCTAAAGGAACTCACCCTCAAGGGGGCCCACAGTGGGGAACTCGCCTACTAATCTAAGAGGTGCTACTTGCCTAGAACTCGTAGGAAAACAAACAAACCTCTCTCGGGGCTATCGAGGAGCTTGCATTATTATAAGCAAATCAAGGAATTCTCATCTCATCAAGCTAAGAACTCAATACCCACCACCATATACCTTGGCCGCCATCTCAATCTCTTGCTCTTTTCCAGAGCAATCATCCTCATGCAAGCTTGTCAAGCTAAGTTACAAAAAATGCTTATTTAAGGAACGCTCATTTCATCTTACCGTAATCATCCAACTTGAGGCCTCTTCCTTTCCGTGATAATATCTCACATGTCTCACTTCTTAGGAGATCCAAAATCTCTCACTCAAGTCACTGGCAACATAAACAAACATGTTGGTCACATGTCCCCTCATCTCAACACTCACCAAGCCTACTTGCTAATCAACATTATTGAGCTCACCCAGAGATAACCCATTGAAGCCCTTCAGACTTCCTTTGATTAATTCCGATGCTAATACAATATGTTTATATTAAAAAAAGTAAAATAAAAAATATTCTTAATAATAATTATTTTATATTATAATAATAAATATTAGAGATTTCTAAAATAAAAATTAAACAAAATAGTAATATTAATATGACACCATTTTAACATGTTAACTCTAATAACTCTAATCACTTAAGTTTTCATTTGGGACAGTTTTTTTTTTATTACTTTATATTGAAATTTTAGTACAAAAGTTTTAATTTATGTACTAAAATTTCATTTTAAAGAGCAATAAAAAAATATTTTCAACCGAAGCATAAGAGAATTCAAAAGTAGAACAGAAGGGGTACCAAAATATAAATACATAAGCAGTCAGGTAGATCTAGTTGAAAGCATGATGAAATTAAGTAGCAAAGTGGTGCAACTAGAGATTCTAGAGGAACCGTTAGTCCCAACATTTGAAAGTAACTCTCAAATCCTTTTTTAGAAAAAAAAAAAAAAAAAAAAAAAAAAAACTAACAAGTGAGACAAAAAGCAAACAGATTCTCTTCGGCTAGTTGGTCATGGAATTGCATCAGGGTTTCACTTCTTCTCTTCCTTCTCAGCCTCTGCAGCCTTCTTCAATCTGGCACCAACCTGCCTAGCATTCATTCTCTCTACACGAAGTTTTCCATAAGCCTTGAAAGCCTTCATCTCATCTGTGACTTTCACCATCTCAACTGAAGGCTTGTCAAGCACAAAAGGCATATAGTCACCCTTCACCTGGGTGGCAGTAGCAAGCTCTTCGGGAGTGGAATCACCAGCCTATATAATTACATAATTGAGGAAAAATGTCTCACCAGTACCATATGCGAAACAAAGTCACTAAGAGAACAAGTTTTGATAGTATAATTCACCTTAAATTGCCTTGCACGTCTTGGGAAAATGACTAGCTTAGCCTTGTATGTCTTCAGCCTTTGCACATTGGCCTGGAGACCTTCCAAGGAGCGGTTCTTCCTACGGTGATCAACTGCAATGCCAATTGTGGGTGCAAGCTTCTTGGGAATTCCTGCAGCCTATATAAAGCCAGATATATCAATTTATAAAGACCTCATATGATGATAGATTCAGGAACATGATACAAATTGTTAACAAAAAGAGAATAGCAAATAAAAGAAAAGGGTAGGCAGGTCTACTGGGTTCAGGGATCTGAAAGAGAACAGTAATGGCTGTATATTAACAACTTGACAAAAAAATGTGAATTCATAGTGCAATATAACATGTAAGAGCAAAACAGAACAAATTTGATAATAAACTTTGCCAATTATTACCTTGAGTTCCTCGAGAGTAAAGCCTCTACCAGCTCTTGGTTTCATATTGTACTTCAGTGTCTGGCAACGAACAACTGGGCGGAGGGGACCAGATGTTGGGCGAGGGAAGATTTTCAAAGCCTTCTTCTGTCTAGCTGCAATTTCCAACAAGAGTTGAATTAATTAAAAATAGGATTAGAAGGAAACATAAAATGAAACAATAAAAAATAATTTAAAAGTAAGGGCTTGTTTGGAGCGGCGTTTTTACTGTTTTTTAAAACAATTTTTTAGTATAGAATTTTTAAATTTTGTATTAAAAAGCTGTTTTAAGAAACCGTAATAAACCGTATCAAATGAGGCCTAAGTCTGAACAAACAGCTAGTTCAGGATATTTGTAAATAACATAGAGCAAGATGCCTACCAACACGTCTTCTGGTCTTTCGTGCAGGCTGGTTGAACCAGGTCCTCACATAGTTTTGCCAATGCTTTTTGAAGTGACCATTTGGCACTACATTATTGTGCTTCACCATGATTATACCTGGAAACCGTTGATAACAATCGGAGCAAGATAAATCATCACAAGAGAAAAACATTTATGCAATTCAAATTAAGTAAGCCTACATCCAAAAGAGAGGAGAGAGTATTTGATCTACTATCAAATAAGTCAAAATCATAATGTATAATAAAAACACAAGACCAACCCTTTCAAAAACCTAAATATACTCCCGCTCAATAAAGAAAAAAAAGGGGCACCAAATCTCTCATATTTTTCACTTTAGAAGCCACTGAAAAAGATACCATCAATTTGTTACAATGATATTTCAAACTCCTGAAAATAAACTTTTTGTGATTTTGTTCTCTTTCTTTCTCCTTCCCTCCACCCTCTTCTTTCTTCATGACTTCCATTTCAACTCTACAAAAAATTCAAGACCTTCACGCACTTCATTGAAAACAAAATTTCTATGATTTATTCCATTTCCCTTTTCCTCCCTTATTCCTTCTATCATGATATTCTTCTGAACTCTACAAAAACTTCATGGTTGTCTTATGCTTCCATGCAACAACTTATATAGCTACCACCCCTTGCAAAAATACCTAACTACTGCAAAATAACAACCATTTCAAACTTTTACACAAGAAGATTGATACCTACCCACAATGTGTTTCATGCATGAATATTAAATCAAGCCAATAATCAACATAATTTCACACAAAAAGCTTGAAAACTACCTCACAATGTCATTCATGTATGATAATTACTAAATATCTAACAAATCTCACCCTTAACTTAATATTATAATGAAACGTGTCTGCTTTATAACTCCTTTTCAAGGCAATCACTCTAAAATGACAAAACCCTGGAAGACTCATCAAGCATAAAATGTCGTCTGAGTTGAGTATCTACAAGAGAGATGCGTAGCACAAATATTACAGTATGAAGGTGTAACTGCTAAAACCATCGTGCACCTACTAAATTTTTTATCTTAAAATAAGCATATATTCAATTTAAATTTTGTAACTGTACAAACTAGCATTGGGAAAAAACTATGTGATAGAGTACTCTAATAATCTCTAAAACCCCTCTCTCAACTTGTGCATCTATTTATTCCAGAACAATTCCCAAAAACTAAATGCTAACTCTTTTTTGCTTCTCTAAATTTAGATGTTTCACTAAGGTTATCAAATCTAATGCATCGCCATTGGATATTGCATAATGTAATATATAGAGCCACCAAGTCTATTTTTCTTCAAGATAACCAAAGCAAACTTACAAACCTCAAAGGCATTAGCATTACCAGAGAATATACATCCTACAACACTCAGAGCGCTTAAAATAAATAAATGCTTTTCTCGATTTTAGAACATACCCGACTCAACCAACGAAACAAACACAACCTGATGCATCCACAACTTCACAATGCAGAATCTCTAGTCTTGCAGAACTCCATTTTTCAAGTAAATGCAACCGCTATAACTTAGCTCATATGTGAAAAATATCTCCAAAATATAACGCATTTGAATAAAACAAGTTGAGTTCATAATCCATGACTTTTAGCACCTATCTTCATCAATCATCAAAAAAATATCACTAATATCAAAACCAAACCAATATGCAATTACATTAACATCGGCCAACTTCTTCTTGTTACCATTTGCATGCAGTTTTTGCTCTTTAAAGCATGACAATCCCTCTTTATAGTAAAGTTTCTTCTTACAGCAAAAGGAATTAATATTCTAAAACTTGCTACAAACTTGTACCTAGCGTGACTAGAGGGACTCATGCTTATAAGATCTCCCTCATACCTACAATAAACCTTCAACTGATCATCATCTCCGGAGAGCTTAGCAATCAACGCCTTTGAAAGAAGTTAACTATTATCATCCTTTAAACTTATTGTGTTACATCCATACAGCATGGTTTCCCAAAAATGCTCAGAAGGAGATAACGCGAACAATAGCAACAAAGATTAATCTTTATCCTCAACAGTCACAATAATATTCTTTGAATCTCAAATGATGAAATTAAACACATTTAAATGCAATTTAATATGCATAATGTCATGCACATGAAGCATGTAGAGTTATTTTACTTCTAATAAAGTTTGTTGAGAGACTCTTGGCCATGTACAAAAACAAAAGCTTGAGCCACAAACCTTTCACAGTTGTTTCCTCTAAAGCCAATGTCAAACCACATTAACCAAATATAATTGAATCTAGGACAACAAATGAACTGAACCAAGTCAAGCAAAAGCTTGTTTGAGCTCGAGCTCATTTAAAAAAAAAAAAACTTGATTGCGCTTAGCTCGAGCTTGATTTAAGTATGTGGTGGTCTTCATGCTTAGTTTATTTAAAAACATGGATGTATGAACTAGATTTGAGCTTGGCTCGAGATCATTTCACATTATGATTACCGAGCTATGATCGAGCAGCTCACTTGGACAAATAAAAGAGCCTTATTAAGCCAATTACAAGTTGTATTATTGAGCTATTTGTTACCTAAACAAACAAGCTTAATCAAGTCTATTAATAAATAAAACTATCGACCTGCTAGTCCGCTAACTGATTGGGCCTTATAGAACTTATAAATGAACAAAACTATGGAACAACTAGGTAGCCAATTGAACAAGCCTAATCAAACACCTGCTTAATGAACATAAAACATACAAGATTTTATTTAACTAAGATAAATTCAAATTTTAGATATACTAAATGAAGTAATAATTAAATACTTAAGTATTAAATGAATTTATTACAAAGTTTTAAACATGAATTGGTTTCTAAACAAGCAGATTATCAAGTATTAAATAAGTGTATTATTGAGTATTAATTGAGCTTTGTAACGAGATTTTTCGTTACTTTTATATAACATTATTCATTATAATAAATAAATAGAGCATCTGACTATTCATGCTTGTTCATTTATTAACTGAATATTTATAAAAAAAAATTAATTTTGTTTAGTTAATTAAACAATCATTAAAAAGTCTAACCAAGCTTAGTCAAGAGTAACTTTTTAGCTATTGATTCATTTGCACACTAGTAGAATCATTAAGAGAGGCTTCTCATCCATCATTATCCTATCTTCTTCAATCATGAAAGTGCCTTAACAAGTCCATATTGAATTAGAGCACCACACATCTTACAATCCCAAAGCACAAAACTCTTTGAGTTAAAAAACATCTCAATCTCAAACTTCATGTTATCATATTTCTCATAAGCTCTAGTTTGATACCAACTATTAAGGGAATAATGTCTACAAAAACATAGAATAAATTCGATGAACCATAATATAATTACAAAAAAGATCAAATACCACAAAAAAAGAAAAATCAATATTTGTGTTAATCAACTACAGTAAGCATATGTCCACAAGAGATAATAGATGATCTAATATGATAACATATGTCGACAATAAATGAGAGATCATCTAATCACTAACAAAAATGAAACAAATCATGATGTACAAATGTACAATATAAGAACACTGATTAGTCCTTCCCAAAACTCAAGTACATCCTCTCTTAACAAAGAAAAAAGAGAAGCCTTGAGTCATTCAAGCCGTAAGAGAATAATATGATAGAGATAATGAACAAAATGGATTAAATAACATTGAGAGAGCTTTTTCAACCCTCATTATCTTAGTCTTCTTCACTCATAGCTCCAAACATCTTGATACACCCATGAGTGACTTCATAAGTAACTACGGTTTTAAAAAACCAAGCATCATGAAACTCCAAAAATTTTTTGAACCATCAAGCGTTTTGATCTTGAACTTCATATCATCGTATTCCTTATAACTCTCCACTCTTATACGAGATAATCAGAAAAGAATAGTCCAACTTCATGATATGGAAGCATCAACCCATGAGCAAATACAATGAACCATAAAATAATTGCAAAAGAGATCAAGAAACACAAAAAGTAAAAACAAATCTATAATGTTCGAATTAAGTAAGTTTACGCCCACAGGAGAGGAGAAGATCTGCTCTAAACAAAAAAGCAAAAATCATGTGTGCAATTAAAAAACACTCATCACCCCTTTCAAAATCTCAAGCACACCAGTGCTTAACAAAGAAAAAAAAAAAAGAGAAACCACAAGTCTGTTAAGGGAAGGGAATGACATAACAATTGACATATATAACAAAGAAGGAGAATTAAAAACATAAAAATATCAATTTTAGAAGTTCCTTAAAAAGGTACCATCAACTCTTCAAATGATACTTTGAACCCTTGAAAATGAGTTTCTTGATATCCCTATATCATTCTTTGTCATCTCCCCTATTATCTCTCTTATCAATTCCTTCTAATTGCTCGGGTTCATGTTAAAAGTAATAAAAACATTTTCCCGATTTATATCTATTTTGGACGGCTGCAGCCGAATATAGAATTAGTTGTAAGACTATTGCGAAAAAATAAAGCTTTTAAAAGTTGGGTAATATACCGATCCGGTTGTAAAAAAAAATTTCTCATCATAAGAACTTTAATATAGCAAGAAAGTTGAAGTCGGTTGAAATAGAACTTAGAAAAGGCTGTCCAAATTGAATCATTACAATCGATTAAAATCAATACTAAAATCAGCCAGTAATTCTTCCCAAGTAATCAACTTCTAGCACATAGTAGAAGAAATCGGTTTGCAACTTAAAAATCACAAGCATATTCAAGTTAGGTATTCGGTACAAACAAAATTCGAGAAATGCTCTCCATTTAGGATGAAATGAAGCTGAAGAAAAACTGAAGAGGTATTAAAAAAGCTACAAGGTAGAAGGACAGTGGGTTTACGGTATGCCGACGCCGCTTTAGCTTTCTAACTCCGACTTCCGGCGCCCAAGATGATGCGGCTCAAGGGTCTTGAAGGAAGAAGGAGCTTAAAATACCAGAAGCCCTAACTTAAACGGTATTGATCCCGCCACTCGTTTGCTGGACGCATCCAACACTCGATATTAGCCGTTCGTTCAACCTTCTATTAACAATACCGTTCATTTGGAACCTTTATTTGGTTCGGTGTAAGGATGCAGTGCCTACGACCGAATGTTCCTCTGCATCCGGTCGGACGACGTAATAATTCTTCGTTCATTTGGGTAGGGTTCTGGTTAGACCCGATATTGACTCGGTCAGTGTATGCTTCAGCCAAAACCGGTTCGTTTATTGGATAGAACAAATCATATATCTAAATATGACTTGTCAAGGCCAATGAGAATATGGGTTTCGGGAGAATTATTAGGTCTATGTGTAGGGGTGTTAATATTTGACATGATCCAAAATCCAACCCGAAAATTTCAATTTCGAATAAAAAATGGGTGATGTTATGGTTTCATGTTATATCCTATTTCTAATTTTGGGTCGGATTAGGGTCAACATGAAAACCTGAAAGCAACTCGAAATTGACCCAAGTCCCTATCCCATATCGCGTCGCGAAAGCCCCTGCCTTGTGCTCGCTCGCCTCGCTCTCGTGGCCCGCGCTCACCGACTGGTTAGCGGTTCGGATCTGAGTATGAACTTCTAGCTCATTTATCTAATTGGGTCGGATTTGGGTCAAAACAATTGAAGGCAATATCACTTTCGATTTATACTCGAACCTAACCCCAAAATTCATTTTGACACTCGTATCTCCATATATCAAAGCTTCTTGTGGACGTGCATTCACAATTGTGTATTCAAATGTATCATATAATAATATAGTTGTGCACTTTAATATATCTATCATATCTAATTACTTATTGTGTTTCAATATAACCTATTTAACTTTATAATATCTAAGTTTAACATTTTTCAAATATGACAAATAGACCATTCATCTTAATCTTTGGTTAATTGATTGATTTTGGGTTTCAACCAACCAATATATGCCTAAACTTTGACCCATCTATCTATCATGCATGTCAAAACATAAGACATGAATCTTATCTGGGGCAAATTATTGCGTTTGATCATCTGACATGCAGACATCCAATTCATACACGCCATCTCACCCGGATGCACTGGGCCCTGATATTTTTGAGTGACGTGGCACATTTTTATTCACCGGACACAATAATTTGCCCTTATCTCGATCATCATGAATCCAATTTTCTAGGGTTGTTAGGTTTAGGATGTCAGAATAAACATGTTGTTCATGTTTAATCATACTCAGTTAAGTAATTAGCTCAAATTCAACTTTCTTAATAAGTTTGTTTATTAAACAAGTCAAACATAAATATGATCTTTATTATGTGAAATTATTTTTGGCATTGACGAGTTTATTGTTTTAGTAATATCCAAAAATATTACTTCATATATAATAAGATAGTTGAGAGTTGCTCATAAAAATATATATTAAAAAAAAAAGCATTGAGGTTAGCTCTAATATTAGTTTAAGTCGTATATTAATTAGAGAAAAAAATGATATAATATGATGATAAAAAGGCTTCAATGATAGAAGTATAATGAGTCTTGAGGCTTCAGAGTAGTCATTAAGAGATGATTGATTAAGAGATGATTGATGATATGTTACATTTGAAATTCTCTATCTTATCAAGCTAGGAACTCAACACCCACCATATACCTTGGCCGCCATCTCAATCTCTTACTCTTTTCCAGGGCGAA